>CM053038.1:105741002-106046155 GCA_028564925.1 Lithobates sylvaticus
TGGAGGCAGAGTCGCGCGGGCGCGCGCACGCCGAAAGGAGCCGAAGGGGACAGGTGAGGGGAGCGGGATGCGATCCCCGGGCGGGCCGTGGATCGCATCCCGGAAACAAAGCAGCGCCTGCGGTCAGGGGAGCTGACCGAGGCGCTGCAGGGCAGAGGACGCCGTGAGAGCTCAGGGTCGGATGGGAAACCCGGAGCGCTCGGCGTTACAGTACCCCCCCCTTGGGTCTCCCCCTCTTCTTGGGCCTCCCCCTCCTCCTGGAACCCAAGAACCTGCGGATGAGATCCTTGTCAATGATGTTACCCTCAGGTTCCCAGGACCTCTCCTCAGGCCCACAGTTCTCCCAGTCAACAAGATAGAAACGTTTACCTCGGACGGTTCTAGAGGCGAGGATCTCTTTAACAGAGAAGATGTCGGAGGAGCCGGTGACCGGAGCAGGAGCGGTGACCTTGGGGGAAAAGTGATTAAGAACAAAGGGTTTGAGGAGAGAAACATGGAAGGAGTTGGGGGATGCAAAGGGAAGGAGGAAGATGCAGTTTGTAGGACACGGAATTGATCCGAGCCTTGATCTTGAATGGGCCTAGGTAGCGGGGACCCAACTTGTAACTGGGGATGCGGAACCTGATGTACTTGGAGGAGAGCCACACCCTATCGCCAGGGGAGAATACCGGAGGAGGTCTTCTTTTGCTGTCAGCATGTCTCTTCATGCGAGAAGAGGCCAGGGCAAGCGACATTTGGGTCTCTCTCCAGATGGACGACAGCTCTTGGGTGACTTCGTCTACAGCGGGGACTCCGGAAGAAGTGGGGATGGGTAGGGGGGGAAGAGGATGGCGGCCGTAAACCACAAAGAAGGGTGATTGAGAGGAGGACTCAGACTCTTTCAAGTTGTAAGAAAATTCGGCCCAGGGCAGGAGGTCAGCCCAGTTGTCTTGACGGGCCGAGACAAAGTGTCGCAGGTAGGCCCCAAGGATCTGGTTGACTCTCTCCACTTGTCCATTGGACTGTGGGTGGTAGGCAGAGGAGAAGTCCAGTTTGACTTTCAGTTGACTGCAGAGAGTTCTCCAGAATTTAGACACAAATTGGACGCCTCTGTCCGAGACGATGTGGGATGGAAGTCCATGAAGACGGAAAATCTGAAGGAAGAAATGTTTTGCGAGTATAGGTGCCGACGGGAGCCCTGGAAGTGGGACAAAATGTGCCATTTTGGAGAAACGATCCACGACCACCCATATGGTAGTGTGGCCGTGGGAAGGAGGGAGGTCCGTGATGAAGTCCATAGCTATGTGGGCCCAGGGTCGTTCAGGCACAGGCAGAGGGTGAAGAAGACCAGCAGGCTTCTGGTGAGGGGTCTTGTTTCGAGCACATATGGTACAGGCCTGTACGAAGTCCGTCACATCCTTTTTTAAGGAGGGCCACCAGTAATACCTGGAAATCAGTTGGGAGGATTTCTTGATTCCAGGATGACCAGCCAGATGAGAGGAGTGACCCCATTTAAGGACCTGAAGACGTGGAGGGCCCAAGGTTTTCCCTGGAGGGACTTGCAGTAAGGAGGCCGGGGCGTAAGAGATCAGACACTCAGGAGGTACAATGTGTTGTACAGGACATTCGGACTCAGAGGTATCGGTGGAACGAGAGAGGGCGTCAGCCCTGACATTCTTGTCCGCAGGACGGAAACGGATCTCAAAGTTGAAGCGGGCAAAAAACAAACGACCACCTAGCTTGGCGTGGGTTTAATCGCTGGGCGGACTGGAGGTAAGAGAGATTTTTGTGATCAGTGAAGATCGTGATGAGATGAATGGACCCCTCAAGGAGATGTCTCCACTCCTCAAGTGCTAGCTTAATGGCCAGTAATTCACGGTCTCCGATGGAATAGTTCTTTTCAGAGGGGGAAAAGGTCTTGGAGAAAAAACCACAGGTGATGTTCTTGCCCTTGGAGTCTTTCTGGAGAAGCACGGCTCCAGCTCCCACAGAGGAGGCATCGACTTCCAGGAAGAACGGTTTGAGAGGGTCAGGCCTGGATAGAACGGGTGCAGAGGCAAAGACAGACTTGAGGCGGTTAAATGCCTCATCAGCTTGAGGAGGCCAGGACCTCGGATTCACATTTTTTTTGGTTAGTGCCACAATAGGCGCGACAATGGTGGAGAAGTGGGAAATGAACTGGCGGTAATAGTTGGCGAATCCGAGGAAACGCTGGATGGCCCGTAGCCCGGTAGGACGTGGCCAGTTCAGGACGGCAGAAAATTTCTCCGGGTCCATTTGGAGGCCTTGTCCAGAGACCAAGTAACCCAGGAAGGGAAGACTGCAGCGTTCAAAGAGACATTTCTCTAGTTTGGCGTAAAGACGGTTATCACGGAGCCGTTGGAGCACTTGACGGACATGAAGACGGTGCTCCTCCAAGCTAGAGGAGAAAATCAGGATATCATCCAGATAGACAACAACACAGGAGTACAGCAAGTCTCTGAAAATCTCATTCACAAAATCTTGAAAGACCGCAGGGGCATTGCATAAACCAAAGGGCATGACGAGGTATTCAAAGTGTCCGTCACGGGTGTTAAAGGCGGTTTTCCATTCATCGCCTTTACGAATACGGATGAGATTATATGCTCCCCGGAGGTCCAGTTTGGTGAAAATGCTTGCTCCGCGCAAACGGTCAAAAAGTTCTGAGATGAGAGGTAGTGGGTAGCGATTCTTCACAGTGATTTTATTAAGACTACGATAGTCAATGCAGGGACGTAAGGACCCGTCCTTTTTGGCGACAAAGAAGAATCCTGCTCCAGCAGGGGAAGAGGACTTGCGGATGAAACCTCTCTTGAGGTTCTCCTGGATGTACTCAGTCATAGCTTGTTTCCGGGATGGAGAGAGGGTAGATCCTGCCACGGGACGGGGTGGTACCAGGGAGGAGATCAATAGGGCAACCAAAGGGTCTATGTGGCGGCAAGACCTTAGCTTGTTTTTTGCAAAACACATCGGAAAAGTCCTGGTAAGGCTTGGGAAGACTAGGCAGAGAGGCAGAGATAGAAACTTGGCTGTGGGAAGGAGCTGCGCTAAAGAATGAAAATAATTAAGAAAATTGATATGTGATACGAAGTGTAGTACCAAATGAGGACTGAAAAGTATTTGCCCAAATAGCTATACGTTTCATATAAAAGTGTCAAAAAGGAAGTCTGCATACAATCAGATTAATATAAAAATGAATAAATAAAAACCCGGCTGAGCTCTTCCTATTTGTGTGGAAGTGAAATGGAATGTGCACAGTGGATGTACGCTGATTAGTGAAATCAAAAGACCACATAGAAAACATGCATTAACATAAAATGAAAAACTGGTGTAAATAGGTAAACACCCTACTGAGCATTCAATAGTGTATGGTACCTGTTATCAACTGTTATAAAGAAGATACAAATTTATATATCATATACTATAAACAGTGTGCAAACTAAATCCTGGACTGTGGCCAGTAAACCTTGGTGAAAATAATCCAAAAAAAGGATAATATTTCAGCTTGATAACAAAATATTGATGAACACCCTACAGGGCATTCAAAACAATATTGACCTTGTTATTGGCTATTGGAAAATGAATGCCAACTTGGTACCCTAACTGGAATATAACCAGTGAACTTTTGGTGAAAAAAGAATCTAAAAAAATAAAAATACAAATAAAAAGTAAACACCCTACAGAGCTTAAAAATTGCAATGGTGACCAAATATGTGTATAATCCCCAGGGAATGGGAAAAAAAAATCCCTTAGGGGTTGAGTGACAACCGCTTCACCAAAAAAGAATATTCAAACACATAGAAATTTAAAAAAGTAAAAAGTAAACACCCTACAGAGCTTAAAGATCACAGTGGTGACCGAGTATGTGTATACTCCCCAGGGAATGTATGGAGACAATCCCTAAGGGGTTGTGTAACAACCACTTCACCAGAAAAATGTAATCAGTCACAAACAATATAAATAAGTGCGTCTTGAAATGCACAATGTAGCAAACAAGTTCCGTGCTGTTAACAGTCTATGTGAGGACTCCAAATATCTTGAAATGAAAGTGACTTGTATAACACCAAGAAAAGATGTGAAGACCTCCACCATAGGGCAAACTTGTCTCCTTACCGGAATTATATGGTCCCTTTTTTAGGGGGACCTTTCACACAGGTGGCTCTTAACCCTAGCCAGGGGTATACAGGGAAGAACGTCCGGTATCCAACCGATCACATTGACTCGTCCAGAATAGCTCCCAACCAGGGTCCTTCTCTGATGTCAGCTCAAGATTAGGCTCGGTGGCCAAATAGCAGTTGGAACCAAAGGGGATTAAAGAGAGCTCACATAGTGTGAAATCCAACGATATTTTATTAAATAAAAATAAGTAAACACTTACAGTGTAGCAAAATTCAATAGGCTTGAAGCGAGCCGGCCGGTCTCGCAAATACAGCCCGTGGTATGGGATCACGTCTTACAGCGGTAGCGTCAGGACGTAGCTCCTCCTCAGGAGATAGAAACTTGTTTAATGGGCACCGCTTTGAGGCAATGCCTGTGGCAGGAAGGACCCCAACTTTTGATGTCCCCCGAGGACCAGTCGAGGGTAGGAGAATGAAGCTGGAGCCAGGGTAGGCCCATAAGGATCTCAGAGGTACAGTTGGGTAACACAAAGAAGTCAATCTTTTCATAATGGAGAACTCCAATTCTCATGAGGAGAAGTTCGGTGCGATAACGCACGATACAGTTCAGATTTTGACCATTTACCGAGGTGATGAAAACTGGTTTGGCAAGACGGATGATTGGTGTAAGGAAACGTGGGAAGTGTAGAGTTACCCTTTAAGATTTAATAGTATTGTAACAAAGATGTTTTTCTGTTTTTCTGTAGAAACTCACTGTAAAATTCTGTTTATCTCACACTCACACATTTCCATAACAAGTTTTAGTTCTCATGGCTTCTAGTAACGGGTCTGCTTCCCATAACAAGTAGGCTATATGATCAAAACATACCGAGAATCTTATCAAGGACATATATTGCGTGAGACATTTTTAGAGTAAATATTATGTTGAGTCCGAAAGAAGAAATATTATGAATCTTGCAGATCAATATTGAATTGTATAACAAAATGCTTAAATGCTTGAATGTGATTGGTTGTTCAATTGCGTTCTTCCCCTTTTTTTGTATTGTATATGCTCTGTGAAACCGAAGTAAAGGCATCTTTTTTCAACCACACACGGTGTATGGTGTCTGATTATCTGTCCGGACAGACAGGGTTATTTTCCATTGACCGCCAAAGTCCAATTGAGAGAAAGAGGGGCTGATAAAGAGGGGCTGATGCAGAGGGGCTGAAACAGAGGACCTTACAATTGGAACATTAAACTTGTTGACGAGAGAGGCTTCAATGAAGTTCCCTGCAGAGCCGGAGTCCAAAAAGGCTACAGCGGAGAAAGAGGATTTCTTGGTCAGAGAAATCCTCACTGGAATGGTCAGACGTGGAGAGGAAGAATCCACACCTAGCAGCGCCTCTCCCACGTTAGCTAGGTGCGAGCGTTTCCCTGACGCTGAGGGCGGATAGAGCAGTCCTTTAAGAAATGGTCCGGGCTGGCGCAATACAGACATAGATTATGGTCTCGGCGGCGAGAGCTCTCCTCTGTGGTCAGGCGAGATCGATTCACTTGCATAGCCTCCTCAGCGGGAGGCACAGGAACGGGTTGCAGAGGATTCTGGAAGAGAGGTGCCAGGCGAGGAAACCGCCTGACGCGAGCGAAGTCCTTCTCCTGGCGTAACTCTAGGCGTCTCTCGGTAAAATGCATGTCAATGCGGGTGGCCAGCTGGATTAGCTCAGACAGGGTAGCAGGAATCTCACGTGCTGCCAGCACATCTTTGACATGACTGGATAGGCCTTTTTTGAAGGTCGCGCAGAGGGCCTCATTGTTCCAAGAGAGTTCAGATGCCAGGGTGCGGAACTGAATGGCGTAATCGCCCACAGAAGAATTCCCTTGGACAAGGTTCAGGAGAGCCGTCTCGGCTGAGGAAGCCCGGGCTGGCTCCTCGAAGACACTACGAACCTCAGAAAAGAAGGCTGGAACTGAAGCTGTGGCAGGGTCGCCACGGTCCCAAAGCGGTGTAGCCCAGGCCAGGGCCTTATCAGATAGCAGGCTAACCACGAACGCCACCTTTGACCGTTCTGTGGGGAACTGGTCCGACAACATCTCCAGATGGAGGGAACACTGGGATAGAAACCCTTGGCACAGCTTGGGGTCCCCATTAAATTTGTCAGGAAGGGACAGGCGGATTCTAGCGGCAGCAGCTCGCGGTGGAGGAGATGTAGGAGCTGGCGGTGGGGCTGGCAGGAGCTGCTGTAACATAGCAGTCAATTGCGCCAATTGCTGTCCCGGTTGAGCGACCACCGTGGTCAGATCCGAAAGGCTAGGCAGCGGGACCTCAGCGGGATCCATGGCCGGATCTACTGTCACGTTCCGGGTACGGCGGGGAACAGGAGGTGGATCCCCTATGCCAATGGGGCGATAGCACGGGTGGTATTGGAGGACCGGTTCTAATGTTGCTACTGGTTTTCACCAGAGCCCGCCGCAAGGCGGGATGGGCTTGTAGCGGCGGAAGCAACCAGTTCGTGTCTTCCAATAGCAACTCGACCCCACTGACAGCTGAGACAGGCGCGGTACACAAGGATAAAGCAGAGGCAAGGTCAAATGTAGCAAAGGGTCAAGGCAGGTGGCAAAGGTTCGTAGTCAGGGGCAACAGCAAAGGTCTGGATACACAGTAGGAGCAAAACACAAAACGCTTTCACTGGGCACTAAAGGCAACTCAAGATCCGGCCAGGACAGGAAGGGGAAGTGAGTTTATGTAGGATTTGGGGAAAACCGTAATTGGGCCAGGCACCAATTGATTGTGCGCTGGCCCTTTAACTGGAGGCAGAGTCTCGCGCTCGCGCGCGCTTGGGGATCGGGGGCGCGCGCACGCCGAAAGGAGCCGAAGGGGACAGGTGAGGGGAGCGGGATGCGATCCCCGGGCGGGCCGTGGATTGCATCCCGGAAACAAAGTAGCGCCTGCGGTCAGGGGAGCTGACCGAGGCGCTGCAGGGCAGAGGACGCCGTGAGCGCTCCGGGTTTTTTTTACTAGTAATGGCGATTTGTGATTTTTATCAGGACTGCGACATTGCTGTGGACAGATCAGACACTTATGAAACAATTTTGAGACCAATGACATTTATACAGCGATCAGAGCTAAAAATAGCCATTGATTACTGTATAAATGTCACTGGCAGGGAAGGGGTTAACACTAGGGGGCGATCAAGGGGTTAACTGTGTTCCCTAGATGTGTTCTAACTGTAGGGGGGATGGGACAGACTAGGGGAGGAGAGAGAACGCTGTTCATACTTAGAGAGAGAACACACACAGATCCCGGTTCTCGCCCTGTCACCAGCGGTCGCGGGTGCCCGGTGGTCATTGCGCCCGCGCATCGGCTCCGTGGACACGCGCCTGCTGTGACGTCTAAAAAAAGCGACGTACAGCTACGGCAATTTGCGCAACCATGCCAACCTTCCGCAGTATAACTGCGGCGGCTGGTCAGCTAGCGGTAAAATACTGGATAAATACAATAACAAATAAAACTGATGGAACTGCCAATGCTACTGCAGCATCAATATGTGAGTAATCACTATTTCCTGGCTCACCTCATGTTGGCAAAAGTGGGTCAACTCCGCCCCCTTGACCCCCGAGGACCACCTTTGACCTCAGAATAAAAGACAGAGACCCCTATCCTAATTTGTTCTTTTTCTGGTCCTGCTCCAGGACACCTGTCTCTTAGCTCAGATGAATGACTGAATGGATAGTCTCAGATTTTCTCCCTACCAAGATTCCTACTGGGATTCAGCATCTCCCTGGTTTGATTCCAGAAGCACATTAGTGCCAGGGTATGGGCAAAACAGCTTAAAGAGACATATATTTCATGCAGCTGTCGGTGCAGTTTTTTCCCTTCCTCCCTCCTCAGCATGCTTTCCTGGTGCCTCCATGGCAGAATACACATGGTTGGTTGCTCCGCCCCCAACAAAACCTACAGGACCACTTTAACTCTATTAAAGAAAGATTCTGTCCTCAAGCCTGCAGGATCACCTGGGTCAGCCCTTACCACACCTCTTTGTTGGTGCAACCATTACAGGTTCATGCTCCCCTGTAGTATGGAGTCCCAGCACTTACGCTGCTAAATGCACCAAAAAAGTATGGGAGCCCCTTTCTGTGGATCTTTTTGGGGGCCTTTAGGGATCTTGGGGCCCTAATTTGTTATTCCCCTTATCTCCCTATCTCCTCTACTTGTGGCTTGGAGCTGGCTTTATAATCATTTTTTCATTCTTTTTTTATTTACCTTAAGCCAACACTGTATTCCCCTCCTCCTGTGGGCCTGTCAGCTACAGCATGGTGTCTTTCTCCCTGGCCATGTAGTGCCGGTTCTGGACCGCCCACCCACCCGGGTCTCGCATCCAACAGCAGCCAGTGTTCAGCTCGGCAGTCTCTTCTTGGCTGTCCACGTGGGGGAAAAAAACTGTACTCTGCCCCCTCTCCATTCCTCACCCATTCCAAATACAAAAAGTCCATAAGTAGTTAATCCCTAATCCAGTAATTCAAACGTGTTGGTGTGTTCACACTCTGGTGCTCCCCCTAGGTAATGAACGCTCACGTCAGAGCGTGTGACCTCACATTCAAGTTTGGTCAAAACACACCTGTGAACCGCCTCTGGGTTCTGTGTGTGCTGTGGAATCCTGGGCTGTCCAATAGCGTAATCCCCATATATAAGTGAAATAACAGAAAAGGCTGGATAGTGTGATAATGATTCGATATAAAAAACTTTTTATTTAAACACAAGGGCCATTCAGGGGTACTCACATGGACTTGGTGCATCAGTGCACCACTCCAGAACAATTAACGCCGGGATCGTATGAGATAGTGTGTGTTTCCTCCTTGAGCAGACCAGCTGTCTTCCGTACCGTTCTGTCCCCTCCCCTCTTTATTTCGTTAATTTGCATATTTATTTGTTAATAATTTTAAAAATAGCGCAGCATTTTAAATATACATATAGGAGTCCATAGTTTCATTGAAGAGATTGATTAAAGATTCAATTCGAAAACTAGCCTTGTCCCAAGATTTAATGGTCCCGTCCACTAGCGAAAGGTCTGTGGAGACCCCAATTCAACAGGCATAAGCAGGTTCCAGCACTGAGAATGACAGGGACGGGGGGGACGCTTCTTCCTTTGATTTTGGGCTGACCTAACCATTTGTAGCCACAGTAAAAAGACGCAATTCAGTGGGAGGAGGCCCCTAAATCCCCTGCCAAATCCAGAAAATATTTTCCCATCTGAAAAAAAAATATCCAACCTTCCCACTTATGGAAGAAATAAAGAAGGTGGTGACGGACGAATGGCAAAAGGTAGAAAAGAAACCAATCGCCTATAACCGTTTCCACAAGTTATACCCGCTGGCAGACCGGATGCACAACTATTTGATTACGTAAAGTCAGTGGATGCCTCTATCATAAGGTTAGCCAGAAACACAACGTTGCCGTTGGAGGACTCAGTTTCTTTCAGAGACATTCTCAACTGCAGAATCGACTCAGATTTAAAGAAGGCCCATGAGGCAGAAGGAGGAGCTTGCAGGAAAGCAGTGGCTTTAAAGCGGAGTTCTGACGAAAAAAAAAATAGGATTGAAAGCCAGCAGCTACAAAAAGTGTAGCTACTGACTTTTAATAATCGGACACTCACCTGTCCCACGGTCCAGTGATGCAGGCGTACAGTGCCTTTCGAAAGTATTCGGCCCCCTTGAACTTTTCAACCTTTTGCCACATTTCAGGCTTCAAACAAAGATATAAAATTTTTATTTTTTGTGAAGAATCACCAACAAGTGGGACACAATTGTGAAGTGGAACGAAACCTATTGGATTTTTGAAACTTTTTTAACTAATAAAAAAATGAAAAAAGTGGGGCGTGCAAAATTATTCGGCCCCCTTGCGTTAATACTTTGTAGAGCCACCTTTTGCTGCGATTACAGCTGCAAGTCGCTTGGGGTATGTCTCTATCAGTTTTGCACATCGAGAGACTGAAATTCTTGCCCATTCTTCCTTGCAAAACAGCTTGAGCTCAGTGAGGTTGGATGGAGAGCGTTTGTGAACAGCAGTTTTCAGCTCTTTCCACAGATTCTCGATTGGATTCAGGTCTGGACTTTGACTTGGCCATTCTAACATCTGGATACGTTTATTTGTGAACCATTCCTTTGTAGATTTTGCTGTATGTTTGGGATCATTGTCTTGTTGGAAGATAAATCTCCGTCCCAGTTTCAGGTCTTTTGCAGACTCCAACAGGTTTTCATCCAGAATGGTCCTGTATTTGGCTGCATCCATCTTCCCCTCAATTTTAACCATCTTCCCTGTACCTGCTGAAGAAAAGCAGGCCCAAACCATGATGCTGCCACCACCATGTTTGACAGTGGGGATGGTGTGTTGAGGGTGATGAGCTGTGTTGCTTTTACGCCAAAACATATTGTTTTGCATTGTGGGCAAAAAGTTCGATTTTGGTTTCATCGGACCAGAGCACCTTCTTCCACATGTTTGGTGTGTCTCCCAGGTGGCTTGTGGCAAACTTTAGACGAGACTTTTTATAGATATCTTTGAAAAATGGCTTTCTTCTTGCCACTCTTCCATAAAGGCCAGATTTGTGCAGTGTACGACTGATTGTTGTCCTATGGACAGACTCTCCCACCTCAGCTGTAGTTCTCTGCAGTTCATCCAGAGTGATCATGGGCCTCTTGGCTGCATCTCTGATCAGTCTTCTCCTTGTCTGAGCTGAAAGTTTAGAGGGACAGCCAGGTCTTGGTAGATTTGCAGTGGTCTGATTCTCCTTCCATTTCAAAATGATCGCTTGCACAGTGCTCCTTGGGATGTTTAAAGATTGGGAAATCTTTTTGTATCCAAATCCAGCTTTAAACTTCTCCACAACAGTATTACGGACCTGCCTGGTGTGTTCCTTGGTCTTCATGATGCTCTCTGCGCTTTCAACAGAACCCTGAGACTATCACAGAGCAGGTGCATTTATACAGAGACTTGATTACACACAGGTGGATTCTATTTATCACCATCAGTCATTTAGGACAACATTGGATCATTCAGAGATCCTCGCTGAACTTCTGGAGTGAGTTTGCTGCACTGACAGTAAAGGGGCCGAATAATTTTGCACGCACCACTTTTCAGTTTTTTATTTGCTAAAAAAGTTTAAAATATCCAATAGATTTCGTTCCACTTCACAATTGTGTCCCACTTGTTGGTGATTCTTCACAAAAAATAAAAATTTTATATCTTTATGTTTGAAGCCTGAAATGTGGCAAAAGGTTGAAAAGTTCAAGGGGGCCGAATACTTTCGCAAGGCACTGTATGAAGCCCCGCTCCTCTCCCCCTCCTCTCTATGGCGCCGGCATTCTTACTGTAGGCACCCGGTTGTGGCTTCACAGCCGGGCGCACACTGCGCATGTGCGAGCCGCGAGCTGTGAATGGCCGGGCAATCGCAATTGCAGGGAGGGAGGGGGGAGAGGTTAACTTCCTTCCAGTGCCGCGGAGCCCCAGGAGGAAGTGGGAGCTGGATGCCTCTAAAAAGAGGGTATCCGCTCCCCCCCCCCAAAAAAAAAATTACATGTCAAAAGTCAGGGGGTCACCATCACTTAAAGTGGAAGTTCCATTTTTGGGTGGAACTCCGCTTTAACCGCTTCAGCCCCAGAAAAATTGACCCCCTTCCTGACCACAGCACTTTTTGCGATTCGGCACTGCGTCGCTTTAACTAACAATTGCGCGGCTGTGCGACGTTACACCAAAACAAAATAGACGTCCTTTTTTTCCCACAAATAGAGCTTTCTTTTGGTGGTATTTGATCACCTCTGCGTTTTTATTTTTTGCGCTATAAACAAAATAAATTTTGAACAATTTTGAAAAAAAAAAGCTAGATTTACTTTTCGCTATAATAAATATCCCCAAAAAATATAAATATGTTTTCCTCAATTTAGGCTGTAAAAAAAAAAAAAAAAAAAAAAAATCGCAATAAGCGTATATTGATTGGTTTGCGCAAAGGTTATAGCGTCTACAAAATAGGGGAAAGATTTATGGCATTTTTATTATTAATTTTTTTATTATTAATTTTATTAGTAATAGCGGCGATCTGCGATTTTTTTTAGGACTGCGACATTATGGCGGACACATCGGACACTTTAGACACTATTTTGGGACCATTGTCATTTATACAGTGATCAGTGCTATAAAAATGCACTGATTACTGTGTAAATTACACTGGCAGGGAAGGGTTTAAACACTAGGGGACTATCAAGGGGTTAAGTGTGTTCTAGGGAGTGATTCTAACTGCGGGGGGATTGGGCTACCACTGACATGACAGCGATCACTGCTCCCGATGACAAGGAGCAGTAGATCCCTGTCATGTCACTAGGCAGAACAGGGAAATGCCTTGTTTACATAGGCATCTCCCTGTTCTGCCTCTCCGTGACGCGATCGCGGGACACCTGTGGACATCTAATCCACGGGACCCGCGGGCACGGTCACGCTGTACACGGCGCGTGCCCACTAGTCCCACCAAAAGGGGACGTAAAGGTACGCCCATTTGCCCACCGTTGCCATTGTGCTAATGTATTTTGGCGTGCAGCGGTTGGCAAGTGGTTAACCTTTAGTCTCCAGGGCTACAAGAGCTTGGACCGATAACATCGACCTAGCCCTCAGGCAGGGTATGGATTCTGATGACATTATTAAAGCCTTCAATGAGTTAAAATTGGCCTCAGATTTTATAGCTGAAGTGGTTATAGATACCCTGAAATGCTCCGCTAGAGCCATGTTATATTCCATTACCGCCAGGACAGCGATTTGGCTAAAACCATGGTCAGCGGACCCATCATCAAAGCAAACATGGTGCCGCATACCATACGATGGAAAAGCTCTATTTGGTGAGAAGCTGGATAGTGCAATTAATAGGGTTACAGGAGGGAAAAATGGCTTAATCCCCCAAGATAGAAACAGGAGGAAAAGATTTGCAACACGGCCTGCTTTTCAACAGAAGGCCAAAGACGCTAGGGCATATCGTCCAGGGATAGAATTCAGAAGGGGCTGGAAGGGCTCCCAAGCTACTTTTTTGAAGATGGGGAAGCAGAAGGCTACAACCGCTGCACATGAAAATCAAAAAAGTTCTTTTGACTTCTTGCCCACTCAAGCCGGACCAGTGGGGGCCCGACTCTGGGCTTTCGGGTTTGGGTCGAAACTTGTTCGGATCAATGGGTCACTTCCACGATCCTTCGGGGTCATTTTTGGAAGTTCAGTGACCACCCTCCCCGCTCTTCCTTTCTACCTACCAAAATTCCAAGCTCCAAGGAAAAGAAAAAATAATCCTGCTCCAGTATGTTCAGATGCTGTTGCATCAACAAGCAGTAGTGCCTGTCCTGGAATCGGAAAGGTTTTTAGGATTCTATTCCCCAGTCTTTATGGTACCCAAAAGGTCAGGAGGATGGAGACCAGTGCTAGATCTGAAGCAACTAAACACAGATTTATCCGTCTGGAACACTTCAAGATGGAATCCCTTATCCTAACAGTGCAGCCAGGGGATTGGATGGTCTCTATAGATCTCCGAGATGCATACCTCCACTTACCAATCCATCAAGATTTCCAGTCTTTTCTGCGGTTCAAAATAGTAGAATTTCACCTGCAGTTCCAATGCCTACCCTTCGGCATATCGACAATGCCCAGGACCTTTACTGTATGAAGGTATTGGTGGCAATTTTGGCTCCTCCCTGAGAGGAAGGGATATGCGTTCTACATTACCTAGACGATATATTGATTCTGTCCTAAGACAAGAGAATTCAGGAGACACACCTACAGGAAGTCTTGAGCATAAATGATTAGATACGGATGGCTAATCAATTATGCAAAAAGCCAACTTATCCCTGCCCAGAGAATGACATACCTGGGGGCATTGTTCAATACCCCAGAGAGAGGGGTGTCAATTCCACCAGAGAAAATCCCTATGATAATAGGGAAAGTAAGAAGAGCACTGGCGAGCAGGTCCATGTAGGCATCGGACTGCCCAAGTCTTCTCGGATCCCTATCCTCATGCATCCCGATGGTGAAGTGGGCCAGGTGGCATCTCTAGATTTTTCAACAGGTATTTCTATCACAGTGGAGGAGGAAACCCCTGTCTCAGAAGATCCTGATCACACTACCGATGAAGTCCAGCCTGTAGTGGTGGACGAGACCATCCAACCTTCTGATATCACTGTTCTCTTGGCCCCATCTCGTGGATCACTCTTACTTCCGACGCAAGTCAGTTAGGTTGGGGCAAGCGTTACAAAGGCCAATTGATGCCTGTTTACTCTGTTGCTAGACAATGGCAGACAGCTGATTTAAATGGAAGAGGAGAGCCTTCCTCTCTCTCTCTCCTCTGGCTCTGTATGTCAGTGGCACAGGTTGCTGCTATCTTGCTCCTGTGTCTGCCCTGCACACCTCTGGTAAGGTCTATTCTCCTGTACTTTGTTAAAAGAAACAAAGCCATGACTTTGACTCTGGATAAAGTTGTTTAGGTTCTTTGTCTCTGTCCCCTGTCCTCATTTTAGGTAGTATGCGCTCAGCACGGTATGTTTAGGAGGCACTGAAGTCTGCAGAAAGGTAGAGGAGGCAACATAGGATCCGTTTTTAAAAGAGTGCTACTTTCTCTCACTGCTCTAATATTGTGGTATTGCTCATTTCAGGAATTCTTGTCCCAAACGCAACCATGCAAAGGAATCAGTCCCGCCATCATTCCTCTCTCCGGATTCCAGAAGAAACCACTCTTCTAGTTCCCATTCTCGCCATGAGGCAGGCCGATCCTCAGTTACTCAGCGCAATTATATGTAAAGCCACTTGCTCCAGCTCCAGGTCCAAGTGGGATGGACCGTCCAGCTCAGGGTCTTTGTCGGGCATGTTTAGCAGCAGCATTACCTGGAAAATGTATCTATGCTGAACGCTTGAAGGAGATTTCAACACATAGAGAGGCTGATGCCGATGGAGTTAAATCCATTATCCAACAGGCTGTTACAGAATCTATGCAGCCATTTTCTTTTTCCCCTTGGGCCTAATAGTGAAGAGAAGTGTCCCACATGGTACACCGCCAGCAAAAAATAAACCTGACAGGGATTTGAACCCTTTCCTACTCAATCCAAAACTAAAAAAAAACAAAAGAATATACACTTGCTAAGGTGGGTGGGAACTCACACATTCCAAAGTAGACAGAAGCAGAGCTTGGCAGAAAGATTTTACCGTTGCAATATCCAAGACATATAAATCAGTAGCCGATTGGACTGCACTCCTCCTACAACCAAATTATAATCTTTTAATGGAGCTCCAATTCATTTTCTTAATAGCTTTATTTAAATATAACAGTACCCTATGGTCATATTTTAGCGTGACAAGAAACCTAAGCAATGTAACCTGTCAATTTGTAGCACAAGAACATACAGATTAGGATTTGCATTAATGGCATAAGGGATTGGGTAACTTATTTTCAGTCTTCAATTTATCTCTATTGAAACAGTAAACAAGCTCTAAATTGTCCCATCGTTTGTCTATGGCCACTTCAGACAATAATACAAGATGGCTGTGGATTTGTTATTACATGGTTTCTTTCTACTATATTTAAAAAAATAAATCTGTAGTTAACTTAAAAATAAGTAAGTATTTAACCCTATGTGGCATGCATTACTACAAATAAAATATTGCATAAAGCTAAACAGGCTTGATAAATTCAGTATATAATAGGTCTAAAAGTTAGAAGCTGGAGAAGCTAGGGAAAGCAGAGACAGTGCTAGATAGTTCAAGGGGAAAAAGCCAACAAAGACAGTTGATGTGACAAAGCCAAAGCATAACATAAGCCAATGAAATCTGCTCTGAATTAAAGCATGTTAGCTAGTAGGATTTTCCATGAGCAATGGTGCACAACAAAACACATATTTCACGATACACTATGATTAAAGGGATAATAAAACAAAATGCAATATTTTAGTTTTGAGTAGATGATGTTGCATTGAATGGTCAAAATGTATCTTGGTGATTCTTGTGGCAAGATTACTGGTCTCAACTCTGCTCGTCTCCTTTCAGCAACTACAGACATCAGAAATCACTTGTTTACAGTCAGTTCAAAAAGTTCATATGTCTACAAGCCTTCCCTGTGAGAACTCACATCCCCTGTCCAAGCCTTCTTGGGAGGATAGTTCATTTACTAGGATAGATATTTCTTAGCTGATTGTTTTCTTCTGCAACAAGACAATGCCAGGAGTGTCACTGAGTCTAGGTTGCCCCCCTCCCCTAAAGCCAACAAACATACTTGTGGAATCCATTATCAAAATAATATTGTTTAGTGGCTGGATTGTGTATGCATGGCCAGTCACCACTGAATGTCTATAGGGATTATTATTCAGAGGTATAGCATGAATGTCCCGGGCATGAGGTACAATATGAGCTATCCTTCAGCCAACACGGCCACCATAAATTGAAGAACTCCCTGCTTCTTACACATTAAGGAGAATCCTTTAACAAATATTGCATCAAAAAAACAACCCACCCAGCTGAAGTGGATGGACCTCCTCTACAGACAACCAACTTCAGAACAAAAAGATATAGCATGATGCCAATTTTTAATTGACGGATGCTGGTAAAAGTCATACTTCACTTAGGTCCCATAGATACCTCTAAAGAACTAGTGCACATGCACTTTCACTGACAATAGAAAGAGCACAATACATTTTAGGCACATCAGTTACCTGGCAAGTGCAGGATTTTTAAAGGAGGCTTTATTGTTGTGAATTCATTATGTACAATACTGTCATGCAGGGCTACACACCAGTTATGATACAATTACAAAATTGCAGTAGCGTAATCTGCAATTAAAATGCTATTCTTCAAATGTTGATCCTAGAACCTGTAGAGCGAAATTAAACTGCATAATCTTTCCCATGATGTGTGAAGTAGCTGTGCAGCTGTTTGCACAAACAAAAACTATAGTGAAAGTATTTGTGATAAGATGTAAATAAAATGTAACTGCACTTTTACTTTAGTTACACTTATTACGTAATACTCCTCTAGCCCCTAGCACTCCCTGCCAGTCCTATACTCACCTATCCACAGTTCTGCACAATTCAAGATCTCCGCAGTAAGGCCTCCTTGGTGCCGCAGAGCAGATTGTCAAGGCTCGCACATGTGCAGCACAATCTTCATATATTCATTCTTATGAAGAGTTTCTTCTCTGGGCTATGCTACAGACATGAGACGTGAGTCCACCCAAACCCGATGTTTCACCCTCTGGTAGATGCTAATCGTTAAACATCTAAAAGTTGCTTATATCTTTGGGGCATTCAGAGTGGAAATTTCTGTGCTTGAGTTCTCAGGGTTGGATTTTTTATTTAGTTTTTGGAGTGCAACAGAATTTAGAAACACTCAACAATGAGTGGGACCAAAAGAAACTCCAAGGTGGGCAGGAACAGAACAAGAACTACAGCAGAAGACCTGCCAATTGAAATAAGCATGCGATATTGGAAGCTAGCGTACCTCGGCCCAAGAGACTTTTGGTTAGATTTAAGTATCATGTAAAAACCCAGGATGATTAAATAAAAACATACCAAAATCTGCCCATTATATTAAATTTGTATAAGATTCTAATATTTTTTTCATTACAATTCTCCTCTGAACACACAATATAGCAGTCTAGTTACAAAAATTCTTAAATTCCTTAAAATGTACCTGAACTGCTTTGACTTTCCCTTTTATTTGTGCATATCCTTGGTACAGGCAACACAAACTAATATCCCTCCCACCTGTGAGCGCAGCATATATTAGCTTAACTACCCCATTACTAATGAACAAACAGATGTTTATAGTGGAGGGAACAGATAGCCTGCAAAGCTTTACACTACAGCATTATTTCCCCACAGACATTAGATGATTGTTCAGCCAGATTAGACAACATTCTTTCATTGGTGGAAGCAGCAAAATACCCACTGGCTAAACACTTTTAGGGGATAAGAATGACTGGACAGGTTTGAAAACTTTTTATGATCACTAGAAAATAAAAATCTAGTACCGGAAGGTGTCTGCCTGTGTTCCACCTATCTCCATTCACATAAAGCGTATGTGGACATGGTCATTCAAGAGGCAACCCAAACCCCATCTCTAATCGCTTGGCTGTTATGCTAAGCAGAGCAAAAACATTTCAAAAGGAACACGCCATGCTAAGATGCTTCTCGCCGCACTCAGAGTCTAACTAAATGCCCCCCCCCACCCCATTTCCAGCCCTTCCCCTGGAGTATCCCCCCTTTTTTAATAATGATATACATACCCTTGTCCGTGAGTCTTTGGTCTGATTGTTCCTCCTCATCTTCCTCCAGCGGTGGGGGCATCTTGCAGAGATGTGACCTGGTTCCACTGTCTTCAGTATTCTCCAGTGAACCCAGGCCAGCATAAACACTCAGCTCCAGGGGGCAGGTTGATAATAGCCTGGATTCACTAAAAGCAGGTTGAAAGACGCTGGCCATCATTTAACCTAGAAGACTGATGGATCCTGAGGTGAAGTAGTAGTACTTCAGGGGACAGCTCAAGGTGGAAGAAAGGTTTGACTCCTAAAAACTTGTCCCGAAAAAAATTTAAAGATGTTAAAAGATAAAAAAAATATCAAAAGACAGTACTCACCTTTGTTGTTCCTTTCCTCCCAAATCTTGTTTTGTCTAAATTATCTCTTTTAAAGCATGTGCTACTGTGCAATAAAAGAAACTCATCATGGGAGAAACACAGAGACTGCCATTACTGATCTTGCTCTCTGAAAATACTGGTCTGTCAATACTTGTAACAGACCAGAACCATATACAGTATTCCAATGAGGCCTTCTACCTTTACTCTGACTTTCTTGATCTGAGTATTTTTTCTTAGCTCAATAATAATCTAGTCAAGAAATTCTGATTTCCTGGCCAATAACTCCATATTATAGCCAAGCTATTTTAAAAAAGGTAGTTGGGAACGGCAGCCCCATATTTCTCTTGTGACAAAAATACCTTAATACTGTATTATTTTTGTCTGGCCTGTGTTCTATTCTTTTCCAAAAACATATTTCAACCACTTTGAAGACCTACAGCCTTAACCATATTGTATTAAACATGGTCCCACAATACTAATAAAGATGAGGACAACAACACTACGTGGTTTTAACCAATATTCTTTTACATCGTTTTCCACCAATTCATTTGCAAATGCTCCTCCTACTATAATAAATACTGACCATAATGCTTCCTAATAGCATCACTCTTTCCTGTTGAATACTTAGGCTGTATCCTTATATTTAACCAACCACCAAACCAAGGCAACAGATATTAATGTTACTGCCTGAAGACGGAATAAAAGCACATCTAAGAACCAAATTATTTTACCTTCTAAAATCTCCATAATTTTTTTGCAATGGGTAAAAATAAAAAGGATATTTCACAATAAAAATGGATAATTAAAACTTAAAAAACATATGCAAGAATCACACAAGCGTTTTACGTGTGAAATCACAAAAAATGTGGCTCATGCACTTGAATGATCTGAAGACTTTTACTTGGTCCCTTTCACCCCTGAGTTTGGTAGCAGCAGTGAGAGACAGGTTTTCAACTCTTAGCAGATCATTAACCCTTTTAAAACAGATCTGCTAAGTATCAGCACACCGTAGCCCCACTTTGCTGGTCAGAGGCTAAACTCCAAAACTGATGTTTCTCTCGGGGTGAAGGAGTTTTATGAGATTAGGATGGCCTTTCAAATATGGAAATACAGATAAAAAAAAAATCTGTTTAGAAAAATAAAATTGGAATGGATGGGAAAAAAAAAGTAAATCTGAGATGAGGCCACACTGTAGAACCATCAAAAAGGTACCTGAAATGGCTGCTGCTGTGATGAAAAAGCAGCAGAAACATTAGGAGGAAGCTGGGTTGCTATAGCAACAGGAGTACCAGTCTGCCCATCTTTTCCTGTCACAATCTTTACCTGAGAGGAAATATGTCAAGAACAGGGAAAATCATTTGTGTTTGGAATTTTTTTTTTTTTTTACCCATATTTATATGGATTCAGATATGTAAGCATACAATATTGCGTTTTGTTGCAATGTGCAGAGTAAATTTTGTTTTTTAAGACTGAATGAATTTTGAAGGTCGGGAAGAATTGTAATATGGTAATTTGATACCAAGGTGGTTTGCCTTAAGTTGTACACAGAGCAATAATTGATACCAGGTTGTCTGTTCCCATTGAAGCTGGAATCAAGAGTCACTGGCTAGTCATTGCTCCACCTCTAAAAGAAGGCAAAGTGGCATGACAGACAGGTGTCACTGAAGAGAGCCCAAACACTGAGGAAGCAATGGAAGCTGGAGCATATAGTTGGTTACACAACCCTTGGAGAAAGGGTGGACGTCTGGAGATGGTTGAGAAGCACTGCAATAGCAAGAAGTGGGTAAACAACAAAAAAAAGAAAGAACAAAAAGGAAGACAACAAAGAAATAAAGCAGAAATATATAGGTTTATTCTGTTTAAACTGTGACTGCACTGCACTAATCTATAGGTAATCATTAGGCAATATATATGCATAAATATAAATCACTAGTCCTTTATAAGTATTACTGCACTTTTATTCTTGTATGAATTGTCAGTAAAAAATGATTTGGTGCCCATAGCACGAGTACGTGACAGGGAAGTAACACTGTTTAAGTGGATAGGAATGAGGGTATCCTGAAAAATAAATCCGTTCTTGCTAATCGTTAGGCGACAGCAACTCGATTTAAATTTATCACTCAAAACTGAGAAGACGAACTGCTTGCTCTAAACCAGGACATTACATGAAAACAATTTAAAAACATATGCAAGAGAACATGCCATTTATACAAACTCTTATACAAATAAGGATTTTTTCAGGAGGAGGAAAAGTCTCTAAAGTAAAACACCAAACAAAACATTTTATATTTTCATCCTGGGTAGAATAAAGAAAGGATAGAATAGATAAAGAAAGGATAGATTTCACACAGGCAATACGATCAGGTCTGCCTCTAGTCTCTTCTATGGAGCGGCAGACACCTGTCTGCTAACACCGGCTGCAAAGCGATCCTGTCCGCCAAAAACAGACAGATGGTGGTCCTATTCCCCATCCGTCTGGCAGATGTAAAGCGGAGCAGGACACGTACCTGTCACCCCGCCTGCTCCCCAGGGATCAACGGAGAGATCCCCACTAAGCAAGCAGATTCCGCTTCACGGAAGCGGCCGTGTGAAAGGGGTCCTACTAAAACTGATGCACACAGAATCTGTTGCAGATTTGCATAATAACCAATCAGCCTCTAACTTCAGCTTGTTCAATTAAGCTTTGACAATAAGCTCCCGATCACATCGGCGTGATTTGACATGTTGAATCAAATGCCAAATCACAGCCTAGTGCCGGCAACGGCACTGTCCCAATCGGTGCAACGTTTACTTTGCAGCGCAGCAGCGATTTCCAAAAATAGTTCCTGCACTACTTTTGGTGACTTCGGGAGCCATTTCCATAGACATCTGTGCATGAACCCACACAGATGTCTTTCAAATCGCCCCCGAACTCGCACTGAAATGCGGGTTTGAAATCGAGTGAATTCAGCTGAACTTGCACGATTTCAAACCTGCGTTCAGTGTGAACAAGGGCTTAAACCTAGAAGATGATTGGTTACTATGTACAGCTTCACCAGATTCTGTGTGCTCCAGTTTTAGTAAATCTCCCCCTTTGTCAAGTTTTTATTCCTTTCTATGACCTTGTGGGGAGAATTCTCTCACTTCCTGTGTGATCAGCAGAACTGATGTGAGGGCACATCTAGCCAAAGGGAACACAGACAGCAATACCCTGACAGAGGTTCTTACCATTCCCAGCTTTACAAAAACAAAACATTGCCATCTTTATTGCCACTAGAGAACTTTTATTCACTTCCCTTTCAGACGACCACACAGAAAGTGAAGAGAAATTTCCCCGCTTAGGGCACAGGCAGCAATAAAAAAAAATGGCTTAGGTTCTAACCCTTTCTTACTCTATGCAAATAGTACATACATTCTGATATACTAAACATACCAAGTCTCAAAACATGCTGTAACCCTTAGCAACCAAGTCTCAGTTTTATTGTTCCGACTTCAGAAAGATGATTGGTTGGTACTGGTTACCGTACATCACTGCTCACTGCATGTTATTAATAAAAAGCCTTACAAAGCTATACTGTTTTTTTTAACAGCACCCATTTAAAAAAAAGTAACCAAGAAACACATTGGCTGCAGTTGTTGACCTTTCCTAAAATTGCTAAATTCCTGGTTATCATGCTGATCCAATAACATATTTACACAGTACATCAATAAACAGTAACACATTAAACTGGGAGTTGTAACTTGCTCCATGCTTCTCAAAGTATTGAAGCCACAAACAGCCAAATAGTAATAGCAGCCTGTGCCCCATAATGGCAGATAATTGGCTATACTGGAAATATATTTTCATGTGCAATGTGGAGTCCTACATGTATGTCTTGGCAAGAAGTAACCAAGCCATTGCCATCAAATGTTCGACAGGGGCTTAACACATATCGCTGCTATTGCCTATTTCTGTTTATAAAAGGTATCGGTAGTCATGCAACTCATGACCAGCTCTGGGATTTTTTCCCTATAAAAACATTTAACCAAGCAGTATTCACCACCAATCTTGTATATTTGTACATTGTGTTAACATGGTCATTGTGTTCAAGTGAAAATGTTTAATACCTATTATTTATGCTAAATTGTTGCTGACAATAAATAGATCTGAGCTCTAAAATAATTTTTTTAAAAAAAAAACAGTTTCCAATAGATACAGTGGATAGCATAATAGCTGATAGCACAAAGCAAGGAACAAGATAGATAATGCTTGCCATTTACAAAGATTATTATTACACAGCTTCATATGAGTAAGCAATCTGTCAATCTAAAATGATGTAAAGTGATCTAAAATCACCTGTACCCTTTACTTTTATAAAATTGTATTGGAGATGGGGTACAGACATCATTAAATTAGAAGGGGATTTAATAAGCAATATTTTAACAAATGGAAGAAGAACCAATCTTACCTCATCATTTATAACCTCAGACTGCTCCTCTTCTTCTTCCTCTTCTAGATCCAAGTCATTTTGCCTGAGGTAACCCTGAAGACCCAATGAGGGTTTCTTTTTAAATGCCAAGAAATCCATCATGTTTCCTTGAAAATGTTGCAGGAAGAAGAGCTCAATCAGATAATCCTTGAAATGTTCCTTCAGGCTTTTCATATACTTATTGTGATGCTCCAAGCACTGCTTTCTCATTTGTGCATCTTCAGCAGTTGCAGGAGGTATTTCCTCAAGCTTCTTACTTTGCTTCTTGACCGTACTTACTGTTGGGGTTAAAGAAAGACTAGAAAGTGCCTGGGAACCAGTTACTCGTGATGGACTTGTCGGGGTTGGAGGTGACGTTATACCAAAAGATGAAGCTGCAGCTACTCCAGCTATCATTCCCCCAGAAGTCCTATCAAAGCTGATGGTCCTGCCCAACTGCTGCCCATGAAGAACTTGTTGTTGCTGAATAAGCTGACCTTGTATAATACTGCTGATTTGTGGGGGGAGGTTGGAGGTTGTTATGTGGCTTGGTGTGGTCAAGGTCTGCAGGTTTGCCCCACTTGCCACAGGACTTTGAGGTCCAAGGTGATGAATAGTGCCTCCGGTCTGAGAATGAGGCTGTGAAAGCCTGCGCTCTCGTATTGTAGCTTGTGCAGCCCCAGATGGAAGCTGTACCTGTGCTGTTGCTCCCTGTGCAATTTGTGCAAGTCCAGATCCTTCTTGAAAGACAAAATGTCCACCATTTGAAGGACTTAAGCTTATCTGTCTAACCAGGACACTGGCATCCACAAAACCACGTGTTGGACTCTGGCTACACATTCCCAAGCTAGCTCCTGCTGTAGCAGCTCTAACGCCTTGTAATGCTTGGATTGGCACAGCGCTGGGCTGTGTAGGGCTTTGTGTTTGGACTTGCTGAGACATTGGGGAAGTGACCTGAATATAGGAAGGAGATCCATGTTCAAACCTCCTTGTCTGGGAACTGAACTGGAAACCAGGAGAGGCTGGATTAGGGATAGGCAGTGGGGTCAGTGTTATCTGTTGATTTCCTGCAACCACTTGTCCTACATTTTGAAGTGTAATATTCACATTCTGACCAGCAACTGGATTACGGCTCATTATCAGTTGTTGTATCTGGTAACTGGGCGACTGGGGTCCAGGCGAACTGACCGCTGGTGCAAATGATGGAGCAGGTGCAGGAGACTGTGGCAAATTTGTCTGCATGGATGTTTCCTCTGCCTCATTGCCAGTGAATGATCTGGACCTTTGAAGCTGGCGTGGAGTATTTGAGGGACCATTCCCATGATGCATTGTTGTCCTTTTCTTTTACTTTAAATGGAATAAACCTGTATAATTTAAAAATAAAAACAAAAAAAACTTATACATAACAGTCACATTATATTTGCCTTTTTTGTCTAAGGATAAAATCTGTCATAAGAAGAAAGCTGCTATTAATACTTCAGTTTGATATGTTAAAGTTATGCATGCTTGAAAGAATTGTGCAAAACCATATGTAGTGTTTTATTCTATATAATCCACTTTAGGGAATATGTCAGATGGAAATATGAAAGCTGCCACTGCAGACTTCTTTTTAAAGATTCTAGCTCTGTGGGAGACATCATTATCATTGTTATAACTGTCTGATTTACTGATCTGAAAAAGCATGACAGTGAATTGTCTGAATTCCTGATGCACCTACGTTATATATTTAGTCAGGTTGAAAAAAAGTCCATCTAGTTTAACCATTAGGACCCTTTTCTGGTGGGCGGGCCGATTAGGTCCAGCTGTCAGTTTTTTAGGTGGACCCAAATCGGACCCTCCAGTCTCCTCCATGAAGCCTGCAAGTTCAAGACAGTAGAGTTTTGCTGCAAAATAACGAGTCTAAACCCACTTAAGGACTGGGTGCGTTTAACGATTGAGCAGTCATTCATTCCAATGGTCAGAAAAAAATAATATTTTAATTATCAAAAATCCCAAAATACTGTATTTTTATCATCTTCCCAAAGTCCATAAATATTTACATAATCCACTTGGACAACCCATTATTTCTGGTAATTATTCTTTTACATCCAACCTTTTGTATGACGTTGATTATCAGCTACATCGATTTGTAAAACATCTCCTATCATATCTGAAGTACACTTTAGAACAACTTGAAAACTGTACATTGGTCCACCGATTACCATTGGTTAAAGTGATACTAAACACACACTTTAATTGACATTGTCTATTCTATTTCTGTATATGGAATGATAATTACGGTAATTATTTATGAAATAAAAAATGCAAGTACCTTTTTCCTAACCGATATACAGGTGTCACATGACCCAGCTCTTTCCCAGCCTGTCTGTGGGGAAACATAAGCAGGAGGAGCTTCTAGTCCTCTGCTGCTGGTCACATGTTCAAGAAAAAAAACAAAAAAACAGCCTTTGGAATACAGAGTAAAAATAAATAATTAATATCAATAAACAGTTTTAACCACTACAGCCCCAGAAGATTTGTTGCGATACGGCACTACGTCGTTTTAACTGACAATTGAGCTGTCATGCGACGTTGTACCCAAACAAAATTGACGTCCTTTTTTTCCCACAAATAGAGATTTATTTTGGTGGTATTTGATCATCTCTGCAGTTTTTATTTTTGGCACTATAAACAAAATAAAAAAGAGCAACAATTTTGAAAAAAAAAAACAATATTTAGTACTTTTTGCTATAATAAAATATCCCCATTTTTTTTTTTTTTTTAAAGTAAATTTTTTCCTCAGTTTAGTCCGATGTATTCTTCTACATATTTTTGGTAATAAAAAAAAAAAAATTCAATTCGCAATAAGCGTATATTGATTGGTTTGCGCAAAAGTTAGAGCATCTAGATATAGGGGATAGATTTTTTGGACTTTTTATTATTTTTTTTTTTTTTTACTAGTAATGGCGGTGATCAGCGATTTTTATCGGAAATGCGACATTATGGCGGACAGATTGGACACTTTTGACACATTTTTGGGACCACTGACAATTATACAGCAATAAAAATGCACTGATTACTGTGTAAATGTCACTGGCAGGGAAGGGGTTAACACTAGGGGGCGATCAAGGGTTAACTGTGTTCCCTCGTGTGTGTTCTAACTGTTGGGGTATGGGACGGACTAGAGGAGATTACAGATCGTTGTTCCTAGCTAGTAAGAACACACAATCTGTTTCTCCTCTCCTCACAGAACAGGGATTTGTGTGTTTACACACACACACACACACACACACACACGCGTCCCTGTTCTGGCTCTTGTGCTCATGATTGCACGTGGCCGGCGGTCATCGCGACCGCCAGCCACGCGCATCAGAACCCATCAAATATATATTTGAAATCAAATCTTTATTTTTTTTTGGAAAAACATGGTATGGGTAGTTTTCTGCCAGTCACAGGCTCTGCCATGCCCCTCCAGCCAGTGTCTTAGAATAAGGGTGAGGTGAAGCCTCTATCAATCTACATGTAATATCCCGCCCCGTTGTGTTTAGCTGGTTAGTGGGGATGGAGAAAGAGGGAGGAAGGGAGTGGCCGGTCATTTACCACTGTGTATACACCCATAGGTGTGACTCTAAAGTCATATGGGCTGCTCAGATGTAATAGGGAGGAAATGCTGAGCATAGAAACTCACTGAAAACTCCTGCTCTGCAAAATCCCTAGCTGAATTGGGGACTTGAACAGAAGGGGGAGATACAGAGCAGCAGGATCAACTAGTTTTTTTCTACAGAATACAGCATGTAATACACCATTTATTCATAGTTTTTTTTTATGATGTGGGTTTAGCGACACTTTAACTTTGCAAGTCAAGTCACAAGTGCAAGTCACAGTATTCTAATATGTTTGTTAAAGTAGAACTATAGGCCCCTGATCTCTCTCTGGCAAGTGTGGGTTGGCTCTAACTGGTATCTGGAGCGATCCCGGGTCCACTATTCTTTCTCTCTTGTGCTTCTTTACCTTTACTTTCTTCTTTGTCTTTCCTCTCTGTTCTCTTTCTTTTCTTGTCATGTTTCTAAGCCCTCCTTAGTTGTCTATCGATGCCCAGGACTATTTAAAAAAAGAGTTATTAAAAAGGAGAAGTCCAGCCTGAGCTCGTTTGGCTGGGCTTCTCCTATAGGTCCCAGGATTGCAATTCGTTTTGAACTCCTGTGACCCGTTTTCAGCAGCGAGCGGGCTGAAGTCTGCTCTCTGCTGACATCACAGGAATCAGTCCAGGCATTGCGTCATCACGACAATAAAGTCTGGATCCGCCAGGTGCCTGGACTAACACCCATCTCAGCTCCTCAGTGAGCCGCTGAGGGACTGAGACGGACGCTCCCTGCACCTCCACAGCTCAGCACTCCAGTGAGCGCGGGGGGGAAGCGGAGAGATGCTGACTGAGAGTCTGCAGCTCTCTGCTCGGGGAGCTGTGAGAACGGTTCGATCGCTCGGTTCTCAGTGCAGAGGCGGTGGGGGACAGATGGTACATCCACCTAGGTAAGTATGATTCTGGAAAAAAAAAAAAGGCATACTTCTCGTTCAAGATACCGGTCCTTGCTACTTTTGCACTCTATGGGGTCATCCCCAAACTATATGTATGTTGAACTCAGGATTCTGTGCTCGTTTAGATATGCCTCCCCTCGTTTGTTTATGCTGTTTATTTAGTTTTCTTTATGCCGCCAGTCATAGCCCTGCTTGGGCAGACTAGGTGCTTTTGGTACTACTGTATGTGTTAATGATATACCTGCAATCAAAAATAATTGAACCAGAAAGTAGAAGTATAGGCAAAACCTTTTTTTCCATTTTGGATAGAGTAACAGAGGGTAATAAGCCCTGAAAGGTTTCAAACAGAAGTGAGAGAAAATTCCTGCAAATTAAGGGAATCTCTTGTTGACCCAACCCCCCCAGGTCACAAAAACTAGTGGCTCAATTGGAATATTTCCCCTCCATTACTTTTCTGGGGACAACCCAAAATATGGGATTTCCTTTTACTTTCACTTTCACTTTCAATAATAATTGTAAACAGGACAAATAGAGAGAATGAATCTCACGGATGGCACAGACAGCAATAAAAACTGATATTTGTTCTATTCTCTCGTCTCTCTATTCAAAACAAAGTTTTGCCTTTAGTTATACTAACTTGCTACTTTTTCTGTGAGAACCAGCCCCGACTGTTGTTGTAACATCCTCTGCTTGCAGGTAACATTATAATAATATTCTGCTATTTCACTCAGGTATGTATGCATGCTTCTTCTACCATATTTGTCATTCTATATATCACCACTCCCCTTCATAATTTCTATATAAATTTAATTTCTTATTGAACAGGATTATCTTGACGTCAACCCCATTTTTAGTAATAGCAGTCTTGTATGGGTCTGTTTGCCTCATGGCAACCAAATGCTTTCCAAAAGTGGAAACATTTTTATCCTTTTGGCCAGATTGCATCCAGTCACACACACACCATCTGAGGAATCTTTGGTTACTTTTTGTTACACTGTGATCTTTGTGATTGTTTAGCTGTGTCCAGGCTCAGACATCTCTCCCTAACCACAGGTAACAACTTTGTGTCCCGCTACATGTGAACAGCGGTAGCCGCTGTCAGTCTTTCAGTTTATATGAGCTGAGCGGATGCTGTTATTTGCATGCTTCATTCATTCCAGCTGCAAGAATCCACTGATTGCTGCTGGGATCTGGTGGCTGCATATAAACTGCCAGGCAAAAGAGGACTTATCTTGTGTCTCTCTCACAGAAGACAGCAGCATCTTTTGTGTAGAACATAAAAGTTTAATTATTTTTTCCCGTTTACTCTTATTTTCATATAGTCTAGATCAGGCATGTCCAAAGTTCTGGTTTCAAATTGGCCGCCTGGTAATTTGGACATATATATTTTTTGTGGCCCCCAGCAAGTCTCTGAGCCCCAGGGCCACAAAAGATATATATTCTGGCAGCCTCGGAGGGGATAGGAAAGGGGCAGGTCGAGTGCCGTACATAAAGAAAAATTTCCTGTTTACGTGGCGGCCTCTGTAATAGGAAGTCCCGTCTTCTACGATGCCATAGGACGACTGTTCTGTCCATCATAGGAGGCCGTACTTTGTATTAAAGAGGCCGCAGAGAAAACAGCAGTTTCTCCTGTATGTAATCTGTTGGTGCTCGTCCCGCCCCCCCTCCCTGTCCCCTCCAAGGCTGCAGATGGGCATGGATCAGTCTACACTGATGGCAATAGTGAGTCTGCATTCATGGCTATGGGGGTGCTGCATTCATGGCAATGGTGGGGCTGCATTCATGGCAATGGGGGTGCTGCATTTGTAGCAATGGGGCTGATGCATCCATGGCAATGGGGCTGCTGCAATCGTGGCAATGGTGGGACTGAGAATGTGATAGAGTATTCCTGCGCTACCGTGGAGAGGGAAGGATGGGGGATGGGAGGGAAGGGTTGACTGAGGGGGGACTGCTGCAAGCACCGAATGTAGGTCAGACTGTACCTACTGAACAAAGTATAGAAAAGTGGGGGTGATGCTGCGCTGTTCCCCAGGGGAATGTATTAGATCTGCCTCAAGGTGGCAGTATTGGGGCAAAAGCGTGAACCCCTAATGTATACAATGGTAATGGACAATGGTATTGTCTCATCTACCAGTTAGATCCAAACTCTGAGTGTGAGGTGAATGATACCTAGTGGTAAGCACAATGTACTGCGATCAATAAATATACTGATAATAGTGGTGGCCGATAGATAATGGTGGGACTGCATTCGTGGCAATGGTGGGGCTGCATTCGTGGCAATGGTGGGGCTGCATTCGTGGCAATGGTGGGGCTGCATTTGTGGCAATGGTGGGGCTAGATTCGTGGCAATGTTGGGGCTAGATTCGTGGCAATGGTGGGGCTACATTCGTGGCAATGGTGGGGCTACATTCGTGGCAATGGTGGGGCTACATTTGTGGCAATGGCGGGGCTGCATTCATGGAAATGGCGGAGCTGCATTCATGGCAATGGCGGGGCTGCATTCATGGCAAGGGTGGGGATGCATTCGTGGCAATGGTGGGGCTAGATTCATGGCAATGGCGAGGCTACATTCATGGCAATGGTGAGGCTACATTCATGGCAATGGGGGTTCTGCATTCGCGGCAGCAGTAGGGCTGCATTCGCGTCAATGGTGAGGGTGCATTCGCGCCAACGATGAGGCTGCATTCATGGCAGTGGTGGGGCTGCATTCATGGCAGTGGTGGAGTTGCAGATGGACATTGATTAGGCTGCATTAATGGGCACAGATTAAACTGCATTGATGGGCAATGACCCTTATATTGCTTCATAGTTCTTTATTTAAAATTATTTTTTGAAACTTCCCTCTTAAAGTGAAGATGCTTGTTATACATCGATAAATACGGTATATAAAAATAACACGTCCAAGCTCATCTCTTCACCACACACTTTCTTGTTGGGCAGAACACACTTAGACCGAATGTTAATGGTTCAAAGAATGTCAGGCAAAATGGTCAGGCCCTTACACATGCTCACTTGAATCAGATCTGGCCCTCTTTGAAAAAAGTTTGGACACCCCTGGTCTAGATGTATTGCATTGGTTTAAAGGATATGCGTGGTTTGTCATTTTTCCTCAATGGATAAGTTATTATTTATTTATTGTTCTTTTATAAATGTGTCTTCTTTATCAGAATTTTATGTCTGTTCTTTTAAACTTTTCCTCCGGCATTGATGAAGGAGGACTGCGTGGCCCGATAAAACAAATTGGTGTTGTTGTTCCTGCTTGTTGGGAAAGTAAATACTTTGGACTCCTAAAGATTTTTTATTTGCCATTCTCTTTCACCTATTACACTTTTTATTTTTTTTTTACTGGTGAGAGCCACCCTCTCATGTAATTTGTGTATACTTTATTATGTATGATTTCACGTTTGTATTTTAGAAATCAACATGTTGTTTGTCCCCTGAAGACTTGAGTTGATACGTGTCGGGGCCTTTGCTTAACCACTTGCTTACTGGACACTTAGGCCTGATTCACATCTATGCATTTTTAGTGCTTTTTGCATTTTGCTGATTTGCACTACAGAACGTGTTCCATAGGAAACCATGTTAAATGGACTGTAGTGCAAATCTGCAAAATGCAAAAAGCACTAAAAATGCATAGGTGTGAATCAGGTCTTAAACACCCTTCCTGCCCAGACCAAATTTTCAGCTTTCGGTGCTCTCACACTTTGAATGATAATTACTCAGTCATGCAACACTGTACCCAAATTAATTTTTTGTCCTTTTTTTCCCACAAATAGAGCTTTCTTTTGGTGGCATTTGACCACCTCTGAGTTTTTATATTTTTTGCACTATAAATGAAAAAAGAACGAAAATTTTGAAAAAAAAATGAATTTTTCTTTGTTTTTGTGATAAAATTTAGCAAATTATTAATTTTTCTTCATACATTTTGGCCACAATTTATACTGCTACATATCTTTGTTAAAAATAACCCAAATTAGTGGATATTATTTGGTCTTTGTGAAAGTTACAGAGTCTACAAGCTGTGGTGCAAATTATACAAAATTGATCACATCTGATGTACTGGTGGCCTATCTCCTTTCTTGTGACCCGAACAAGCCAGGAAAGAACAAATATCCCCCAAATGACCCCTTTTTTGAAAGTAGACATTCCAAGGTATTTAGTAAGAGGCATGGTGAGGTTTTTGATGTTGTCATTTTTTCCCACAATTCTTTGCAAAATACATTTTTTTCCCCACAAAATTGTCATTGTAATAGGTTATTTCTCTCACATGGCATGTGTATACCACAAATAACACCCCAAAATAAATTCTGCTACTCCTCCTGAGTATTACGATACCACATGTGTGGGACTTTTCCACAGCCTGGCCACTTAGAGAGGCCCAACATGCAGGGAGCGCCATCACGTGTTCTAGGAGCATATATTACACATCTAACTTGTTGACTACCTATTACACTTTTGAAGGCCCTAGAGCACCAGGACAATGACACGTGACACTGACGTGGCACTGATGACAGATGGCACTGATACATGGCACTGATGACACGTGACACTGATGTGGCACTGATGACAGATGCCACTAATACGTGACACTGATGACAGATGGCACTAATATGTGGCACTGATGACAGATGGCACTGATATCATGTGGCACTAATACGTGGCACTGATGAGAGATGCCACTAATACGTGGCACTGATGACACGTGACACTGATGACAGATGGCACTGATACGTGGCATTGATGACACGTGACACTGATAACAGATGGCACGTGACACTGACAGGTGGCACTGATGACAGATGGCACTAATATGTGGCACTGATGACAGATGGCACTAATTCGTGGCACTGATGACACGTGACACTGATATGGCACTGATGACAGGTGGCACTGATGACAGATGGCACTTATACATGGCACTGGGGACAGGTGGCACTGACAGATGGCACATTTTTTTTTTTTTTTTACTCACTGCCGCTGCAGCCGTTTATCTCTCCCTCCTCACACGCTGTCTCTGTGTGAGGAGGGAGAGCGGCGCTGAGAGATGATCTCATATTTTTACATATGAGATCATCTCTCATTGGACACGCCGATCGCGCTGTAAACGGCCGCTGTGATTGGCCGTTTACAGCGATCTGTGACTGGCTGTGTCCGAGGGACACGGCCAGCACAGAACTTCCCCGATGCGCGCTCTCAGGAGCGCGCATTGCGGAAGTAAACAGGAGGACGTCCAGGGACGTCCTCCCGGCAGGGAGCGCCCGCGCTGTAGCCGTCTTTCGGTTATAGCCTGGGCGCGAAGAGGTTAATACAAACAATGTCATATGACAACAAAAAATTGTGGTCTGTTTTTAACCAAATGTTGTATTGTTTGATATACTTTTGTTTTTTTTGCTTTGTCATAAAAAAATCTAAGGATCTTTATAAATGGGACGTTGGTGCCTAAAAAATCCCATCCAATATTCTTAAAAATCTATTAGCCACCCCCTCTATTTGTCCTAGTGATCATTAACGGGACTGAAAGTGAGGGGAAATCTAAATGCCACTAAACCAGTAATACAGTGCCTTGAAACAGTATTCATACCCCTTAAAATTTTTCCACATTTTGGCATGTTACAACCAAAAACCTAAATGTATTTTATTGGGATTTTATGTGATATACCAACACAAAGTTGCACATAATTGTGAAGTGGAAGGAAAATGATAAATGTTTTTTTTTTTTTTACAAATAAATATCTGAAAAGTGTGGCGTGCATTTGTATTCAGCCCCCTTTACTCTGATACTCCTAACTAAAATCTAGTGGAACCTTTTGCCTTCAGAAGTCACCTAATTAGTAAATTTATTCTCTGCATAAATACAGCTGTTCTGTGAAGCCCTCAGCGTTTTTTTTAGAGAAGTTTTGTGAACAAACAGCATCATGAAGGCCAAGAAACATACAAGACAGGTCATGGTTAGAGTATGGCACAACTTCAAACCTACCAAGACATGGCCATTCATCTAAACGAACAGTCCGGGCAAGGAAAGCATTAATCAGAGAAGCAACCAAGAGGTCCATGTTAACTCTGGAGGAACTGTAGAGATCCACTGCTCAGGTGGGGGAATCTGTCCGCAGGACAACTATTAGTCGTTCACTCCACAAATCTGGCCTTTATGGAAGAGTGGAAAGAAGAAAGCCATTGTTGACAAAAAGCCATAATAGGTCCCATTTGCAGTTTGCAAGAAGCCATGTGGGGGACACAGAAAACATGTGGAAGAAGGTGCTCTGCTCAGATGTGAACTTTTGGGCCTAAAAAGATAAACGTCACGTGTGGCAGAAAACGAAACACTACACCTCACCCTGAACACACCATCCACACCGTGAAACATGGTGGTGGCTGCATCAAGTTGTGGGGATGCTTTTCTTCAGCAAGGAAAGGGAAGCTGGTCAGAGTTGATGGAAAGATGGATGGAGCCAAATACAGGGCAATCTTAGAAGAAAGCCTGTTAGAGTCTGCAAAAGACTTGAGACTGGGGTGGAGGTTCACCTTCCAGCAGGACAACAACCCTAAACATACAGCCAGAGCTACAGTGAAATGGTTTAGATCAAAGCATATTCATGTGTTAGAATGGCATAGTCAAAGTTCAAACCTAAATCCAATTGAGAATATGTGTCAAGACTGTTAACAGATACTCTCCTTCCAATCTGACAGAGCTTGTGCTATTTTACAAAGAAGAATGGGCAAAAATGTCACTCTCTAGATGTGCAAAGCTGGTAGAGACATCCCCAAAAAGACTTGCAGCTGTAATTGCAGCAAAAGGTGGTTCTGCAAATTACTGACTCATGGGGGCTTTTCAGATATTCATTTGTAAAAAATTTGGAAAACCATCTATCATTTCTCTTCCACTTCACAATTATGTGCCACTTTGTGTTGGTCCATCACATAAAATCCCAATGAAATACATTTACATTTTTTGCGGTAACATGACAAAATGTGGAAAATTTCAAGGCACTGTAGATGGAAATCTTTCAATGGGGATACTTGTTGCGGTGGCAACTGTTAAAAACTGCATTTTTCTCACTTTGAAGAGATTTTCTCTCACTCCTTGTTGGGTGTAGGGGACATAAAGTGAAGTAAACTCTCCCCAATGGGAAACAGGCAGCAAAAAATGAACTAATATGGTTTTAACCCTTCCATAATCTATCCAAAACAAAGGCTAATGTAAGCAAATGTGATAACTTTTTACAACGCAGAATAAAACAAACATATCTATGAAACGCATTCATGACCTGTTGTACTTTGAAAAATGGTAGATTATTCCACATCATTTTTAAGTGCAAATTGAAATATGAACCGCAGACTAAAGGCCTGTCCGTACACATGGTCAGAAAATCGAAAGTTAATTTAGTCCGATGAACGATCTGCTGATTTTCTGATTGTTAGTATGCTGCTTTTGGACAATTTTCGTCAGACAAAAACTGGATGTGCAGGCTCCAAAATGTTTGTCTGATGTGACATCGTCCGATTTTCTTTTCATTAGTACGGTTTTCTGCCAAAAATAAAATCTGAAGAGCAAGACTAGGCATGCTCAGAAATGAAAGAACACATACAAAACAAGTCAACACATTGTGTCACTTCTGACGTTGATCTCTGCCGTCCGAAAATTTTCTGATGGCGAGTAACTACTTCACTTTCGATTTGAGACTAGCATCCAACAAAAAACTGATGAAAATTTGTCCAATAATCTGATCATGTGTACAAGGCTTAAGGCTTCATGTACACATAGCCTACTTTGACCGACGGCCATGGGGAAATATTTTTTTTTTTTAAATCACACCGCGATTTGCGTCCGGCAGTCAAAACGTTCCTATCCTGAACGGCATCAGCTCCTAAACAATCCTAAAAGCCTATGTGTACATTAACACATATAGTGAATATAAAAAGTCTACACACCCTTCCTAAAATGTCAGGTTTCTGTGAAGTAAAAAAAATTAGACAAAGATAAATAATTTCAGAACATACATACTAGAACAGACAGCTGTTCTAGTAGGTCTTTCCTGACATTTTCTTAGTCGCATCCTACAGCAAAAGCCATGGTCCGCAGAGAGCTTCCAAAGCATCAGAGGAATCTCATTGTTAACCACTTAAGGACCGGAAGGATTTACCCCCTTAAAGACCAGGCCATGTTTTGCGATACGGCACTGCGTCGCTTTAACTGACAATTGCACGGTCGTGTGACGCTGTACCCAAACAAAATTTATGTATTTTTTTCCCACAAATAGAGCTTTCTTTTGGTGGTATTTGATCACCATTGCGGTTTTTATTTTTTGGGCTATAAACAAAAAAACAAAAGCGACAATTTTGAAATAAAACACAATATTTTTGGAGTTTTTGCTATGATAATTATCCCAATTTTATTTATTTTTTTAAATAAAATTTTCCTCAGTTTAGGTCGATATGTATTCTTCTACTTATTTTTGGTAAAAAAAATAAAAATAATAAATATCGCAATAAGTGTATATTGATTGGTTTGCGCAAAAGTTATATCGTCTACAAAATAGGGGATAGATTTATGGCATTTTTATTATTATTTAATTTTTTTACTAGTAATGGCGGTGATCATCGATTTTTAGCGGGACTGCGACTTTGCGGGAGACAGATCAGACACTTTTGACACTTTTTTGGGACCAGTGACATTGTTTTACAGTGATCAGTGCTATAAAAATTAACTGATTACTGTAGAAATGACACTGGCAGGGAAGGGGTTAACACTAATGGCGATCAAGGGGTTAAATCTGTTCCCTGGGAGGTGTTTCCAACTGTGGGGGGAGTGTATTGACTTGAGGAGGAGAGAGATCGCAGTTCCTGAGCACTAGGAACAGACAATCTCTCTCTACTCCCCTGTCAGAACGGGGATCTGTTTGTTTACATTGACAGATCCCCGTTCTGGCTCTCTGTAGAGCGATCACAGGTGGCCGGCGGACATTGCAGCCGCCGGTCACGCGCATCGTTTTTGGACCGAAATACAGCAATACTAACTGACATACAGCTACAGTGATTCGCGCAAAAGAAGCCAACCTGCCTCAGTATAATGAAGTAGTTAAAAGGTATTAGTCAGGAGAAGGGTACAAAAGAATTTCCAAGGCATTAGATATACCATGGAACACAGTCACCAAGTGGAGAAAATATGTCTGATCAGTGCCCTGATTACATACCTAGCTGTTCCTTGGGAGGAGATGCCTCTGATCGGCTCTCCTCTCCTCACACTCAGTGTGAGGTGAGGAGCGCCGAATACTGGCATCGCCGTGTTTACATGTGACTGGTTGTGATTGGACACAGCCGATCACATGGTTAAAGAGCCGAGGCCCTTTACACAGATCGGGGTCGAGCTGTGTCCTAGCATCACGGCGTGGCCGCGATCGACGGTCGTTCTGGGCGACCGTCATATGACGTCCAACCAGAACGAGAGCCGCACCACCCAGCCAGTCCACCTGCGGTAAATTCAGTTGATTGGACATCATTTGGAAAGGCATACACCTGTCTATATAAGGCCCCACAGTTAACAGTACATGTCAGAGCACAAACCAAACCATGAAGTCTAAGGAATTGTCTGTAGACCTCCGAGACAGGATTGTATCAAGGCACAGATCTAGGGAAGGCTACAGAAATATTTCTGCAGCATGGAAGGTCCCAATGAGCACAGTGGCCACCATCATCCGTAAATGGAAGAAGTTTGGAACCACCGGGACTCTTCCTAGAGCGGCCCACCCGGCCAAACTGAGCAATCGAGGAAGAAGGTCCTTAGTCAGGGAGGGGACCAATAACCCGATGGTCACTCTGACAGAGCTCCAGCATTTCTCTGTGGAGAGAGAAGAACAACCATCTCTGTAGCACTCCAGCAATCAGGCCTGTATCCACTTGCCGACCGGCGCACGACGATATACGTCGACAGAATGGCACGTACAGGCAGGAGGGCGTATATATAAGTCCCTCCTTTAGCCTGTCCGTGCTATCGGGAGTGCGCCGGTCGGGACCCCCGTGAGTCCGATCGCGGTCCCCGCGGACTCGATCGCCGCGGGGACCCCCGCGATCGTCTCACGGGGCGGCTGAACGGGGAGATGCCGAGATAAACAGCATCTCCCCGTTCTGCCTAGCAACTAGTGATGCCGATCTCTGCTCCCTGTGATTGGAGCAGAGATCAGCATTCACTAGCTGACAGCCACGCCCCCCAACAGTAAAAAACACACCCCTAGGCATACTTAACTCTTACACTGCCCACTTGTGGTTAACCCCTTCACTGCCAGTGTCATTTATACAGAAATCAATGCATTTAAATGCATTAATTGCTGTAAAAAATGACAATGGTCCCAAAAATGTGTCAAAAATGTCCGATGTGTCCGCCATAATGTCGCAGTCACAAAAAAAAAAAAAAATCGCAGATCTCCGCCATTACTAATAAAAAAAAAAAATATTAATAAAAATGCTATAAAACTATCCCCTATCTTGTAAACGCTATAACTTCTGCGCAAACCGATCAATAATCGCATATTGCGATTTTTTTTACCAAAAATATGTAGAAGAATACGTATCGGCCTAAACTGAGGAAAAAAAAAAGTTTTTTTTATATATATTTTTTGGGGATATTTATTATAGCAAAAAATAAAAAATAATGCATTTTTTTCAAAATTGTCGCTCTATTTTTGTTTATAGCGCAAAAAATAAAAACCGCAGGGGCGATCAAATACCACCAAAAGAAAGCTCTATTTGTGGGGAAAAAAAGACGTCAATTTTGTTTGGGAGCCACGTCGCACGACCGCGCAATTGTCAGTTAAAGCGACGCAGTGCCGAATCGCAAAAAGGGGCCTGGTCCTTTGGCTGCAAATTGGTCCGGTCTGAAAGTGGGTATGGTAGAGTGGCCAGACAGAAGTCACTCCTCAGTAAAAGGCACATGACAGCCCGCCTGGGTTTGCCAAAAGGCACCTGAAGGTCTTTTAGGGCCAGTTCACACCAGATGCAGTTCCATGCGCTTTTTTTCTGCACTAAAAATGCATGCACAGGGTTTTCTATGTATTCCAATGGCTCTAGTTCATACCAATGCCAGTTCACACTACAAAAATGCACTCTGAATACGTTCCGGATCAGTTTTTGCTTACAGTTCATACCACACGCAGTTCCAGTGTGTTTTTGATACAATTTGCTAGGTTCCAGTACAGTTCTGTGGAGAAAAAATGCAGCACGCTCTACTTTTTTTTCTGCACTGGAAACTGACTGCACTGGTGTGAACTAGAGCCATTGGAATACATGGAAAACATTGCATGCATTTTTTAGTGCAAAAAAAAAAAACAGCCAAGATAACAAAGAAGTGGCTACAGGACAACTCTGTGAATGCCCTTGAGTGGCCCAGCCAGAGCCAAGACTTGAACATCTCTGGAGAGATCTAAAAATGGCTGTGCAGCAACGCTCCATCCAACCTGATGGAGCTTGAGAGGTCCTGCAAAGAAGAATGGGAGAAACTGCCCAAAAAATAGGTGTGCCAAGCTTGTAGCATCATACTCAAATAGATTTGAGGTTTGTAGTTGGTGCCAAAGGTGCTTCAACAAAGTATTGAGCAAAGGTTGTGAATACTTATGTACATGGGATTTTTTTTTTTTATTAAACTTGCAAAGATTTCAAACAAACTTCTTTCATGTTTTGATTATGGGGTATTTGCAGAATTTTGAGGAAAATAATGAATTTAATCCATTTTGGAATAAGAATCTAACATAACAAAATGTGGAAAAAGTAAAGCGCTGTGAATACTTTCTGGGTGAACTGTAAAGAAGACACAGGGCAGCTCTCTATTGCTGACAAGATCAACAGATATTTGTTTCACTAATCAAACACAAACACAGACATCTCTGCACAAAGACTGTCGGTGCCTGTGATGGATTTATGTACAATAAAGTAGAACTAAAGACAAAAAAACTTTATTTTAATTTTTTTTTTGGATAGAGTACCGAAGGGTTATAACACCTATAAGGTTTTTTTTTTGTTTGTCATCTGTGTCCTATTGGGGAGATTATTCTCCACTTCCTGTCCCATAGCCAAACAGGAAGTAAAAGGAAATCCCTTCAAAGTGAAGGTTTTCCATTTGTCAGCAAAGTCATCAGAACTAGTGCCCCATTGAAAGATTTCCTCTCTATTCCCGATTTGGTGACAACCCAAAATTCAGGATTTTCTTTCAGGACAGTTAGAGAAGGCGAATTCCACTAACAGGGACAAAGACAGCAATAAAACCCCAACAGGTGTTCTAATAACTCTTTGTGGTATGGAAGTCAGCGCTGAGGTCAGAGTCTCCATACCTGGCACTCTAACCTCAATGCAGTTCAGTAGCACTGAGCTCCTTGCCCAGCAGCCGCACCTGTCACACAGACAGGCCAAGCAGCTGAGGATCTTTGCTTTCGCTGCCACTGACGTACGGCATAGTTTGGCAGCAGCAGGTAATTTTATACACCTTCCCATCTGCTGTAGCATTTGTATAAGTCTGAGAAGCCAGCTTTCAGGTGGAAGCCTGTACAGCTGCCCAATTGCTTCCATGCTCCCATAGTCTGTTCACCCTCCCCACACAGGCACCCTGCCATGTAACACAGGCTCTGCTGTCCCACCTGCAGACTCAGGACTGGCGTGGTGGGTGCCACCAAGTAGAGGGAAGGGGGACCAGCGAAGGTCCATTTGCTGATCTCTCCTACCAAGTACGAACCTGGAAGCAATGTGTATTACATTACTTTGGGGTGAGCAGTCATTTTCCCCAGGGAAGAAGCTAGCGGAGTTTGATCTGTGCTCCATTAGCTTCAGTAGAGGGCTGGCTCATTAAGGAGAACTTATCACAATCAAATAGTATCACATTGAGTCCCCTTTAGTGAAAGAAAAAAAAAGAAAAAAAGAAAATTAAAAAAAAAGCACTTAAAAACCCCCAAAAAGTTTGAACTCCATATACATATAAACAAAACACATAATTTATATTGGGGGTGTACAAGTACAAACATGTTGATTACACATCACTGCACAAGCTGGAGGGAGAGCAATAATTTGACCAAAGTTGAATAATGCCCTTGGCTTGTAATCCAGTTACGTACTCCTGAAGCCTGACTGCAACACTTCTAGGACATTGCTAGGAGAAGCCAAGTGTTACTGTTCACCTCCACCATCACAGGAACGAGCTCATTCTCAATCCATGAGGCAGGAGACCCGTGCGGGGCGGCAGGAAGGGGGGGGGGGGTATGTCATTGGTTGTTATTCCAAGAAAGCCGACCGTCCTCTCTAAAGAACGGTACTGGGGCAATGTCTGCAGCTGCAAGCATTACCCCGGTACAACCCCTTGAAGCAATATCGGTAAGTTTGTGACTGATACCAATGCTTAAAAAAAAAAAGTGAATATCGGCTGCACCAATAATCAGTCGACCCCTAGTTCACACCAGTGCTTGCAGTTCTAGTGCGTTCCAGTCCCAGAAAAAAAAAAAAGTAGAACATGCTGCATTTTTCCTGCACTGGACTGTACTGGAATTCTGTAAAACGCATCAAAAATGCACTGGAATGCACATGTCCTTATTTAAGGTTAAGAAAAAAAAAAGGAGGGGGAAAATGCACTGGACTGCATTAAAAATGCACCAAAAATGCATCAAACACGCACTGGAACGCATCAAAAACGTACATGCAGAAAAGCATCTGGAACACATCCGGTCAGTGTTTCTATGGTGTGAACTGACCCTAATGCCGCGTACACACGAAGGGACTATCCCGCGGGATTATCCGCTGGACCGAAGTCGAGCGGATAATCCCCTCGTGTGTGGGCGCCGGCGGACTTTTTTTGGCCAAAGTACGGCGGACTAAAGTTTTAAGTTTTGTTTTAAAATTATCCGCTGGACTTGGCAGTCCAGCGGACAATCCGGCCGTGTGTAGTATGGTCCGGCGGACCAAAAAGGACGCATGCTCAGTAGCAAGTATTTTTCTAGTATTTTTCGTTTTCTAGTCCCGTCGTACGTGCTGTACGTCATCGCGTGAACCGTCGGACTTTTTGCGTGATCGTGTGTGGTCAAGTCCGTTCGCTTTTTAGTCCAGCGGACCCAGCTGGAAAGTCCAGCGGATTGTCCGCTGGACTTAGGTCCGCCGGGAAAAGTCCTTTCGTGTGTACGCGGCATAAGAGATTATGTGAAAGACTTGGTTTAATTTGATGAGAAAATAATTAATTAAAACCAAAAAAAAAAAACCAGTAACAGCCAACCATCCTTAAAGCGGAGGTCCGCCCACCGCTGCAAAAATGAAAAACCAGCAGCTACACATACTGCAGCTGCTGGCTTTTAATAATAGGACACTTACCTGTCCTGAAGTCCAGCGATGTCAGCACCACAGCTGATGTTTCCATCAGCTGTTGGGTGCTGCCGCTGCCGCCATTGTGGGTAAGGGAAAATGGCAATGTAGCCTTACAGCTTCACGCCGGGGACCCTACTGCGCATGCGTGAAACTCAGCTCCTCTTTTCTACTGGCCCGGCGACAGGGGAAGAGGAGGGAGCCAAGCTGTGACATCAATATCCGTGACTGTGGCTCCCGGAAGTGGGAACAGGAAACCTGTCAAAGACAGGTATCCTGTCCCCCCTCCCACCTGAAAGGTGCCAATTGTGGCACTGGAGGGGGGGAGGAAACAAATGAGCGGAAGTTCCACTTTTGGGTGGAACTCCGCTTTAATTGCAGAAGTTTTCCAATCTGGCTTCAGTTTTTTTGTTTTGTTTTTTAATTTTCAGTGTTTTTTCGTTTATATAGCAAAAAACAAAAATAAAAATAAAACCCTGTGGTGATTAAAGTGGATGTAAACCCCAAAATCTTTTTTTTTTTTTTTTTTAGATGTCATAATGTAGAGAATAAGATTTCCTTTCATTTGAGCCCAGTCTTGCCACACAAATTTACTCGAGGCCTGAGCAATCCTCTTTTATTGTTCAGTTAGAAAAATCTTGACAAAGTCTTGAAAACTTTTATAAAAACGCCCCCTTGCTGTGAGTGACAGGTGATTTACATATCATGCACTAGCCTGAGACAGGCACATCCTGTGTAAAAAGTTCACACTTCACATCCCCCTCCCCTCCCCTCCCCTCCAGCTCTCCCAGCTTTACTGTGTTTTTACTGGAAGTTTCTCATCATGGGATGCAGTGAACAGTCAGCAGACTATAGACAGACAAGTGATTTAGGGGACATGTATGTAGTCAGAGCTGGGCAGAGTAGAACATCCAGTGATCTGATGATTGTTATAGTGCAGTGTGTGTGTCTGAGGTCACCTGATGACAGATAACAGTCCTTCCCATCTCCAGGATTTGTTATGTGGGGGGAGGGGTGGATTTCTCAATTTTTATAATTACACCCAATAAGGCTGAATGATCTTAGGGCCAGTTCACACCAGTGTGCTGTGCGATATCGCATGTGATTCCCACCGCACTGCAGTGCAAATCACATGCGATGTCCGTGCAGTGCGATTTCAGCCATACAGATCGAATGCGGTGCGATATCACACATACTGACAAAAATCGCACAGGACCCTTTTTTTGGTCCGCACCAGAATTGCATGGGTGTCCACACCTATGCGATCCGATTCATGTCCTAACTGTCAGTTCGCAGTGCGATATGCGAGCTGAAATGGGGGTGTCGTTAACATTGTATGACACTCCCCAGCAGTTCGCATATGGCATTGTGAACTGCCGTGCGAGTCAGATGCGATATGGGACCTCGCAGTGGATTCACAGGGTTCCCGCATCGCACCAGTGTGAACCGAGCCTCCAAGCATACAGCCTACAAATGTCACTTGATTGCTCCCACCAAGGCTGCGATTCTGGAACCCTGCAAATCCACTGCGGGTTCCCACATCGCATCCGACTCGCACAACAGTTCACACTGCCATATGCGAACTGCTGGGGAGTGTCATACAATGTTAACGACGCCCCCTTTTTAGCTCACATATGGCACTGTGAACTGACAGGACATGAATCGGATTGCATAGGTGTGAACACCCATGCGATTCTGGTGCGGACCAAAAAAAGGGTCCGGTGCGAGTTTGGTCCGAATGTGATGCGATTTCAGCCATACAGTTTGTATCGCACAGACATCGCATGTGATCTGAACAGCAATGTGGTGCAAATCACAGGAATGCGGAGTGTACAGTGGTGGGTAGTACATGCAGGATGGTGGACAGTGTCAGATTATTTTTTTATTTTACAATTTTTTTTTTTTTCACCACCACCACCAGATGGAGGGCGAGTAGAAATAATAATGTAATTAATATTCAGGCCTGAAATGATTTTTCAACTGCATGCAAAAAACGTAAATGGCAGCAAAAGAGTTAAATATTAATGCTACTAAAAATGTTTCATTTTACCAAAGTGGTCCCAATAGAGAGAAGGACCTGTCAGGGGGAGAGAAGAGGAGGACCTGTCAGGGGAGAGAAGAGGAGGACCTGTCAGGGGAGAGAAGAGGAGGACCTGTCAGGGGAGAGAAGAGGAGGACCTGTCAGGGGAGAGAAGAGGAGGACCTGTCAGGGGGAGAGAAGAGGAGGACCTGTCAGGGGAGAGAAGAGGAGGACCTGTCAGGGGAGAGAAGAGGAGGACCTGTCAGGGGAGAGAAGAGGAGGACCTGTCAGGGGAGAGAAGAGGAGGACCTGCCAGGGGAGAGAAGAGAAGCACCTGTCAGGGGAGAGAAGCACCTGTCAGGGGAGAGAAGAGAAGCACCTGTCAGGGGAGAGAAGAGGAGGACCTGTCAGGGGAGAGAAGAGGAGGACCTGCCAGGGGAGAGAAGAGAAGCACCTGTCAGGGGAGAGAAGCACCTGTCAGGGGAGAGAAGAGGAGGACATGTCAGGGGAGAGAAGAGGAGGACATGTCAGGGGAGAGAAGAGGAGGACATGTCAGGGGAGAGAAGAGAAGCACCTGTCAGGGGAGAGAAGAGAAGCACCTGTCGGGGGAGAGAAGAGGAGGACCTGTCGGGGGAGAGAAGAGGAGGACCTGTCGGGGGAGAGAAGAGAAGCACCTGTCAGGGGAGAGAAGAGGAGGACCTGTCGGGGGAGAGAAGAGGAGGACCTGTCGGGGGAGAGAAGAGGAGGACCTGCCAGGGGAGAGAAGAGGAGGTCATGTCAGGGGAGAGAAGAGAAGCACCTGTCAGGGGAGAGAAGCACCGGTCAGGGGAGAGAAGCACCGGTCAGGGGAGAGAAGAGAAGCACCTGTCAGGGGAGAGAAGAGAAGCACCTGTCAGGGGAGAGAAGAGAAGCACCTGTCAGGGGAGAGAAGCACCTGTCAGGGGAGAGAAGAGAAGCACCTGTCAGGGGAGAGAAGAGAAGCACCTGTCAGGGGAGAGAAGAGAAGCACCTGTCAGGGGAGAGAAGAAAAGCACCTGTCAGGGGAGAGAAGCACCTGTCAGGGGAGAGAAGAGGAGGACCTGTCAGGGGAGAGAAGCACCTGTCAGGGGAGAGAAGAGGAGGACCTGTCAGGGGAGAGAAGAGAAGCACCGGTCAGGGGAGAGAAGCACCTGTCAGGGGAGAGAAGCACCTGTCAGGGGAGAGAAGAGGAGGACCTGTCAGGGGAGAGAAGCACCTGTCAGGGGAGAGAAGCACCTGTCAGGGGAGAGAAGCACCTGTCAGGGGAGAGAAGCACCGGTCAGGGGAGAGAAGCACCGGTCAGGGGAGAGAAGCACCGGTCAGGGGAGAGAAGCACCTGTCAGGGGAGAGAAGCACCTGTCAGGGGAGAGAAGCACCTGTCAGGGGAGAGAAGAGAAGCACCTGTCAGGGGAGAGAAGAGAAGCACCTGTCAGGGGAGAGAAGAGGAGGACCTGTCAGGGGAGAGAAGAGGAGGACCTGTCAGGGGAGAGAAGCACCTGTCAGGGGAGAGAAGCACCGGTCAGGGGAGAGAAGCACCTGTCAGGGGAGAGAAGAGAAGCACCTGTCAAGGGAGAGAAGAGAAGCACCTGTCAGGGGAGAGAAGAGAAGCACCTGTCAGGGGAGAGAAGAGGAGGTCATGTCAGGGGAGAGAAGCACCTGTCAGGGGAGAGAAGAGGAGGTCATGTCAGGGGAGAGAAGAGAAGCACCTGTCAGGGGAGAGAAGAGAAGCACCTGTCAGGGGAGAGAAGAGGAGGACCTGTCAGGGGAGAGAAGAGCTGGCCTATCACAGGTGTCCAGCAGACACAGGTGTGACGATGTGGGCAGGCTACATCACCTAGTCCTAGAATATGTCACATAACGGTCCGCTCCACCCAGCCAAGGATGCTGAAGAGAAGTGACAGGAGGGAGCTCCGCAGATGACAGCACAGGAGAGCCGGGCCGGGAGGGGGCGGTGCAGGCCCCAAACTAACTGAGGGAGGCAGGCTTCTCTTCACTGACAGGCCCAGCACCAGGGACAGCGGCCAAATCCAGGAAAAACGTCTGGAATAACCCTCCCCTCCCCCGCTAGGACCCCGCTGTGCACACTCACCTGTCTCCCCCATCAGTACCCACAACGGGCGCTGATCTCCACTGACAACAGAGCGCTGTACGGAAGCCCGCACAGGACAGATGACCCGCAGCCGCTACGCATGCGCACAGCCTTGTCTCCCAGACAAAGGCATCAGCTGAGATGGTCCGAGCCTTCAGGACGGGAGGAGGGGGATGACAGCGGTTGTCATCTACACATGGATGTGGGAGGGGGAACAGAAGAACAGAAACACCGCTGACGTCATAAAACCAGAACATTTATCAGAGCTGGGGTGTGGAGTCATACGTCTGCCAAGTAGCAATATGTGTCAGCTCCACTAGGGGGGGCATACTAAAAGGAATGACGGAATGGAATGCCCATAGACTTTAACAGGGAGATGGAATGCCCATAGAGAATAATGGAAAAAAAAATTAAATTAGTGAGAGTCTTTAGACATCAATTTTTCTTTTTGGAAAACCTACTTTTAAATATCAGTGGCCATGTTTATTGAGATTAGGTGGGATTATTATTGTTTTTATGCCATAACAAAGGTGAATGACAGAAGGGAATGTCCATAGAGTATAATGGGAAGCAAATTATGAATTCATTTGCATGCAGATCTTGGAGACATAGGGATTTCACCTTTCCCACAGTTGTTCCTCATGTAGAGTAGATTGTAAGATTGAGATTATTTGGGATTACAGCTGTTTTCCATGGACAGATAAATGATAGAAAGGAATGCCAATCGAGTATAATGGGATGCAAAATGGGACCTGGAGTCAAAACCAATCAACATATCAGATTAATCCTTGGCAGACATACTCTCCATGTTGAGTGCCAATGTTTCAAATTGAGATGAAGCGGGATTATTATTGTTTCCTATGGAATGACAAAGGTGAATGACAGAAGAGAATGCCCATAAAGTATAATGGAAAGCAAAATATAAACTTATTTGAAGGCAAATCTGAGAGACATAGCAATTTATTCTTTCCCACAGATGTTCCTCAAGTAGAGTAGCAGATTGAAATTATTTGGGATTACAGCTGTTTTCTATGGAATGACAGATAAATGATAGAAAAGAATGGCCATAGAGTATAATGGGAAGCAAGATGTGACCCGGAGTCAAAACCAATTAACATATCAGATCAATCTTTAGCAGACATACTCTCTATGTTCAATGATGATGTTCAAAATTTAGATGAAGCGGGATTAGCATTGCTAACATTAATCCTTAAGGCCCCTTTCACACTGGGGCGTTTTTCAGGCGATACAGCGCTAAAAATAGCGCCTGTACGCCGCCTGAAAAAAACGGCCCCATTCACTCCAGTGTGAAAGCCGGTGGGCTTTCACACTGGAGCGGTGCGCTAGCAGGACGGTCAAAAAAGTCCTGCTAGCAGCATCTTTGGAGCGGTATAGGAGCGGTGTATTCACCGCTCCTATACCGCTCCTACCCATTGATTTCAATGGGACACCGCGGTAATACTAGCAGGACGGTCAAAAAAGTCCTGCTAACAGCATCTTTGGATCGGTATAGGAGCGGTTGATTTCAATGGGACACTGCGGCAATACCGCCGCAAAGCGACACTATGGCGGCGCTTTGCGGGGGATTTTAACCCTTTTTCGCCCGCTAGCTGGGGTTAAAACCGCACCGGTAACGACCGAAAACCGCGGTTAAAACGATGGTAGCGCTGCTTTACCGTCGCCTCCGCTCCCGCCCCTAGTGTGAAAGGGGCCTAACAGACATACTCTCTATGTTCAGTAATGATGTTCAAAAATGAAAAGAAGCTGGATTATTATTGTTTTCTATGGAATGACAAAGGTGAATGATAGAAGGGAATGCCCATAGAGTATAATGGGAAGCAAAATAAAAACTTGTTTGCAGGCAAATCTGAGAGACAAAGCGATTTATCCTTTCCCACAGGTGTTCCTCAAGTAGAGTAGCAGATTGTAAGATTGAGATTATTTGGGATTAAAGCTGTTTTCTATGGAATGACAGATAAATGTTAGAAAGGAATGCCCATAGAGTATAATGGGAAGCAAGATGTGACCCGGAGTCAAAACCATTCACCATACCAAATGAATCTTTAGCAGACATACTCTCCATGTCCACTAGCGATGTTTAATATTGAGATGAAGTGGAATTATTATTGTTTTCCATTGAAATGACAAGGCTGAATGACAGAAAGCAATGCCCATACAGTATAATGGAAGCAAGATGTCACCTGGAGTCAGAACCATTGGTCATATCAGATCAATCTCTAGCAGACATACTCTCTATTTTCAGTGATTTTCAAAATTTAGATGAAGTGGGATTATTATTGTTTTCTATGGAATGACAAAGGTGAATCACTGAAGGGAATGCCCATAGAGTATAATGGGAAGCAAGCTACAAACTAGTTTGCAGGCAAATTAAGAGACATAGCAACTTCACCTAGCAGTAGCAGATAGTAAGATTTAGATAATTTGGGATTATTGCTGTCTTCTATAGAATAACAGATGAATGACAGAAAGAAATGCCCATAGACTTTAACAGGGAGATGGAGCGATCACGTGGTAAATGGCTGCTGTCAGCGACCATTTACCGTGATCCGTGATGCACCGGGTCCGGTCATGGATACTCCTGTGTGTGTGCGCCTGCGATTCTGGGAGGACGTCATAGTAGGCCGTCCCTGAGTTATCGTGCCATGCTGTAGCCATCATTTGGCAATAGCGCGGTTGTTAAAGGGTTAAATCAAGGTAGGACACTTATGCAGTGTAGCCAAAATACTTCTTTTAAGATTGCATCCAATGGGGACCTCCTCAATTTTGCAAAAAACACACATCAAAAAAATTGAAGAAATATTCATATACATGGCAGGTAATCCGAGATCAGCGACTGCACAGTTTCAACCATAGCATGTTCTTCATCAAGCAGCATGTGTGCTTGATGAAGAACATTGTTATGTTCGAAACTGTGCATTCGCTTATCTTAGATTACCTGTAATGTATAAGATTATTTGAAGTAAAGAGAATATTGCAAAGATCGGGATTGCATCTTCAATTTTTATACATAAAAAACTGTCTTAACCACTTCACCCCCCGGACCAATTTGCAGCCAAAGGACCAGGCCCCTTTTTGCGATTCGGCACTGCATCACTTTAACTGACAATTGCATGGTCGTGCGACGTGGCTCCCAAACAAAATCGGCGTCCTTTTTTTCCCACAAATAGAGCTTTCTTTTAGTGGTATTTGATCGCCCCTGCGGTTTTTATTTTTTGCGCTATAATCAAAAATAGAGCGACAATTTTGAAAAAAATGCAATATTTTTTACTTTTTGCTATAATAAATATCCCCAAAAATTATATAAAAAACGTTTTTTTCCTCAGTTTAGGCCAATACGTATTCTTCTACATATTTTTGGTTAAAAAAAAGATCGCAATTAGCGATTATTGATTGGTTTGCGCAAAAGTTATAGCGTTTACAAAATAGGGGATAGTTTTATAGCATTTTTAATAATTTATTTTTACTAGTAATGGCGGCGATCAGTGATTTTTATTGTGACTGCGACATTATGGCGGACACATCGGACATTTTTGACACATTTTTAGGACCATTGTCATTTATACAGAAATCAGTGCTATTTAAATGCACTGATTCCTATGTAAATGACACTGGCAGTGAAGGAGTTAACCACTAGGGGCGGGGAGGGGTTACGTCAGTGTGTGTGTGTTTTTTTTTACAGTAGGGGGCGTGGCTTTACGTCTGACGTCACTGATCGGCTTTCCCGATGACAGGGAACAGCCGATCAGTGACATGCAGTGTAGGAAACACGGGGAGAGGTTTGTTTACACAGACCTCTCCCTGTTCTTCAGCTCTGTGACCCGATCGCAGGACACCAGCGGCGACCGGGTCCGCTGGTCCCGCGGTCACGGAGCTCAGGACCGGGTCGCGAGCGCAGCGCACGTGCAACCCACGGCTGGGCTCTTAAAGGGCCACGTACAGGTACGTGGTTTTGCCCAGCCATGCCATTCTGCTGACGTATATGTGCAGGAGGCGGTCCTTAAGCGGTTAAATAAAGGCAAAGACTTTAAATGAGGCTATTGTCTCAGAAGGAATACATGTCCCTTTTAAATAGCTATATCTTTCAGGTTTGCCTGCAAAAGAGTTGATATATATTATACTCTATGAGCATTTCCTTCTTTCATTCCTTAGAAAACAATTATAATCCAATTTTAAATATTGCCACTGAATTTGTAAAGTATGTCTGCTAAAGATTTATTTAATATGTTGAATGGTTCTGACTCCGGGTCACATCTTACTTCCCATTATACTCTATGGGCATTCCTTTCTATCATTTATCTGTCATTCCATAGAAAACAACTGTAATCCCAAATAATCTAAATTTTAGAATCTGCTACTCTACTTGAGGAACACCTGTGGGAAAGGTGAAGTTGCTGTGTCTCTCAGATTTGCCTGCAAATAAGTTTATATTTTGCTTCCCATTATACTCTATGGGCATTCCCTTCTGTCATTCACCTTTGTCATTCCATAGAAAACAATAATAATCCCGCTTCATCTCAATTTTGAACATTACCACTAAACATAGAGAGTATGTCTACTAAAGATTGATCGGATATGACTAATGCCGCGTACACACGGTCGGAATTCTCGTCGGAAAAAGCTCTGATGGTTTTCCCGTCGGAATTCCAACGGAATTTCGCTCAAACTGTCTTGCCTACACACAGTCACACCAAATTCCGACGGTCAGTAACACAGCGGCATAAAACACGTTCGACAGCACTATAAAAGGGAAGTTTAATGCTTCCGAGCTTGCGTCGAATTGTTTCCGAGCATGCGTCAGAATTTTGCATGTCGGAATTGCATACACACGATCGGAAAATCCGATAGAAAAGTTTTCCGTCGGAAAAATTGAGAACAGGTTCTCAATCCAAAGTCCGTCGGAAATTCTGACAGAAAAAGACCGATGGGCATACACACGGTCGGAAAATCCGATGAAAAGCTCCCATCGAACTGTTTCCATCGGAAATTCCGACCGCGTGTACGCCGCATAATGGTTCTGACTCCAGGTCACATCTCGCTTCCCATATACTCTATAGGCATTCCTTTATTTTATGTTGCTGTCATTCCATAGAAAACTGCTGGAATCACAAATAATCTCAAATAATCTCAATATTACTATATCCTTGAGGAACACTTCAATCCATTTTGGAATGAGGCTGTAATAACAAAATGTGGAAAAAGTGAAGCTGTGTGAATACTTTGCGGATGTTCTGTACAGTAATCTCTACAGTTTATTATCCTGACAAGAGTGTACCCCCCACAGTGCAGAAACCACACTTTCTTGTTTACAAAAGTTTTTATTGAAAAATCATAAAAAACAACAGTAACTGTGTCAGACAAAGTACAAAAATGAGAGCAAGATACAGTATTTCGCTACATGATGGGGAATAGGGACATAAAGAGTAGGGAATGTTGCAAAAAAGACATTTAATATACAATATATTTCTCTGTAGATATATGGCATTTTTCTTATCCCAAAGTTGTTGTGTTCCAGTGTATCCATTTGTTATTGAAGATATGTAAAGTGTCATACAAAGTGTGGTGGATACGTTCTGAAAGTTTGATTGCTTCCATTCTGGCTATGACTTGTGACCAGGGGAGAGCTGGGGAGCGCCAGTTGAAAGCTATAACCCAGTGTATGGCAACAAAAAGGGTAAAAATTCGTTTTTCACAAGGTGCGGGGATATTGGGGATAGAAGAGAAACATAAACACATTTGTATCGTTGGGGTGATTGAACGACCTGCGATGGAGGATATTTTGGAGGACACTTTCTGCCAAATAGAGTTAAGATGATTGCAACTCCAAAAAATATGTGTTAGGGTGCCTAGTTCGTTGCAACCTCTGAAGCATAGTGGTGATACTGCAGGATAAATGGAGTGAATTCTGGTGGGTGTCATATACCACCTTGTGTGCAGTTTAACTGCTGTTTCACGTACTGAGTATGATCTTGTGTTTTTAAACATGTTAACTAACATTTCTGACCATTCATGCGGTTCAAAGGTAAGGCCTGTGTCGGTTTCCCAGCTAAGCATCTGCTTGGATTTTTCTGCTAGGGCAAACTCGTTTAGCATGCAGTATAGTTTGGAAATAATCCCCCTATCTCTGGAAGAGGATCGGCATAGGCGTTCAAAATGAGTGCTATCTATACGGGATTCTAATGAACCTCTACTACGATAAAATTGTTTTATGTGTGCGTATCTGTGTATTTCAGAGTGGGGGAAATTGTGGATTGCTTGTAGTTGGGGAAAAGTTCTAAAATTGGGTCCTATTCTAAAAGCTTGGTATGTGGTGACCCCGGCTGAGTGCCAAAGGAGAAACTGGGAGCTATCTTGGAACGCTTGTGGAAAGTCGGGATCTCCTATGAATGAGAGTAGGGGAGAGAGGGGAGATGACAGTTGAAATTTCTTTCCATATAATGACCAAAGGTATAATGATTGATATACTATAGTGTTGTGGGTGATAAAATGATTAGGTTTGATAGATTTGGACCATAGTAGTCCTGAGGGAATAAAGGGGAGAATGGCTTGTGACTCGAATTTTAACCATGGGATGTGAGAAGAAGGGGCATGCCATTGGGCTGTTTGCGCGAGTCTGGCTGATAAATAGTAGCGCCATAAATCTGGGAGCCCCAATCCTCCGAGAGGTTGGGGTCTGTATAGTATGGATTTGTGAAATCTTGTTTTTTTATGGTGCCAAATAAATTTGTTTACATCTCTTTGAATTGAATCGATGTACGATTTGGAAACATAAATGGGGAGAGATCTGAAATAAAAAAGAAGTTTAGGTAAAATTGCCATTTTGATAGCAGTGACTCTACCCAGAAATGAGATGTGATATTTGTCCCAGATTAGTAAGAGTGATCTGATGTTGGAAACTATGGGGTGATAATTTGTTTGGAAAAGCATCTGAAAGTCGGGTGTAAGTTGTATCCCCAGATAGCGGAAGCTATGGGTGCACCAGGTAAATGAAAAGTAGTTCTGTAATGAGGATGCAACATCGTTAGGGATATTTATTGGCATGGCTGAGCATTTGGATAAGTTTACCCCTAGGCCTGAGATTGTGTGGAATGAATCTAATAAGGAAATTAGGTTGGGTAATGCTATGAGGGGATTTGTTAGAAACAGGAGGACATCATCAGCATAAAGGCTGAGTTTGAACTCTTCAGGGCCTTTGTGATAGCCTTTAATGTTGACATTTTCTGAGATGGCACGGGATAGGGGTTCAATAGCAAGGGCGAAAAGGAGGGGGGATAGTGGGCAACCTTGCCTGGTGCCTTTTTGGAGAGGAAAAAATTGGGAATTGTTACCTGGGTTTAATTCTAGTTTGAGGGTCACTATATAAGGCATGGAATCCCTGTAGGAATTCACCCGAGATGCCATATTTGGGCAGTATATGGTCCAGGTATGACCAACTGACGCTATCAAACGCCTTATGAATGTCTAGGCTAAGGAGGAGTGTTTGTTTGGAGTGTAAATTGGCATCTTGTATTATATTGGTGACTAGACATATATTGTCGGTGATTTGCCTTCCTGGGATGAATCCAGTTTGGTCCGGGGAGATTAGGGAGGTGATAACTGATGCTAATCTGTTCGCTAGTAATTTGCCGAATATTTTTAAGTCATTATTGATGACAGAGATAGGGCGAATATTTTGTGGTAGGGTGTGATCTTTATGGGGTTTGGGGATGAGAGACATATTGGCTAATAGCATTTCTGCAGGGAAGTTATTCCCCTTTAAGATGTGGTTATATAGAAGGGCCAATTTAGGTGATAAAATGTGTGAAATTTTTTTATAATAGGAGGCAGAATATCCATCAGGGCCTGGGGCTGTGGAGGATTTAAGGGATTTAATAATTGATGTAATTTCAGTTACGGTACAGGGGGCATTTAATTGCTCAGATTGTGACCTAGATAAAGAGGGTAGTGCCAGGTTTGAGAACCAAGATTGGGAGGTTGGGTCTTTAGTGGGATGGGAAACTGTATAAAGCTTTTTATAGTAATCAGCAAATATATCCATTATGTCATTTGGATGTGAGACCAGAGCTCCTGTTGAGTTGCGGAGTTTATATGAGTGTGTTGGTTTTGTGGCTTGGTTGAGTTTACGTGCAAACATAGTAGATGCTGAGTTGCTATATAGCATAAATTTGGCTTTTGCCCATCTTAGAGCTTTTTCTGTTTTATCTGAAAGTAGAAGGTCTAATGCTTGTTTTTTGTCGGTTATTTGTTGTAGAATGTCAGGGGACGGAGATTGGTTCTATCGGTTGTATAGCTTATCCAATGTTTTTGTGAGAGAACGGAGCTCAAGGAGTTTAGCTTTATTCTTTTTGGAGGCTATATTGATAATGTGACCTCTCATGAAACCACACTTTCTTCTCCAATCAGCCATAACATTATGAGCACCCAATGAATAGGGAGTAGGTCTGCTCAGCCCTGACCCGTCTCCTCATGGACTCCACCAGTCCTCTGAAGGTATTGCTGTGATATCTGCCACCAAGCCTTCTCTAGCAGATCCTGGAAGTCAGCGCTCCCCAACCTTTTTGGCACTGGCTGCATGGAGGAAAATTGTGCCAAGGCTCGGGGATTTATCGGGGCAATAGCTGGTGTTCTGGTGTTGGTGCTTCAATCATCACGGCACCATGGTTGTTATGGTGTCACAATGATTGAAGCACAATATTTCTATTATTACATTGTAATAGAAATTAAATAGTTCAACTCACCATAATGGAGAATCAGTGGGAGCCCCAAATGTGTCCCTGTTCACCAGATGAGGATTGTCACTGCATTGGTGGCACTGGTCCATTGAACACAGAGGCCTCAGTGCAGTGCTCATTCTTGTGATGATAGGTGGGCGGAGAGAGATGATGTCATCTCCGCTCGCCAGCCCACTTATCTCACCTGCCCGCCCGCCTGCCTGCCTTGCAATGTTATGCCGTCCGCCGTGGCCCGGCTGAAGAGACGCTATGGCACGGGGGTTGGAGACCCCTGCTGTAAGTTCATTTGGATTGAGATCTGGAGAATTTGGAGGCCAAGTCAACACCACAAACTGGTTGTTGTGTTCCTCAAACCATTCTTGCAGTGTGGCAGGGCACATCATCCTGCTGAAAGAAGTCGCTGCCATCAGGGAATACGGCTTCCATAAAGGGGTGGACTCGGTCACTAACAATGTTTAGGTGGTTGGTACCCGACTCTCAGGGGAGGGTCACAAGGGAAGTTGTTGATCAGAGGAGAGGGGCGGGGACACACTGCCACCTTCTACAACAACACAACCGGAAATAATGGAAGGGGCGTAGACAAGAAGGGGAGTGGGAGGGACCCTCTCCATACCCAAGACTTCCCTTCCCTCCCCGACCAATCCCAGAGAAACTTGGGAGCAGGCAGACTCCTCCCAGGAGAAGGATTAGAGGTGGTGGGAGTGGGCGGTGGCTGAAGCTTGGAGTGGGCGGGACCTAGGGCTACAGCGTGCGTCCCAACTTCTCACCGACCAATCCCGGAGTGGAAGGACCAAAAGACATGGAGGGGTGGGCGGTGACTGGATTAAGGGATGGGCGGGGACTAGAACGATAACGAGCGTTCCGATTTGTCACCAACCTGGAGAGGCTGGGGAGGAGGGGTTGCCAGTTTTATTCATAGATACCTACCGACCAATCCTGGAGATGAGAGACACGTCTCTATACCCCAACAGGTCATGTTTTAAGGATTTCCATTAAGGACTGGAGATGAGAAACACAGCTCTATGCCCCGACAGGTCATGTTTTCAGGATTACCCTGAGATGAAACAGCAGTTTAACTGATTAAATCACCTGTGCAAAATAATGGAAATCCTGAAAACATGGCCTGTTGGGGTATAGAGCCGTGTTTCTCATCTCCAGTCCCTAATGGAAATCCTGAAAACATGGCCTGTTGGGGTATAGAGCATTGTTTCTCATCTCCAGTCCCTAATGGAAATCCTGAAAACATGGCCTGTTAATATGGCCTAGAAGACTGGTGTCTGGCTATTCCTTACTGACCACCATGTATAATTCTGTAAATATGGTATTAATGATTTGTTTTATGTAATTCAGATTTAAACAATTGATGCATGCGGCCCCTCTGAAGAAGCAGAAATTTTCTGCGAAACACGTCGCCTCCTCTGCATATCCAACATATTTTTAGTTTTCTATCACTATTTGTCAAATCTATAATGGCTATGTGATTTTTAAGTTATAATATGTGACTGCAACTAAGAATATGTGTATATAGATGTATATATATGATTTTAGCTTGTAATATTATTTATGTTAAGGGTTAACTTGGCTGGAGGACTTTTCCAGTTGGAATATGTAATCCAATTAACAGTTCCTTTTGTGTACAGGTATGCTAAGTGTGTGTTGTGGAGATACCCTGTTTTCTACCTAATTTAATATTCAAAGGACCAGGAAAAGATATCTGTGTGTAGTCAGTACGGGGCCGAATTCATTAGCTAATAAAGGCTTTTGTACTCTTCCGTGCTAATCAACTATTTATCCATCTCAAAGGGTGTTTGATATGCTTAGCATATTTCTTTTGACTTGTTCAGGAAGGGACACTTTAACCCAGCTATGATTGCGCATAGTTAAGTGCCCCATTCACGAGAAGACCTCCTCTTTAATTAAGTTGCCTTCAAACTAATTACCACTAGCTCGTTAATACAAAAGAGGAGGTGCTATTGATGGGAAATTAAGTTATAAGGAAACTGACCAAAAATAGCGCCTGTTCACCGCATGAAAAAATCCTGCCCCTTTAACTCCAGTGTGAAAGCCGGCGGGCTTTCACACTGGAGCGGTGCGCTAGCAGGATGACAAAAAAAGTCCTGCTAGCAGCATCTTTGGAGCGGGATAGGAGCGGTGTGTTCACCGCTCCTATACCGCTCCTTCCCATTGAAAAGAATGGTGTAGTGATCTAATATAATCGTTCCTTCCTCGTAGATGGAATATAGTTATTAAAAGTATTGTCTCCGCAGCAAAACCCGATTCTCCCAGAGAGAGACAATTTTATTGACTTCCAAACAGAACAGTCTTACAGATGACAAAAATCCAACAGAGTTCATATCACGACAGTGCTAGTAATATTTAGAGCCCCATGGAACCATGTGACTCTTGGGTGCCTTCGTAAGAACACACACTTCTAAACAGATTGAACGTCCTGTTATATCCCCCCCACACACACTGAATGTCTGAGCAATTTGATTGGGCGTTTCCATTAAATGCTTTGATCTGCCCCGGTCTTTCAGAGTGACCGGAGACAACCCCACGCTGTGAATAGTTGTAATTATAAAGCTGCCCCAATTTACATTCTTGCATATTCCCCCTTTGATATGTGTGAATACTGATTAGATTAAGATAATCATTATCTGTTCCAGTAAGTCTGGTCTGGCCATTTGTCCTTTGACCAACAAACCCTCTTTTAATATGCGCAATTAGATAACGGCTACCAAAGCGGCCTGCCTAGAATAACCTTGTCTTTAGAATGCCTAAATAAAAACACTACATATAATAAATATATATATAACATATATATATATATATATATATATATACACATGTATACATATATATATATATATATATATATATATTAGACACAATATACTACATATACCCCCACTTGGATCGGTTCGAATCAGAATCGATTCACAATCAAACCGCTCAGACATCCCTGGCTCTTAAGATTGAAGCCATCTCTATGCTTTCCTTATTTTTCTGGATTGTTCTTAGTTGTCTTCTACCGCAACAGTATAAACCAAACAAAAAACATATTAATATAAATTGAACGAACACAAAAATCATGGAAAGAGTTCTCAATAGCGGGTGAGAAAGAGTGTTATTGGGTATGCTCCACCAAGGCTCCTGAAATTCTTTAGCAATTTTATTAGAACTGATGAGGTTTTCCTTCACCAGTTCTTGTAATTCTATAATTTTCCTACTATCCCTCTTAAATAATGTATCCAATTCAACTGTAAGTGGTGGAATTTTCTTAAATAAAGGAGAAATCATAGAGTCCCAATTGCCAAGATCTGTTTGCTCAATGTTTACAGATACTTGATTCATGTGGATATTGGCTTGAATGTCTTCCTGTCCGATTGTTAACAGTCCATATGTGAGGTTCACACACCAGCCTGTGATAGGTGTCCGGCACTGAACTTGCTTCTGCCAAGTGAATGAGGGAACCCCCAATGCACAGACCCTCGAGTCTTCTCCATGAATTATTCTCTTCCAGGCCGGTTCAAATTTTTGTAATCGAACCAGGCAGTTTCCAGAGTGTGTAGCAGCACAACCCTCTACGTACTCCAGCCGCTCAAAAGAACAGGAACAAAGCCAGGCCTGGGCACGTTTGGTACAGCAGTTGGGGTCCATGGTTTTCCATACTTGGTTATCCTTGACGACGAGTCTGCTTTGTGGTAGCAGTTGTTTCAGTATATTAGTGCCATTTCTCACCTCCACCTCACCAAGAACGATCATCTTGTATACGGGTAAGGGTTTTGTTGACCATGTAGGGATGTCGATGGTCAGAGGTACTTCCTGCTTTCCGATGCGATCTTTATTACAAAGAGTATCCAGGCTCCTTACATTAGCAAGGGCAAAGTTCCTACAAGTAACACCACTGTCTTTGATAAGATTGAATAATAAAGTTGAGTTCATTATCCTTGGCCATTCTCCTCGTTTGATTTCTTGAAGCCCTAGGCTCAGATGCTCACTCAGCAAGTTTCCTATAATACCACAAACTATAGACTTGGATACATTATTCGTTTGAATGGTTTTATTCAATGCATTCACCGACATTTGAACGTTCTGCAAATCTGCAGCAATGGTGTGAATGTTCTGAATATCTATTTTCATTTCAGCTAGAGCGTTTAAATCCACTCTTCCCCCTTTAAGCAGTATCTGCTGTAATCCACCCACAAAATTTTGTTCTCTCATATTTAGACTCTCTATATCAACCCTATTCCAAATCGAACTACCCAAACTGAGGCCTGATATGATATCAGTACCCAGATCCCTCTTTGAAACTTTCTTAAAATTAAGCCCTTGTGTAGCATCCCAAAATAAGTTTATATGTGTTTGAAAGACTGTTTTAAACCATAACCCCATTGATTTTGGGCAACTTTCTGGAATGTTAAATGATGTAAAATTCAACAATAATGGTAATGATAAGTATGAAACATCGCTATACACTAAATTTTGAGTCCGCTCAAGGAAAAGTCCATGTTCTGGCCACTGTAAAATTGTAGGACAGTCTCTAGAATTTGTGACCATTATCTTTAGGATTTTTGCATAGACTCCATCCTTCACATCATGAGGGCTACAGGATATAATACCCTCCTTAAATATTGTAAAGTTCCTTTCTAAAGTCATTTGCATTTGTGGTCCATTCTTTGTCTCCACTAATATTATATCTGTACTCCTGTGACGATCGCTTCCTTCTGGGTAAGTCCAAACAGCAGATTCCATCAAGTAATCAGATTTTGGCATCATGATCTCACATCTAACGACTATCCACCCCCCGACTATGCCCTTTACAGTATCCCCATGTAGATTTAATCTGGAGTCACACACATTCGCCAATCGCCATCAACTGGTTATATGATCATATGGATGCACAGAGGCTCTGAACATACCGGTGAGGTGCCGCTTGTATCCTTCAACTGACCGTCAAGTTTCCGCGGATATACCATCAAGGGGTATCCAAACTGACTTAGTCCACAATGTGGTGGATGACCACCGTGATGCAGACAGGCGGGCTCCCAGCGGAGCGGTATCCAGGCGGACAGTAGCTGTGCAGCGTAGGTCTGTGCAGCATGGGTCTGCGTGAGAGCGCACGCACCCTTAGCCCATCTGGGTCATGAATAATCTCTAATAGAGGTAGATCTGCACAGACATCCAGCAGAGGGAGCTCTAAGTGAATAATTCACCAATCTGTTTGCATCAGAGGAAAAAGTCTGTGCATACACCCAAAAACGGCCATTGGAATCAGGAATCACTCAGGGGGGGTACAGTGGGGGTTGGCAGCAGCGTTAGGAAAACGCTAGGTAACAATAATATTTTTTTGTTGCTGCGCCATCTTGTGGATGGATAAACATCCTACAACTAAAATTTTAAATTTAAGCTCAAAATAGTTAAAGGCTGATAGTAACTGTCATTTAGAAGAATATGTGCATCCCTGTCAGAAGATTACCTATGCTGGCGTGCTCCAATAGAGTAAAACATTAAAGAATTAGGAATTAGATTAGATACCTAATATCAGCCTAGATCCTAATAACGATAGGAGGAAAATTTTTAGGCTTCCAGAAAGACCTTCAGGCTTAATTCCACGTTAAGGCCCTTAGGCTGCATAGTCAGGACCCTAAAGATCCACCGTTTTTCATGTGTTGGCAAGATCGTGTTAAATTCCCCCCTGCACTGGGATACATTGAGTGCAAAGAAACCCTTTACACATAATCCTTGTGTGCTTCCTTGATGGAATTCAATAAAATGTTGTGCAATAGGGGTTTCCTCTTTTAACCGAATGCTCTTGAGGTGTTCTTTTTGATTTTGAACATGCCTGAGCCCATCTCTACTGCTGACTGATATGTGCTGTAGAAAACTTCTCTTTAGTGACACCGCGGAAATCCCGGCAGCCTGACAGGTCTCTTAGCTGAGGACGGAAAACCCGGGCTTCCCCAGTGACGTGCGGGTGACACCCCCCTCTGATGTAATGCAGGTTTCCGTTACATCAGAGGGGGGGATTATTCCCGCTGGAATCTTTTTATTTTTTTTATTTTTTAATTTTTTTTATTAAAGGACTTATCCCAACTGTGTCTGTGTATTTTTTTACACTTTCTTTTTCACACTCTCTCGTCCCCCCCCCCCCCCCCCTCCCCGGATTGAATTAAAGTCCCCAGCAAAAATTATATGTGTAGTGGAGAGGGGAGCTAGTTTCTCGCTAATTGAGAAAAGTAAAGTGGGGTCTACAGGAGGGTGCAGATAGACATTTATGAAAGCCCAGAGACCTAAATGAGTTTCCAGTAATAAAATTATATATCTGCCATTGGTGTCCAAAATCACTCTCTCTACTTTACACGGTGGGGCTTTATTAATTAGGGTTGCAACACCTCTCGTGTAGTGCGAGTATGTGGCATGGAAGGCCTGTCTCACCCAATATCTACGCAGAGCCAATATCTTACTTCCCATGAGATGGGTCTCTTGTAGAAATAGGATATGCGGCTTGTGGGAAGCTAAGAATTTGAACATTAAGAAACGTTTAAATTTATCATTGAGGCCTCGTATGTTCAAGGAAACAAGTCTAACATCAGACATAGCCATCATGTGATAACTTCAGATAGTTAGTGAATCCATCGCTGAATCTTTCAGTAATGACCCTAGAGAAAATTCCCTCAGCAAACAGTGATGCAGAAAAGGAGATGAAATGGTGATAAGCATGACAGTGTAATCAGATAACCAAGCAGTTTTAACCACTTGCTTACTGGGCACTTAACCCCCCTCCTATCCAGACCAATTTTCAGCTTTCAGCGCTGATGCACTTTGAATGACAATTGTGCTGTCATACAACACTGTACCCAAATTACATTTTTATATTTTTTTCCCCCCAAATAGAGCTTTCTTTTGGTGGTATTTGATCACCTCTGCAATTTTTATTTTTTGTTAAAAAAAAATATATTTTTTTATTTTGTTATAAAATGTTAAAACGGGTAATTTTTTGTCAGTCATTGATGTACGCTGATGAGGTGGCAGTGATGGGCAATGATTGGTTACACTGATAGGCAGCACTTCTAGGTGGTACTGATTGGCACCACTGGTGGGCATTGATAGGTGGCACTGGTGGGCACTGTGAGATGGCATACATGAGGCATAATTAACTCTTCCTTTTTGGGACCGATGTCCCTTTAAGATGAGCCGATGATCGGCTTTTTTTCCTTCTTCGCTGTCAGCCTGAGGAGAAAAAAAACGATCACCGAGCTTTTGTTTCGATCATGTGATCAGCTAAGGGACCGGCCCCTTACTCGGATCGGTGATCACAGCGCGCTCCGTGCGTGCCCTGTAGGGTGCGCGCAAGGAGCGTGCACAGATCCACCTGTGGCCGTCGTTTGGCCATAGCGCGGATGTCAAATGGTTAACCTTAGCAAAAAACTCCCTACTACTTAGCCAATACCCCAACATAACCGAGCTTGCAGTTTATTCCCTAAACTTTTATACCAACAAAATCAAAGTTCCAGGGAAGACCCCTGATGGTGTCCAGCCTGTAACAGCAGGCAAGGGTGAAGGAAAGCGTATCCCATCACATCCGATGGGAGACTAGATAGTCCAGAGAGGCCCGACGCGGCTTCGGTGTCATCAAGAAGGTATGTTGATTAGTCTTGCTGTAGCTCCGATTAGCTAGGATCAAATAAGATCAAGAGAGTGCATCGCTCCAAGTAGGGGAGTGAGTCGCACCAGTCGCCCGCCATGGAAGTGACTTGCGGTAAGGCTCTGGGAGCAACATGAGTCAGCAAATGGAAGGCAAGCCTACCTCCCGATTCAGGGGCATGCATAGAGGACATCTGGGCAATCCAGCTAGGTGGTCACTAGGATGAAGAAGGGTATCACACAGCTGGGTAGAGCAGTCCCCCTCGCATGCCTCCTCTGTGGGAGAACTGCATTGCTCGTCAGTGGCTCGTGCCTCGCTGGTCTCCACGGCAACAGAGGACAACAAAGCCTCCGGCCATGGATATACCATACAGTGGACGGCCATGGAAGTCAAACCACAAGAGAGATGGCACCATGGCCCCCATGCGCTAAGTGCATGGCCCGGACTATTACACACCCCAGTACAGGCAAATGGCAAAAGGAGGAACTCAAGGAGGCGAACGCCTATAAAACTTCAAGCGGGGGACTGCATAGAGAAAAACACAAAGGTGTACATTAGGGAGATGAAAAATATCAAAGATCACATAAATAAAAAATTAAAGAGGACCATACTGAGAACGGAACTAATAACGATAAGGAACACATATTGACAATCATATAGTATGTTGTTATCTAATATACATCTAAACACAACCGCAACCATTCAAGTACACGTCCCTGTACTTAAACCCGAAAGCCAAATTTGATAAGGCTCGAATAACCATTGATTAAAACGAGAGCATTATTAGTATACGGTATAAGAGGGCTAGTTTTAAGTGGACATGATCAGGAAAACTGGGACATATTAGCCTCAATGAGATCCCACTCCGACCCCTCAGAGATAAAGCCCTCCAAAAAGATAGCATCATTGAAGCCTGGGGGTCTGGTTGCCTGGAGGCGAAAAATCTATTTTTGTTCCAGTAGCCTCTACGCAACCCAGAATGGACGCGAACATGAATAGCTGAAACATGTCTCCCAAAGGGTGGGCTGGGGTTACATAATTTCATTGAAGCTATATGGCGATATGCCCGTCTCCAGAATTCCTGATTCGTCTTGCCCACATAGTAACATGCGCAATCGCACATGAGTAAGTATACTACGCCAATTGTTTTACAATTCGTGTAGTGCCTAGGAGTATACTTTTCACCATTGGGCAACCTTATGTTTGGACTGATGTTCATAAATTGACAATATGGACACCCGCCACATCTAAAGGTTCCTAAACGTTTGCATGGATCATGTTTGCCACCCCCACCCAAATATTTACTCGACACCAGGTTGTCCCCAATAGATTTAGCCCGTTTAAACGTAAACGAAGGTTGATCCTGGACAAAGGGTCCAATAGTAGGATCCAATTTCAGGACATGCCAATAGCATTTCACAATATTTTGTAAGTTCTTATGCTGATTAGAAAATTTGGTTATAATTCTAATATTTTGTTTTGTTTTCATTGGGTTTGGAGTTATAAATAAGTTCATGTCGAGTTTTGGAAATCGTCCGTCTATAGGCCTTTTTTTAGACAGGTCTTGGAGTACCCACGTGCCAGGAGTCTCCCTATCAACGAGTCTGCCTCTCGTTGGAAGACAGACTCGTCGGTGAAGTTCCTCCTGACACGTAGGTACTAATTATATGGGATCAAACGAATAAGGGGTTGGGGATGAAAGCTGGTGGCATGTAGGATGGAATTGCCGGAAGTGGGTTTACTGAATAAAGAGCTGGTCAAAGACCCATCTGCCTGTTATGAATTAAGTCCAAAAACGTGATGTTGCTCTCTTCAAACGTCATGGTGAAAGTGAGATTAAACAAGTTGACATTAAGCTCTTTTAGAAAGTCCTGAAGGCAATCTGGCATGCCGTCTCACACTAGGAAAATGACGTCAATATACCGATGCCACAATACCACATTCTCCATGTAGGGACGCAAATGCTCAGATTGTGAGAGCATGCTCTCCCATTCCCCCAGGTACAGGTTGGCATACGATGGAGCACACAAAAATCCCCATCGCAACCCCCTGTACCTGGAGGAAATACGCGCCATGGAACATGAAGTAGTTGTGGTTCAAGATGAAATCAAGAGCGATGTTTAAAAACGTGATCTTCCATTCACCAAAATGGCCATCTTGCGAAAAGACGTGGTGAATAGATGCAAGCCCCTTTTCATTGAGTATTGAACTATAAAGGGCCTCAACATCAAGTGCAACAAGTAAAGATTTAGAAGGAACATCAATGTCATCTAGAATTTGTAAGAGATGTATGGTGTCTTTTACATAGCTCGGTATGTTAAGCACGTATGGTGGTCGCAGATGGCCATCTATGTATTGAATCAATTTCTCTGTCAGGGAGCCATTACCAGAGATTATTGGCCGACCGGTTGGGCGATGCAGGTCCTTGTGTAACTTTGGCAATGCGTAGAACAGGGGTGCCCAACCAGTGGCCCGGGGGCCACATGTGGCACGCGGAGCCCTCTGATGTGGCCCGCGACCTCCTGCTCTGGGATAGAATAGAAAGAATACTGTTATTAATGGTCAGTTTATTATTAAAATCACAGTGTATATATGGGCATATCTTTTCTGCAGTGGTTACTTGGCTGCTTTCAAACTGATCCGCAGGTGCAGAGCAGTTTATGTGCGAGTTACCTGCACTGAGCCATAGACTTCTATTATTACCTAGTGAGCTTTCTGAAAGTGCACCAAACCTGCAGAATATAATAGAAGTCTATTGCAAACTGCAGGAAAGCCAAAGGTACACTGCATTGCACACGTGGTGCGGGTAAACACGAAAACTCAATAAAAAGTATTTAAAAAAAAAAAAAAAAATCTTCCCTGGTTAGTTCTCTCCACTCATAGGGACGGACGTAACTTGAACCAGGGTTGCTTGATATGAACTATTGTGCATAGAAGTTGCACTGGGCCACGATGGAAGATAATAGGTCTTTGGTAAAAATTGAATTACAAGAATCAATAGGGGCAACATTCTCTGTGTTCACCTGGACACCTGGCTGGGCGGTAAAAGTGGGGATGTTTGCTGCTCCAGAATTAGGGGGAAGCCACAGAGGGTTTTGAAGGGGCATAGGGAAGGCTGGCATGTGTCCCATTAGTGCTTAGCCTTTCTTGCAGTTGTACTCCATTTCTCGTGGATGCCACTGTGCTAATGGTGGATGGCACGGAGCTGCTGGTTGATGCCACTGCTCTACTTGTGGTAGCCTGCTCCTTGCCATAATGCCTCGTTTCATGGGCACACTTTCTTCTTCTTTCGATTCTGTAGCAGACCCACTGTTTAAAATGGGTTCATATGCCGAATCAGACTCAGAGAGCTCCCTGTTGCTCTTGTCGCTCAGGCTAAGAAGCTGGTATGTCTCCTCGCTGGAAAAATATTTTTTCGCCATACTGGTGACTGTGGGCTGTGGTGCAATAGGGACACTAGGACATATGTGGCTGCACTGCTGGGTGCTGATGAGGGTGAACTGCTGGGTGCTGAAGAGGGTGAACTGCTGGGTCCTGAAGAGGGTGAAGAGTGGTACTGACAGGCACTGATGATGATCCACTGATAGGGTGGAACTGATAAGCACTCACTTATGGGCACTGATGTGCACTATTAAGCACTGTAGTGGTGCAGATGAGCACTGAGAGCACTGTAGAGGCACAGGTGGCACTGTAGGGCACAAATGAGCTCTGTAGTGGCACTGATGTTGCACTGTAGAGAACTGTAGTGGCACTATAGGGCACAGATGTGCACTGTAGTGGCACTGTAGGGCACAGAAGAGCACTGATGTGGTCCTATAGGACACTGCTGGGCACAGTAAAAATGAATCAAACTCAGTTTGTCACTCGATCTCCTCTCCTTGCACGCTGTATTGGTGTGAGGAGAGGAGAGAGCTGAACCCTTGCATGACCCTGGGTTGTTTACATTTTGATCGCTCCATCATTGTATGGAGCGATCACGTGGTAAAGGGTCGCTGTCGTTGACCCTTTACCGCGATCCGTGATTCACGAGTCTGGGAGGACGTCATTGTACGCCCCCCCAGAATTGGCTGACCATGCAGTAGCCGGCTATTCGGCTATGGCACGGTCGGCAAGTGGTTAAAATCCAGTAATACACTGTCTCACCCTGCTCTGCACATTCTCAGTTGCAGTTACAGAAAAGGGTATTCTTGCACCAGGCAAAGATCAGTGCCATGAACGAACTAATTCAGGTGGTCGAAGCAAGATGAATTTTTTATTCAGCTTTGCATGAGGTTGTTGGGAAAGATGGTGGCTTCATTCAAGGCTGTTCCTTATGCTCAGTTTAATTCGAGACTGCTGCAAAACAGTATCCTATCGGCTTGGAACAAAAGGGTTCAAGCTCTAGATTTCCCAATGTGTCTGACTCCAAAGGTGCGCCGGAGCCTCAATTTATGGTTAATAACCAAAAATCTGAAAAGGGGAAAATCCTTCCTACCGTTACCTGGGAAGTGGTAACAACATATGCCAACCTTTTTTGGGTTGGGGAGCAGTCCTGAAAGAGGTAACTGTCCAAGAGAAGTGGTCCAGATCAGAAATGACCTTGCCCATTAACATTCTAGAGATTTGGGCAGAGCACTTTGTCCTGAGGGCCTGAACGTTCAGTTTACGGAATTGTTCTCTCAGGATCCAATCTGACAATGCCACAGCAATGCCCTATATCAATCACCAAGGGGGCACAAGAAGTTCTGCAGCCCAGAGAGAGGTACTCCATTCCAGGAATAGAAAATTGGCAGGCGGACTACTTAAGTGGCCAGCAGTTGTTCCCAGGAGAATGGTTACTTCCCCCCCGATATCTTCCTGTCAATATGTCAAAGATGGGGGATCCCAGACGTAGATCTGTTTGCGTCCAGGTTCAACAAAGAAATTGACAACTTTGTGTCAAGAACAAAGGATCCGCTAGCATGTTCTACCTTCATTTTTTTTCCAGAACCCTGTGGAAGATAAATCACTACATTCTCTTGATGTGGAGAGAACAGTCAAGGTCTACTTAAAGGCGACTGCTCAGATTCAAAAAATTGATGTTTTGTTTGTGTTGCCTGAATGGCTTAAATCTGCAAGGCCGCATCTTGGTCTTCAGTCTATACATTTACCAGATTCTATCAGGTGGATGTAAAAAGACATGAGGATGTTGCCTTTGGGCGCAGTGTGCTGCAGGCAGCAGTATAAGTCCTCTGATCTCATGGTGCCCTACTTTTGTTGTGTCTCCCTCCCCTCAGTTGGCATTGCTCTGGGACATCCCACATAGTAATTACTATGGCTCTGTGTCCCATGATGTACGATTAAGAAAATAGGAATTTTATAACAGCTTACCTGTAAAATCCCTTTCTTTGATGTACATCATGGGACAGAGGTCCCTCCCCTCTTTCTGGTATACACGTGTATTGCTTTGCTACAAAAACTGAGGTACTCCCAGTAGTGGGAGGGGTTATATAGGGAGGCAACTTCCTGTTTAGGGTGTGCCAGTGTCCATCAACTGAAGGTGCCCTATAACCCACATACTACTTACTACTACTACTGTGCTCTCTGTGTTCAAAGAAAGGGATTTTACAGGTAAGCTGTTATAAAAATCCTATTATTCTTTACCACCAAGGAAGCTGCTTCTGTTTGATCTGCAATTGCTATGGTGCTGCATATATGATCAGTTATGACTCCAGCCATTTGATGGTTAGACAATTTGGTTGAGGACACAAGTAAATTGACAGTTAGCAATCCTGGCATTCCATGAATGTTACTGTTTTTGAAACCACTAAATTGTAGGGGTTTAGTTCCGCTTTATGATTTACTGCTGTTCAGGGGCTCTGGGCTTCAGCAAAATGGCAGTCTCTGGCAAGAAGAAACAGGAACAATGCTGGAGGCAATTTACAGCACACATTAATTGTGATAGCATAAATATTAATGTGGAATGTATGTTCCTTCCTAAAGAACATTATTTATTATCAAGTTGTTATGGATAAATGTATGCTTTAATTCTCTATCTTATGTTGTCTTCCCTATCAAACTTATCACCAAAGGCTGTGAAATTCATTGTTCTGCTATGCTGAACTCCAAGACCGGGGGAACTTTATGGACATGGAATTCGCACACATCAATAATATTCAAACAAGAAGTAAATTTGTTTTTCTAGATATGGAGACAGTTGATAGTTCATCTGTATCTGGAAATTTTACCTATGAAACAGTTCCTCTGGTACTCCAGTTTGAGGCTGACCATCATAAGACTATCAGCTTTCAGCTGATTACGTAACTAAAATTTCCTGTCACCCTGGGCATTCTTTGGTTTCCTACCCATAATACCTCCATCAACTGGGGACCAAGGACTACACAGTAAATGTTACCCCCCCCCTATTGTGAGGAACAATATACAACCTTGTCGAACAAGTTCACCGACCAATAAACCACAAGTTAATATAGTAACTACCCAGTCATATGACAACCTGCCTCCACAATACCATGAGTTCTAGGATGTCTGTGATAAAAAGAATGCAGTTCAATTACCTCCTCATCGCCTTAAGATTGGCCAATTGAACTGTTTCCAGGGTTAGAAATATATTTTGGTCATCTTTTCTGTCAGAGCCTGAATTAAAGGTGCTCAGGGAATGGCTTGATGAGAATTTAGAGAAGAGATTTTTTATAGACACTTAACATCTCCTGCAGGGGCAGCCCTGATCTTTGTTGAAAAAAAAGCCTAGAACTTGTGTCCATGCATTGGTTACAGAGATTTGAATAAAATCACTAATAACCTATTATACATTTCCCTTAATCTCTGAAATGTTGGAAAGACTCTGTTCTGCCAAAGTCTTTACAAAACTAGACTTACGGGGGGAGGGGATCTGTTGCACCAGTTTGTGATTGCTCATCTGGATGATGTTCTCATCTTTTCTGTCTTTGAATGTTTAAGGAAGAATCCACTCTACATCGAACTGGAGACCTATAAGTTTGAACAAACCCAGATCCAGTTTTGGGGATATATTATTTCTCCAGAAGGAGTGAGCATGGATTCTAAGAAGATCAAATCAGTAGAGTAGTGGATTGGGCTGCCCTAGAAACCTTAAGAAAGTACAATGATTTGTTGGATTTGTCAACTTCTACAGAAAATTCTACCTGAGGCACAGAATGCCTTTAGTAAGCTAATGACTCTTGTCACTTTCTCACCAATATTGGTACATCCAGATCCTGAACTACACTATCGTAGATGTGAATGTTTCAGATGGGAGCTATCATTTCTCAGCATCCTTGTGCTTATTTCTCTTATTTAATGTCTTCAGCCGAAAGGTATTATGACATTAGGAATAAAGAATTGCTGGCAATTAGGGACGCCCCACACTATATATGGCCGCCGCGCCGGCGGCCTTGTGTAGTGTGTTCCGGCGTTCAGGGAAAGAGGATTGATAGGCAGGGACAGTGTGAACTGTGAACTATTGATCATTAATTTCCATGTGGAGAAAGTGTAGGGAAAGAGGATTGATAGGCAGGGACAGTGTCAACTATTGATCATTAATTTCCATGTGGGGAAAGTGCAGGGAAAGAGGAATAATAGGCAGGGATAGTGTGTTCTTCTCAGGCATTTGCGTGTGGGGAAAGTGCTGTTCTCTATAAATACAGCCATCTGCAGGAGTTAGTGTGTGTGCTGTGTGATTCCAGCACAGCACAGTGTAAACCTGCACCTGTATCTACCATTTTGTGCAGTTCTCCATTAATCCAGCCATCTGCAGGAGTTAGGCCCCTTTCACACTGGGGCGGGAGCCGCGGCGACGGTAAAGCAGCGCTATATTTAGCGCTGCTTTACCGTTGTTTTAGCCGCGGTATTTAGCCGCGGTATTCGGCCGTAGCGGCGGTACTACCGCGGTATCCCATTGAAATCAATGGGTAGGAGCGGTATAGGAGCGGTGAATACACCGCTCCTATACTGCTCCAAAGATGCTGCTAGCAGGACTTTTTTTTACCGTCCTGCTAGCGCACCGCTCCAGTGTGAAAGCCCGCCGGCTTTCACACTGTGGTGAATGGGGCCGTTTTTTTCAGGCGTTGTACAGGCGCTATTTTTGAAAACCGCCCCAGTGTGAAAGGGGCCTTAGTGTGTGTGTGTTGTGTGAGTCTAGCACAGCACAGTATACAACCTGCACCTGTATCTGCCCTGGTGTCATCTAATCCAGCCATCTGAAGGAGTTATTGTGTGTGTTGTGTGAGTCTAGCACCGCACAGTATACAACCTGCATCTGCCCTTCTGCCCTGGTGTCATCTAATCCAGCCATCTGCAGGAGTTATTGTGTGTGTTGTGTGAGTCTAGCACAGCACAGTATACAACCTGCACCTGTATCTGCCCTTCTGCCCTGGTGTCATCTAATCCAGCCATCTGCAGGAGTTAGTGTGTGTGTTGTGTGAGTCTAGCACAGCACAGTATACAACCTGCACCTGTATCTGCCCTTCTGCCCTGGTGTCATCTAATCCAGCCATCTGCAGGAGTTATTGTGTGTGTTGTGTGAGTCTAGCACCGCACAGTATACAACCTGCACCTGTATCTGCCCTTCTGCCCTGGTGTCATCTAATCCAGCCATCTGCAGGAGTTATGTGTGTGTTGTGTGAGTCTAGCACAGCACAGTATACAACATGCACCTGTATCTGCCCTTCTGCCCTGGTGTCATCTAATCCAGCCATCTGCAGGAGTTAGTGTGTGTGTTGTGTGAGTCTAGCACAGCACAGTATACAACCTGCACCTGTATCTGCCCTGGTGCCATCTAATCCAGCCATCTGCAAGAGTTATTGTGTGTGTTTTGTGAGTCTAGCACCGCACAGTATACAACCTGCACCTGTATCTGCCCTTCTGCCCTGGTGTCATCTAATCCAGCCATCTGCAGGAGTTATTGTGTGTGTTGTGTGAGTCTAGCACCGCACAGTATACAACCTGCACCTGTATCTGCCCTTCTGCCCTGGTGTCATCTAATCCAGCCATCTGCAGGAGTTATTGTGTGTGTTGTGTGAGTCTAGCACAGCACAGTATACAACCTGCACCTGTATCTGCCCTTCTGCCCTGGTGTCATCTAATCCAGCCATCTGCAGGAGTTATTGTGTGTGTTGTGTGAGTCTAGCACAGCACAGTATACAACCTGCACCTTTATCTGCCCTTCTGCCCTGGTGTCATCTAATCCAGCCATCTGCAGGAGTTATTGTGTGTGTTGTGTGAGTCTAGCACCGCACAGTATACAACCTGCACCTGTATCTGCCCTTCTGCCCTGGTGTCATCTAATCCAGCCATCTGCAGGAATTATTGTGTGTGTTGTGTGAGTCTAGCACAGCACAGTATACAACCTGCACCTGTATCTGCCCTTCTGCCCTGGTGTCATCTAATCCAGCCATCTGCAGGAGTTAGTGTGTGTGTTGTGTGAGTCTAGCACAGCACAGTATACAACCTGCACCTGTATCTGCCCTTCTGCCCTGGTGTCATCTAATCCAGACATCTGCAGGAGTTATTGTGTGTGTTGTGTGAGTCTAGCACAGCACAGTATACAACCTGCACCTGTATCTGCCCTTCTGCCCTGGTGTCATCTAATCCAGCCATCTGCAGGAGTTATTGTGTGTGTTGTGCGAGTCTAGGACAGCACAGTATACAATCTGCACCTTTATCTGCCCTTCTGCCCTGGTGTCATCTAATCCAGCCATCTGCAGGAGTTAGTGTGTGTGTTGTGTGACTCCAGCACAATATACACTGCCCAATTGCTGTTTTTCCCATCTCCCTGCAGGCCATTACAATGTCTGGAAGGCCAACAAGGAGAGGCAGACAGTCACGAGCCAAGAAAAGAGGGCAAGCAGGCTCTGTGTCTAGAGACAACAGTGCTGGTCATGGATGCGGTGCATTGTTATCAGCACGTGGCCATGGGACACGCTTGTCCTTATTTTCGGCAGCTGGACATGTTGAGCCGCATCATGCTGAAGGCTTGGTAGAGTGGATGACCAAGCCCTCCTCATCCTCCTCATCTCACCCAGGCTCAGGGTACTGGCAAAGCAGCTGCCAATGTGTACTCAATGTCATCAGTCACCCCTTCCCTAGACCCACCATGTCCTCCTGAGGAGCCCCCGAACTGTTTGAGCACAGTGTTGGGTACATGCTCCAGGAGGATGCCCAGCGTTTTGAAGGCTCCGATGATGATACCCAGCTAGAGGAAGGCAGTAGCGTGAGCGCAGAGAGAGGGGATGCTCAAGGACAGCAATCTGGCAGTCATGTTCCACCAGCTGCAGCATACTGCCAGGTTTGCTCCAGTGGTGAAGAGGGAGGGGATGATGAGGTCACTGACTCCACGTGGGTGCCTGAACGGAGAGAGGAGGAGGAGGAGGAGGCGGCACATCTCCAACGAGGCAGGATGCCCTCCGGGGGTCAGCTTGAGGGCAGCACACCAACTGAATCACACCGCAGAGCTCCGCCTGTGCAGGGCGCTGCCTCTGCACGTTATTACAAAAGTTCTTTGGTGTGGGCCTTTTTTGAGACGAGTGCATCAGATCGCACCGCTGCTATATGCAACATATGTCTCAAGCAAATCTCGCATGGCCAAAACATCAGCCGCTTGGGCACCACAAGCATGACCAGACATATGTTGAACTGCCATGCAGCTCGTTGGCAAGCGCACCTTAAAGACCCACACCTCTCCTTGCTCCTCATCAGCTGGGATCTCCAACCCCACTATACCTTCAGTCCTCTCTGAAAGCTGCACTGAGAGGAATGAAGGTGTAGAATTAGGTGTGTCACAGCCAAGTTTTTGGGGACACTCTGCTAGCAGTACACCGACTGTACCAGACAAATTTCCCTGCCCCAGCTGCTGGACCATCGAAAGAAGTTCACTCCCAGCCATCCACATGCCCATTGAATGCTAGCTTGGCTAAATTGCTAGCACTTCAACTGCTGCCTTTTCAGTTGGTAGACTCGGCCCCCTTCCGTGAGTTTGTGCAATGTGCGGTTCCTCAGTGGCAGGTTCCCAAACACCACATTTTTCTCACGGAAGGCGATTCCGGATCTCTACCGGCATGTGGAAGGCAATGTCTTGGCCTCGCTGGACAGGGCGGTCAGCGGTAAGGTGCATAATACCGCTGACTCATGGTCCAGCAGGCATGGACAGGGACGTTACCTATCTTTCACGGCACATTGGGTCACTCTTTTGGCAGCTGGGAAGGATGCAGGACAAGGTGCAGTAGTGTTGGAGGTTGTTCCGCCACCACGCCTCCAAAATGCTACTACTGCTTGTGACACACCTCTCTCCTCCACCCCCTCCTCTTCTTCTTCCTCCATGGCCTCTTCGAGTGCTCTGTCCTCGGAACCAGCGGTGCTCCGTAGGCGTTCAAGGGGCTACGCAAGTACGCAGGCAAAAAGATGCCATGCCGTGCTTGCGCTGGTGTGTTTGAGGGACAGGAGCCACACTGGGGCAGAGGTTCTGTCAGCTCTGCAGGGGCAGGCTGAGAGGTGGTTGACGCCACGCCAGCTTAAGCCAGGAATGGTGGTTTGTGACAATAGCACCAACCTCCTCTCTGCCCTGCGACAGGGACAACTGACCCATGTGCCCTGTATGGCTCATGTCCTTAACCTGGTGGTGCAGCGGTTCTTGGGCAGGTACCTAGGCTTACAGGATGTCCTGAGGCAGGCCAGGAAAGTCTGTGTGCATTTCCGCTGATCATATAATGCCAGTGCTCGGCTGGCTGAGCTGCAAAAGGAGTTGAACCTGCCCAAGAACCGCCTTATATGTGACATGCCCACCAGGTGGAACTCAATGTTGGCCATGCTGCAGTGACTGCACACGCAGCAGAGGGCCATCAATGAGTACCTGCGTGACTACGGCACCAGGACAGGGTCAGGGGAGCTTGGATTTTTTTCACCACGCCAGTGGAGCATGATCAGGGATGCATGCACTTTCCTGTCACCATTTGAGGAGGCCACGAGGATGGTGAGGAGTGACAGTGCATGCATCAGTGACACTATACTTCTTGTCCACCTCTTGGAGCATACGCTGCGTGGAATAATGGACAGGGCACTTGAGGCAGAACAGAGGCAGGAAGAGGAGGACTTCCTTGCCTCTCAAGGCCCCCTTTATCCAGACAGTGTTCCTTCTCTCCCACCCATCACACAGGAAGAGGATGAGGAGGAGGAGGAGGATTGTGTAAGCATGGAGGTGGAGCCTGGCAGCAGCAGCAGTCTTTTAGGGATGGTTTACAGTCCCAAGAAACCGGTGGACTTGTACGTGGCTGGGAGGAGGTGGCTGCGGATCATGTTGTCCTCAGTGACCCAGAAGACTCTGCACCGCTGCTATTTGCAACATATGTCTCAAGCATATCTTGCGTGGCCGAAACATCAGCCGCTTGGGCACCACAAGCATGACCAGACATATGTTGAACTGCCATGCAGCTCGTTGGAAAGCGCACCTTAAAGACCCACACCAAAGAACAAAGCGGACCTCTCCTTGCTCCTCATCAGCTGGGATCTCCGACCCCACTATACCTTCAGTCCTCTCTGAAAGCTGCACTGAGAGGAATGAAGGTGTAGAATTAGGTGTGTCACAGCCAAGTACTTGCGGGCACTCTGCTAGCAGTACACCGACGTCCGATTGTACCAGACAAATTTCCCTGCCCCAGCTGCTGGACCGTCGAAAGAAGTTCACTCCCAGCCATCCACATGCCCCGGGGAGCTCGGATTTTTTTCACCACGCCAGTGGAGCATGATCAGGGATGCATGCACTGTCCTGTCACCATTTGAGGAGGCCACGAGGATGGTGAGCAGTGACAGTGCATGCATCAGTGACACTGTACTTCTTGTCCACCTCTTGGCGCATACGCTGCATGGAATAATGGACAGGGCACTTGAGGCAGAACTGAGGCAGGAAGAGGAGGACTTCCTTGCCTCTCAAGGCCCCCTTTATCCAGACAGTGTTCCTTCTCTCCCACCCATCACACAGGAAGAGGATGAGGAGGGGGAGGATTGTGTCAGCATGGAGGTGGAGCCTGGCACTCAGCATCAGCAGCAGCAGTCTTTTAGGGATGGTTTACAGTCCCAAGAAACCGGTGGACTTGTACGTGGCTGGGAGGAGGCGGCTGTGGATCATGTCGTCCTCAGTGACCCAGAAGTCTCCGGACCGAATGCCTCAGCTAACCTACGTTGCATGGCCTCCCTGATCCTTCAAAGCCTGCGGAAGGATCCTCGTATTCTTCGGATCAAGGAGAGGGACCATTACTGGCTGGCCACTCTCCTTGATCCACGGTACAAGGGTAAGGTTGCGGACCTTATCTTGCCATCGCAGAGGGAGCAGAGGATGAGACATCTCCGGGAGGCCTTGCAGAAAGGTCTGTGCAACGCGTTCCCAGAGACTGGGAGGTTACAAACTCCTTGTCCTGGACGACGAGTTGCTGAGGCTTCGTTCATTAGCAGGAGCGGTGGGGAAGGTGGACGTCTGACCGATGCGTTCAGACAATTTTTTAGTCCGCAGTTCCAAGGTATGATCGGTTCCAGCAACCATCGCCAGCGTCTGATATACATGGTGCAGGAATACCTAGGGGCAAGGTCACACTTGGACACCTTTCCCACAGAAAATCCTCTGGCTTACTGGGTCTTGAGGATGGATCACTGGCCAGAGCTTGCACAGTATGTAATTGAGCTACTGGCCTGTCCTGCATCCAGCGTTCTTTCGGAACGCACATTCAGTGCTGCTGGAGGCTTTGTCACCGATCACAGGGTGTGCCTGTCCACCGACTCGGTTGATCGACTGACCTTCATAAAGATGAATCAGTCTTGGATCACCACCAGCTACCAGTCACCTGAAGCTGATATAACTGAATAATTTATTTTGAAATGTCACATCCCTTCAAGACTGCCTATGCTGATGCTGAGTGACTGTCCTGTTATGTTGACTGACTATCCTCTTCCTCCTCAATGATCCTGATGATAGCTTGGAAGAACATTTTTTTTCTGGGTGCCACCACCAGTGGCTAAGGCCCAATTTTTCAGCCCCTGTTTAACAGGGGCGTGTAATTACAATTTTTTTATGCAATGCTTTGCAACAGGTCTCATTGCTGTGCTCCAAGTACAGTATCTGTGAGGGGTTTCAGTAATGTGGCACCAGCACCAGTGGCTAAGGCCCAATTTTTCAGCCCCTGTTTAACAGGGGCGTGTAATTACAATTTTCTATGCAATGCTTTACAACAGGTATCATTGCTGTGCTCCAAGTACAGTATCTGTGAGGGGTTGCAGTGTTGTGGCACCAGCACCAGTGCCTAAGGCACAATTTTTCAGCCAATGTTTAACAGGGGTGTGTAATTACAATTTTTTATGCAATGCTTTGCAACAGGTCTCATTGCTGTGCTCCAAGTACAGTATCTGTGAGGGGTTGCAGTGTTGTGGCACCAGCACCAGTGCCTAAGGCACAATTTTTCAGCCCCTGTTTAACCGGGGCGTGTAATTAGAAATCTTGATCTAATAATTCACAGCAGGGCCCATTCCTGCGCCCACCAAGAGTAACTGTGAGGGCTAACAGTGTTGTGGCAACACCGTCCACCACCACCACCAAAGGCCCAATTTCTCTGCTCCTGTTCAACAGGTGCATGCAATTACAATTCTTGATCTAATAATTCACAGCAGGGCCCATTCCTGTGCCCACCAAGAGTAACTGTGAGGGCTTACAGTGTTGTGGCAACACCGTCCACCACCACCACCAAAAGCCCAATTTTTCTGCCCCTGTTCAACAGGGGCATGCAATTACAATTCTTGATCTAATAATTCACAGCAGGGCCCATTCCTGCGCCCACCAAGAGTAACTGTGAGGGCTTACAGTGTTGTAGCACCAGCGTGGTGCACCAAAGGCCCAATTTTTCCTACCACTGTTCAACAATGGCATGTAATTACAATTCCTGATATAATAGTTCACAGCAGGGCGTTCCAGCGCCCACCAAGAGTAGCTGTGAGGGCTTACAGTGTTGTGGCAACACCAACATCTAATGGGGCAAATTTCTGCAGAGTATATACGGCAGGCCCCTACTTTCAAACATCCAACTTACAAACGACTCCTACTTGCAAACGGAAGGAGAAAACAGGAAGTGAGAGGAAATCTACCCCTAGGAAGGGAAATTCTATCCTGTTAGATTTAATTTGGGAAAACGGTATCTACTATCTACTGATGCTTTATCACCAATCCTTGTTTCAATAAAAGCCCCACTTTTCAAAAAACATTTGTCATTGGGACGGAAAGTGAGGTGAAATGTTCTGAACAGGTGCACAGACAGCAAAACAAATGTTACAGGTGATAACCCTTCCCTATGTTCTCCAAAAAGCTTAAAAATAGATTTTTTTGGCTGGAGCTACACTTAAAAATTTACCTGTTCAAAATTACAAACAGATTCTACTTAAGAACAAACCTACAGTCCCTGTCTTGTTTGCACCGCCTGTATACTGCTGTTCAGAGTATATAGGGTGGTAGGTATAGGGTTTTATTTTGGGTGCGGGGTTCCCCTTAATATCCATACAAGACCCAAAGGGGCTGGTAATGGGCTGGGGTGGGGGGGGGGGCGGCCGATGGGGTAGCCATGCCATTTTTTCAAAGATTTTCATCCATATTGCCAGGACAAGACATGACATTAAAGCCGCAAGCAGTTTTAAATGGCTTCTTTTTTCCTTTACAAATGTCATTTTGTGCAGGGACAGTTCTAAACACGGGAAACACATGCCACTTCACAGGCATACTTTAGACACCCCCACCTGAGCCGTACCATATTTAAAGGAATTCATAAAAAGAAAACAGGTTTGTTTGACAACTTCTGTACTTCATGAATCCATGCTGTCTGTTACTTGGAATATTTTTTTCCAGCAAGAACTCATCAATGTGGTCTTTTATTAAACTCTCCGGTATCTTCCCGACTATAGAAGTTAAACTAACAGGTCTATAGTTACTTGGTAAAGACTTTGACCCCTTTTTAAATATAGGCACTACATTGGCCCTACGCCAATCCAGTGGTTCCATTACAGTTATTAGCGAGTCCCTAAAAATTACAAACAATGGCTTTGAAATGACAGAGCTCAATTCCTTTAGGATCCGTGGGTGGATGCCATCTGGTCCAGGTGCTTTATTCACCTTTATTCTGTCTAAACATTTCTGGACCATATAACTTTTGAGCCATTGTGGATCACTCGGGGTTGTATCAATACCACCCCCATTATGGACATGAGCTCCCCCATGCTCCTTTGTATACACAGAGCCAAAGAAAGCATTTAATACATTTGCCTTCTCTTTGTCCCCGCCTTTTCCTCTGTTGTGCCTTGGTACCACCAATCCCAGTGTCTGTATCTTGATGAGGATACCGCAATCACTCCAGGTTCAGACAGGTAAAAAACTCACCAATGGCAATTGTAGTGGTGGTTACTGGATCATATAGCAGTTGTAGTGGTGGTTGCTCAATCTCCAAACGTGGCCAAAAACAGAAAAGAAAAAGGGCACACCATGGGTGGAATCCAACGGGTTTTTTTTTCTAAAAAACGCCATGAGCATAAAACATTCAAACAATAAAAAAGTAAAAAAGGTTTTTTAAAATCGCGGCCGGCCGGCAGCAGTAACACAACGCCCGTGCTGGTGGACGTAGAACGCGGTGACGTCAGAACGTCACTCCTCCCTACGCGTTTCGTCAGAGAAATTACGTAATCATGGGGCACAGGCGGTGTACTGACGCACCGCTTAAATACACACAAGCAGGCCTCGATCTGGGTGGTAGGAGGCCAGGTTGGAGCAACTCCATCTTGGAAATTGGCAACAATGCCCACCTGTTTACGCAGACGGATATCGTTAAAATGTCATAATGCTACAAGATGGATCTATTGTTAAAATGTTCGCCTATATATAAATTGACCTCAAAAGAGGTCGGCAATAGTTATTAATTCGGAGGATTGGTGCCGGCGCGCCTCCATCCATATTACTTAAGAAAAAGACTAGCTTAAAACTACATTTCCCATCATTCCCTCATTCAAATGACGTGAAAGACGCCAAGTGTTGGCGAATGAATGGGTCTATGCTAGTGTCCATTCCGGATGGCTGGAAACTACATTTCCCATCATTCCCTCATTCAAATGACGTAAAGAACGTCAAGTGTTGGCGAATGAATGGGTCTATGGTAGTGTCCATACCGGATGTGTCACTCTGGACAGGGCTTGTAGCTCCAAAAGCACTAAGCGCTATATTTAAACAGCGCTGAACGGAGCCATAGTACCCAGGTCTGTAACGACCAAGAACACAGTCAACATACGTATAGTGACGAACAAACAGCCGCCTCATACACTAAGGATATATAAACTACAAAACGTAGTTATATAGAGCACAAGATATATATTAAACAATATATCTATATTATATGGTAAATAGATAATGGAAAGGTCATTGGTTAGTTGGAAATTCTTTTGCCATCGAAATTAGGAGGCGGGAAACAGTCGCCATCTCCTATTATTTAGCTAGAGGAAGGTATCAATACAAAAATTTAAAATATATGTCACGTACCTAGTGGCGAGCCCGGATTGCAGTAGGAGACCTCTCTTACTTCCCAGACTTGCAGCCCCTGATAGTGGAGACAGGGGGTGCAGGAGTCGAAGGGAGCACGAGTGTCTGGCAGGATCAACAGCTGTTGGCAGGTCAGGTGTTGCAGAGAAGGCTGTGTGATGATCAGCAGTCCTGGACAGGGTGATGACAGGAGCCAGCAGACAGCAGGCGACAGGAACCAGCAGACAGCAGGTCACAGGAACCAGCAGACAGCAGACAACAGGAACCAGCAGACAGCAGGTGACAGGAACCAGCAGACAGCAGATCACAGGAACTGGCAGGTAAGTGGTCACAGGAACCAGCAGGTAGCGGACAACAGGAACCAGCAGACAGGTCACAGGAACTGTCAGGTAAGCGGTCACAGGAACCAGCAGGTAGCGGACAACAGGAACCAGCAGACAGGTCACAGGAACTAGCAGGTAAGCGGTCACAGGAACCAGCAGGTAGCGGACAACAGGAACCAGCAGACAGGTCACAGGAACTGGCAGGTAAGCGGTCACAGGAACCAGCAGGTAGCGGACAACAGGAACCAGCAGACAGGTCACAGGAACTGGCAGGTAAGCGGTCACTGGAACCAGCAGGTAGCGGACAACAGGAACCAGCAGACAGGTCACAGGAACTGGCAGGTAAGTGGTCACAGGAACCAGCATGCAGCAGACAACAAGAACCAGCAGGCAAACAGGTCACTTCAGGACAGGTGGAGCAGGTGGATGGTCGTAGACAAGCCGGGGTCGGGGCAGGCAGACAGCAGAGCAGGTAGAGGGGTAAGCCGGGTCACAAACACAGAGACAGAGAGGTTCAGGAATGACAAGCGGAACGCTGTAGATCAGGCAGCAAGAACTGTGTGGAGATGGCCAGTTTAAATAGCCCGCTCGGCGCCAGTGACCGTGCGCGCGCCCGTCCGTGCCCGCGCACCCGCTCGCTCTCGCGCATGCGCACTAGCTCGCGCACCCGCTCGAGCCCGCGCACCCGATCGCACCAACGAGGAACTACTAGGCCCAGCAGAGCTTTCCTTACATTGCCCCCCCCCCCAGGGGCAGCCTCCGGATGCCCAATTGGGCCAGTTTTTCAGGGTGTGATCTCTTGAAAGCCTGGATCAAGTGCTTGGCGTGCAATTTAGTTTCAGGTTCCCATGAGTTTTCCTCTGCACCGTACCCCTTCCACTTGATGAGGTACTGTACCTGATTATTTCTCTTCCTGCAATCCACTATTGTTTCCACCTCGAATTCTTCTTCCCCGTTAACCATTATGGGAGCTGGGGGATCTGTAGACCGTCCAGGAAAAGAATTGGAGACCGCTGGTTTTAAGAGCGAGACATGAAAAACTGGATGCACCCGAAGTGATTCTGGTAACTCCAGCTCATATGCCACCTCGTTGATCTTTCGCTTGACTGCGAAAGGTCCCAAGAATCTGGGGCCTAACTTCCTTGAGGGACAAGCGAGCCGGAGATTGATTGTGGACAACCATACTTTGTCTCCAGGTTCCAGGACCAGTTGCCCCTGTCTGCCCCTGTCGAAGACCTCTTTGTTGAGATTTTGTGCCCGGGTCATAGTTTCCTGTAACAGCTTGTTATTAGTAGAAAAAAAATCCACGGTCTCAAGAACAGCAGGAACGGAACATTCGGGTACTGAGTTAGGCAAGAATGACGGATGGTAACTATAATTGGCAAAAAACGGGGTCTGCTTGGTAGTGGAGTGAGTGGAATTATTGTAGGCAAATTCAGCCAATGGTAACAAAGAAAGCCAGTCTTGCTGGGAGAAGGATGAAAAACAATGCAGGTACTGCTCAAGAGTTTGGTTTGTCCTTTCTGTTTGCCCGTTTGTCTGTGGGTGGTAGGCAGAAGATAGGGATAGTTCTATGCCAAGGGAGTTGCAGAGTGCTCTCCAGAACCCGGGATGTAAATTGAACTCCCCTATCAGAGATGATGTTAGCTGGGACCCCATGGAGTCTGACAATTCCCTTAATGAAGGCTTGGGCCGTCTCTGGTGCAGAAGGGGTTCCCTTCATGGGGATAAAGTGGGCCATCTTGGATAGCCGGTCCACAAACACGAAGATGGCTGTATGGCCTTCAGAAGGAGGAAGTTCTACAATGAAGTCCATGGTGATTAGTTTCCACGGTCTTTCAGGGGCAGGTAAGGGTTTGAGTAGCCCCCAGGATTTGGTTCTGCTGCTTTTGTTGCGGGTACAAGTGGTACACGATTCCACATACTTCTTGCAGTCCTTTGCAAGTTGGGGCCACCAGAATGTACGTTGAACCAGGTCTATGGTTTTAGAAATGCCAAAATGTCCGGCCAGTACATGGTCATGGCAGAGTCCCAGTATGGTGACCCGGAGCCTTTCTGGGATGAAAATTTTGCTGTCGGACCAGAATAGGCCATCTTTGGTTGAAGCTCCTGACTCGGCAGGTGGAGGATCCTCCCTGGATGCCTGCTTGATCCGGCTTAATAAGTCTTCTTGTAAAAGAAGGAAATTCTCTGCGGCTAGGATGGTGTCAGGTGAAGTAGGCTCTTTAGGGTCAGTAAACATCCGTGACAGGGCATCGGGCTTGGTGTTCTTGGAGCCCGGCCTATAGGTAACGTGAAAGGCGAATCTAGAGAAGAACAGCGCCCACTTGGCCTGGCGTGGTTTTAACCTTTTTGCAGCTTTTAAGTACTCCAGATTCTTATGGTCGGTATATATAAGGATTGGATGGGCCGCTCCCTCCAGAAGGTACCGCCACTCCTCCAATGCCGCCTTGATTGCCAGCAATTCCCGATCACCTACATCATAGTTCCGCTCAGGAGGCGTCAACTTGCGGGAGAAGAACCCGACAGGGAACAAAAGGGCCTTGGGACCTTGTCTCTGAGAGAGTATCGCCCGACAGCGACTTCAGATGCGTCAACTTCCAAGACGAATGGGAGAGCTGGATCAGGGTGCTTCAACACGGAGGCGGAGGTGAAGAGCTTCTTGAGAGCAACAAAGGCGGATTGAGCTTTGGGCGTCCACTGAAACCGAATCCCCTGTCTGGTTAGTTGCGTGATCGGGGAAATGATGGCTGAAAAGCCCTTAATAAATTTCCGGTAGAAGTTCGAAAACCCCACAAACCGCTGTACTCCTTTTTTATCCACCGGGGCAGGCCAGTCAAGTATGGCGGAGATTTTCTGGGGATCCATCTTGGTGCATTTTTCGGGTTTTGCGTACAGACCATGTTGCCGCAGTCGCCCCAACACACACTTGACGTGTTGACGGTGGCTGTCCATAGAAGAGGAAAAGATCAAAATGTCATCTAGGTAGATGATCACAAACAAATCCAGGTAGTCCCGAAAAATTTCGTTGATAAAGTGTTGGAAAGTGGCGGGGGCATTGCAGAGCCCAAAGGGCATCACAAGATATTCGAAATGTCCGAATCGTGTACGGAAGGCGGCCTTCCATTCATCGCCTTCCCGGATGCGAACCAAGTTATAGGCCCCGTGGAGATCTAACTTGGTGAAGATGACAGCTGCCCCCAGCCTCTGGAACAGTTCTGGAACTAGCGGTAGAGGGTAGCGGTTTTTAATGGTCACCTTATTTAGCTCCCTGTAATCGATACATGGCCGAAGGGTGTGGTCCTTTTTCTCCACGAAGAAGATGCCAGCTCCGGCCGGAGATGTAGAGGAACGAATAAAGCCCTTTCTAAGGTTGTCGTCAATGTATTCTTTGAGGGCAGTTAGTTCCAGCTCAGATAGAGGAAAGATCCTCCCAAAGGGTACTTCGGCCCCGGGAAGGAGCTCAATGGGGCAGTCATACACCCGATGAGGAGGAAGGGTCTCGGCCCCCTTTTTGCTGAAAACGTCCATAAAAGAATGGTAGGCCTTGGGGACCAACTGGCGGGTTTCGCTGTCCAGACACATTAGGGCGGTAGGCTGAGTGGCGGTCCTGGGGAGGCAGTGCTGAGAGCAGTAGGGGGAAGAAAAGGTAACCTCCTTGGTAGTCCAGTCGATGCAGGGATTATGGGCGCGGAGCCAAGGCATACCCAAAATAACTGGGAACAGGGGGGAAGAGATAATGTCCAGACACAGAAGTTCCTGGTGGAGGTAATTTATGCTGGCAGAGATAGGCTGGGTTTCCTGGGTAACGGGCCCAGACCGGATGGCCGAGCCGTTGGCCAGATGTATCTGCAGTCCTTGGGTCTTGGGCTGCAGGGGAATGCAATGGGTTGTAGCAAAGGCCGAGTCCATGAAACAACTGCAGGCTCCCAAATCAATAATGGCGGGAACCGAAATGTTCCTTCCGGGGAGCTGCAACAAGATGGAAAGGGCAAGGTGAGAAGAGGTGTCAGAGACTGCCAGGATCTGATCAACTGAAGGAAGACGCCACTTACGGATCTTAGCTGGACAGGATCTCACATAGTGTCCCGGCTCCCCGCAGTACAAGCACAGATTGTCCAGGCGGCGTCTTTGTCGTTCCTCAGGGGTGAGTGTTGGACGAAGCATGCCCAGCTGCATGGGTTCTGGCCTTTCTGTGGAGGAAGGAGATCGAGCCAGCGGTGGGCCCCTGGAGAAGTGGGGTACCTTGGGCAGCATCCAAGTGGGCCGTGGTGGAACAGAGGCTCTCTCGGACCGTCGCTCACGTAAGCGCCTGTCAATCTGCACTGCTTGATTAATGAGTTCCTCGAGGGTTTGAGGAACCCCCACTCTAGCAAGTTCATCCATATACCCTGGGCGGTCCTAGAGATTCCGCAGGTTCTGCTGAAAACTTCATGGCCATACAGGGATTGTATATAAAGGCGGGGCTTATGGACCTTGGCCGCAAGACATAGGTGACATATAATATACTATGGACCACTAATTCTGTGTATATGGGGCCATCACACAGGAACAACCTATAAGGGACCCTACATAGACGGCCATTCGAGAGAGGGGCCAGCTAATGACCCTTCCCATCACAGATGATAAGACAGCCCCCTGGGGTGGGTATAGCAAACGAAAGGTCTATCAATGAGAGGTACCAACTGGCAGGTTTTTGATTTATCTCTATGGGCATTGACTAGGGCCTAACACCTATGACCCAGATCAAGTTCACAGTGCCACATGGAGAGTGTACAGACACGTTCATATAGAGAAATTCAAAAAATGTGAAAAATGAAAAATTATTTAAGCGTTATCGATAAACGCGTTAACGTCTACGTCTATGTTTAACCCATACGGAATATGGGTTTTCAGTCTGTGTACCCATGCCATCTCTGACCTAGAGATGCTTCTAACCAGATTACTTCCTCTCCAATGGGGACTAAATTTTTCTATTCCCAAGAATAGAGTGTTAGAAGGGTCTCTATTGTGGGTAGTTAAATAGTGTTTTGAAACAGAGTGTTTAGTATACCCTTTTCTAATATTGTTGATATGTTCGTTAAGACGAACTCTGAGGGGACGCTTAGTCCTGCCCACATACTGCAGGCCACAAGGGCACTGCAGTAGGTAGACTAAACCCTCTGTGGAACACGTAATAAAGGACTCAATCTTATAGTTCCTTGACGTGACTGTGGAAGTGAAGCTGGTAGTTCTCCTAGTTCTGCAGCTATTAAGAGAACACACCAAGCACCTTCTACATTTATAGTACCCAGTAAGTTCTCCAAAGAACTGAGGTATCCTCTCTGGGGGGTTCAATGTATTTGGTGCTATCTTATCTTTGAGGGATGGAACACCCCTAAACACCACACGTGGTCTATTAGGTAAGTCGTTTTGAGTACCCTATCGTTACCCAAAATGTGCCAGTGTTTTTGCATGATGCGACTAATACTGTGGTGTTGATTAGAGTAATTGGTGATGAACGGAACTCCCCCTGAATCCATCGCATCATTGGTTGGCACTTTTTCTTTTAACAGAGCCGACCTGTCCATCATAGAAACTTGATTTAATGTGTCCTGTAGGGATGCAATATCATAGCCTTTTTCTATGAATTTGGAGGTAAGGGTTTTAGCCTGTACCAGGAACTGGTCATGTTCCGTACAGTTCCGCCTCAATCGCATTTATTGGCTCTTAGGTACAGAGACGAGCCATGAGGGATGGTGGCAACTCCCCCCAGGGATATAGGAGTTGCGGTCTGTCGACTTGAAGTAGGTGGAGGTGACAAATTTATTTGTCTGAACCTGGAGTGATTGCGGTATCCTCATCAAGATACAGACACTGGGATTGGTGGTACCAAGGCACAACAGAGGAAAAGGCCCTGGCTGGGTTGTAGCCATATGCGATTCCCCTTGCTTCATCTGGTAAGCCTTTAATCCATCAGGTGGTGGGATCACTGCAATACAAGTCACATTATCTTGGATACCTGTTTGGAAAGTCACCCTTCACATCTTTTGGTGTCGTTTTTTGCTATTTTTTGATTTGATGTCCAGCTATACTTGGACATCCTTGTGGACTGTTCACTACTAGCACATAATTCATCATTATGTTTATTTGGAACTTTTTTGATTCGCACAGTCGATGATAATGATTGGAATGTTATATATCTAGCTGTGTCATAGAATGGCTTGGTATATGTTTTTGATATCACTGACACTATGTTAATGTCGAAATCATTTGTTTGCTATTTATAGGTTATCACTACTTTATATTATTCACACTGATTTTCAGCGCAGCCTTTTTTCTTCCTATACGTTTTTTTTGCTTATCACATGTGGTTGCTGCTTACATATATTTATTTGTTTTTGGTCCTGCGCAATCTTTTTTGGTATATACTTTGTGTCTGATAGTCATTATTGCTGCAGGACCCACCACTTTCTTGTTTATTTTTATTTTTATTAGTTTGTGATTGTCACTAGGGACTGTACAATTTCTTTCCCTTTTTTGGGGTCCAGATGGATATCTTTGATTTTAGAGCCACCCGGGTGGTCAACACTGAAGGAGTCTTCGAAGTTTTCAAAGAAGGGGATGGCGATTTGGGAGGCCTATTCACTAGGTTAAAAAATCTTAGTGTCCGAAACCCACACCCAGTGGGATATCGCCTTCCTTGAGACGTATATTAAACACCATATGGTTCCCCGCAGTCTAAGGTGGGAAGTTTGTCCCCAGAGAGGCGAGTCCCAATTGGAGGAGTGGTACAAATATTTTAATGACGCTGGTGTGAACCTCATCAAATTCCTAGTAGAAAGAAAGACATTCAAGTTGTTAAGGATTGATGAGGAAATCAAGGTCATTAAAGAAAAACTAACTCCTTTCAAAAAAAGTGAGGAGTATGGTGAAAGATCCAAAACCCTTCAGAAATTTTTAGAGAAAGATGATAGGGAACAAAAGATTAAAAAGAAAAAGAAATACAATAGGGACATGTCTGATTACCAGACACAATGCGTGTTCGAATGGCAAAGAAAACTGCTGGCAGAACAGGCAACGACCATTTCTACCGATATGGACACCACACCACAGGTAGACGGTGCAGTAGGGGGGGGACCCACGCGGGCTATGGCCCCTGGGAATATGGGGGGAGCTCCATCGAGACCTCAGTATACTGCCCCTACCACTAATAGACCTCCCAAGAAATTAAGGGATATTCCCTATCAGTCTCCTCACAGATTTCCTGGTAACCATAAAGGTAAAAACAACACTGGTTACAGCCAAAAACCGGTAGTAGGGCGTAACTATCCTCCGAATTCGGGATATGGCCCTATGCGGGGAAATCCCCAAGGCTGGCCCTTAGGTCCACCAAACCTTGGTGGTGGATACCCCTTCAACCCTAGATCAGGTCCTCCACCACACTTGGCCTATCCCCCTACTTTACAACAAGGAGGAGGCCAGAATTTCCCCCAAAGCTATGGGGGTGACACATATAGCCAAATTGTACATTACAATGAAGGCTATGGAGGGAATGATTTGGGATACAATATCCCCACCCACAACCAATTCCTTCCATTAAGAGACGGTGGAAGTGGGGAAAATTTCGGTTTTAATGGGCTGGGGAATACCAACCACCCTGGATACCCAAATAGTCATACCTCCAACCCTACGGGTAGACAGGAACGCAATGCACCCAGTGATTACAATACTCAAGGGTGGGATTTTCCCAGGCCCAACCAAGGCGTCAAAAGAGCTGTAGAAAGAAAAGAGGAACTAGAGGGGGGCGGCGCAGCCAGTCCCAAAAGGAAAAAGCTGTGAGTGGCGAGGGTATTTTCAATCTAAGTTCGCACACCCTCACAGACTCTGAGATGAGGGTACTTGACAGGGGTCTGAAATTTGCTCCACCGAAAGGTCTGAGCAAATTTCAGACTTACATGGATGTACATAGATATGTACACAAGCTGAACATAAAAAGGCATTTCCTTTCAAATCCCATAAGTACCAACAGATACGCCTCAACAGAATATCAACATTCTGGATTGGCAAATGCTTCCCTTTTCAACCCCCCGGGTGCCCTTGCTCCATCTTTAAAAGTGTTCAGGGACATAGTTCTGAGAGATTTAGATGATTTAAAACTCAAACAGGCTAAAATTAAGAAAAACTTAGAGGAAGGTATTCAATCTTTGTGTGAAAACAAAGAAGTGGTGATACGCCCTGCCGACAAAGGCGGAGGTATCATCATATTAAATAAAAGTGACTACCTCTCGGAAATGGACAAAATAGTGGGGGATAAAGATACCTACACTCTTTTGCCTTCCAATCCGGGTGTTAGATACAAAACCGCTCTGGAAGACATTGTACAGAAGGGCGCAATTTTGGGCATTTTGAACAAAAAGGAGAGACAATTTTTGGTCCCCAAAACACCAAGGGTGCCGATAATGTATTATCTCCCAAAAATTCATAAAAGCCTAACTTGCCCCCCGGGACCCCTATAGTGAGTGGTATTGATTCCGTGACGTCCCAGGTGGGCAAGTATATAGATTATTTTTTACAACCATTGGTACAGGTGATGCCTTCCTTCATTAAGGACACACGCCATGTTATTAATCTTTTGGCGACCGTTAAGCCACAGGATGGCCTATGGTTGGTTACAGCTGACATCACGTCGCTCTACACTTATTATTATTATCCCCCACCAATTGGGTTTGGGGGCAGTTAAATATTTTTTATATAAAAACTCCCAACTGGTGGCGGAGCAGATTGAATACATTATGGAGTTGTTGCAGTTCGCAGCTACACACAACTTTTTTTGGTACAATGGACAGTTTTTTCACCAGGACAGGGGCGTGGCCATGGGGGCCAAATACGCCCCTAGCCTGGCGAATCTGTTCATGGCCCAGTGGGGGGAGGACGCTGTCTATTCCCAGACGAGATCCGAGATTATCCTATGGGCACGCTATATAGACGACGTCCTCCTCCTATGGCAGGGGAGTAAGTCATCTCTAGATGACTTCATGATCGCACTAAATAGTAACGACCGAGGTATCAACTTGTCATATGAGGCGAGCCAGAAGGAGATACATTTCCTAGATTTGAAGATAGAGATAAGTGTCAATAAATTTGTCACCTCCACCTACTTTAAGTCGACAGACCGCAACTCCTATATCCCTAGGGGGAGTTGCCACCATCCCTCATGGCTCGGCTCTGTACCTAATATGTGCGATTGAGGCGGAACTGTACGGAACATGACCAGTTCCTGGTACAGGCTAAAACCCTTACCTCCAAATTCATACAAAAAGGCTATGATATTGCATCCCTACAGGACACATTAAATCAAGTTTCTATGATGGACAGGTCGGCTCTGTTAAAAGAAAAAGTGCCAACCAATGATGCGATGGATTCAGGGGGAATTCCGTTCATCACCAATTACTCTAATCAACACCACAGTATTAGTCGCATCATGCAAAAACACTGGCACATTTTGGGTAACGATAGGGTACTCAAAACTATTTTACCTAATAGACCACGTGTGGTGTTTAGGGGTGTTCCATCCCTCAAAGATAAGATAGCGATAGCACCAAATACATTGAACCCCCCAGAGAGGATACCTCAGTTCTTTGGAGAACTTACTGGGTACTATAAATGTAGGAGGTGCCAGGTGTGTTCTCTTAATAGCTGCAGAACTAGGAGAACTACCAGCTTTACTTCCACAGTCACGTCAAGGAACTATAAGATTGAGTCCTTTATTACGTGTTCCACAGAGGGTTTAGTCTACCTACTGCAGTGCCCTTGTGGCCTGCAGTATGTGGGCAGGACTAAGCGTCCCCTCAGAGTTCGTCTTAACGAACATATCAACAATATTAGAAAAGGGTATACTAAACACTCTGTTTCAAAACACTATTTAACTACCCACAATAGAGACCCTTCTAACACTCTATTCTTGGGAATAGAAAAATTTAGTCCCCATTGGAGAGGAAGTAATCTGGTTAGAAGCATCTCTAGGTCAGAGATGGCATGGGTACACAGACTGAAAACCCATATTCCGTATGGGTTAAACATAGACGTAGACGTTAACGCGTTTATCGATAATGCTTAAATAATTTTTCATTTTTCACATTTTTTGAATTTCTCTATATGAACGTGTCTGTACACTCTCCATGTGGCACTGTGAACTTGATCTGGGTCGTAGGTGTTAGGCCCTAGTCAATGCCCATATAGATAAATCAAAAACCTGCCAGTTGGTACCTCTCATTGATAGACCTTTCGTTTGCTATACCCACCCCAGGGGGCTGTCTTATCATCTGTGATGGGAAGGGTTATTAGCTGGCCCCTCTCTCGAATGGCCGTCTATGTAGGATCCCTTATAGGTTGTTCCTGTGTGATGGCCCCATATACACAGAATTAGTGGTCCATAATATATTATATGTCACCTATGTCTTGCGGCCAAGGTCCATAAGCCCCGCCTTTATATACAATCCCTGTATGGCCATGAAGTTTTCAGCAGAACCTGCAGAATCTCTAGGACCGCCCAGGGTATATATATATATTTCTTATTTTTCATTTCACTTTATATTTTTCATTTTTGTATTGATACCTTCCTCTAGCTAAATAATAGGAGATGGCGACTGATTCCCGCCTCCTAATTTCGATGGCAAAAGAATTTCCAACTAACCAATGTCCTTTCCATTATCTATTTACCATATAATATAGATATATTGTTTAATATATATCATGTGCTCCTTTTAGCTACGTTTTGTAGTTTATATATCCTTAGTGTATGTGGCGGCTGTTTGTTTGTCACTATACTATGTTGACTGTGTTCTCGGTCGTTACAGACCTGGGTACTATGGCTCCGTTCAGCGCTGTTTAAATATAGCGCTTAGTGCTTTTGGAGCTACAAGCCCTGTCCAGAGTGACACATCCGGTATGGACACTACCATAGACCCATTCATTCGCCAACACTTGACGTTCTTTACGTCATTTGAATGCGGGAATGATGGGAAATGTAGTTTCAAGCCATCCGGAATGAACACTAGCAAAGACCCATTCATTCGCCAACACTTGACGTCTTTCACGTCATTTGAATGAGGGAATGATGGGAAATGTAGTTTTAAGCTAGTCTTTTTCTTAAGTAATATGGATGGAGGCACGCCCGCACCAATCCTCCGAATTAATAACTATTGCCGACCTCTTTTGAGGTCAATTTATATATAGGCGAACATTTTAACAATAGATCCATCTTGTAGCATTATGGCATTTTAACGATATCTGTCTGCGTAAACAGGTGGGAATTGTTGCCAATTTCCAAGATGGAGTTGTTCCAACCTGGCCTCCTACCACCCAGATCGAGGCCTGCTTGTGTGTATTTAAGCGGTGCGTCAGTACGCCGCCTGTGCCCCATGATTACGTCATTTCTCTGATGAAACGCGTAGGGAGGAGCGACGTGCTGACGTCACCGCGTTCTACGTCCACCAGCACGGGCGTTGTGTTACTGCTGCCGGCCGCGATTTTAAAAAACCTTTTTTACTTTTTTATTGTTTGAATGTTTTACGCTCATGGCGTTTTTTAGAAAATAAAACCCGTTGGATTCTACCCATGGTGTGCCCTTTTTCTTTTCTGTTTTTGGCCACGTTTGGAGATCGAGCAACCACCACTACAACTGCTATATGATCCAGTAACCACCACTACAATTGCCATTGGTGAGTTTTTTACCTGTCTGAACCTGGAGTGATTGCGGTATCCTCATCAAGATACAGACACTGGGATTGGTGGTACCAAGGCACAACAGAGGAAAGGGCCCTGGCTGGGTTGTAGCCATATGCGATTCCCCTTGCTTCATCTGGTAAGCCTTTAATCCATCAGGTGGTGGGATCACTGCAATACAAGTCACATTATCTTGGATACCTGTTTGGAAAGTCACCCTTCACATCTTTTGGTGTCGTTTTTTGCTATTTTTTGATTTGATATCCAGCTATACTTGGACATCCTTGTGGACTGTTCACTACTAGCACATAATTCATCATTATGTTTATTTGGAACTTTTTTGATTCGCACAGTCGATGATAATGATTGGAATGTTATATATCTAGCTGTGTCACAGAATGGCTTGGTATATGTTTTTGATATCACTGACACTATGTTAATGTCGACATCATTTGTTTGCTATTTATAGGTTATCACTACTTTATATTATTCACACTGATTTTCAGCGCAGCCTTTTTTCTTCCTATATTTAAAAAGGGATCAAAGTCTTTACCAAGTAACTATAGACCTGTTAGTTTAACTTCTATAGTCGGGAAGATACCGGAGAGTTTATATATATATATATATATATATATATATATATATATATATATACACACATATACACTGTGAATGAATGAATAATTTGTATAGCGCTACAATGCGAACTGAATTGCCTCAACTGTACTATCAGAAGTATTGGGACGCCTGCCTTTACATGAACTTTAATGGCATCCCAGTCTTAGTCCGTAGGGTTCAATATTGAGTTGGCCCACCCTTTACAGCTATAACAGCTTCAACTTTTCTGTGAAGACTGTCCACAAGGTTTAGGAGTATGTCTATGGGAATGTTTGACCATTCTTCCAGAAGAGCATTTGTGAGACCAGGCACTGATGTTGGATGAGAAAGCCTGGCTTTCAGTCTCCAATTTAATGTGAAGGCCAGTCAAGTTCCTCGACCCCAAACTCACTCATCCATGTCTTTATGGACCTTGCTTTGTGCACTGGTCCAAATCATTTGGTGGAGGGGGATTATGGTGTGCGGTTGTTTTGCAGGGGTTGGGCTTGGCTCCTTAGTTCCAGGGAAGGGAACTCTTAAGACATCAGCATTCCAAGACATTTTGGATAATTTTATGATCCCAACAGTTTGGGGATGGCCCCTTCCTGTTCTAACATGACTGCGCACCAGTGCACAAAGCAAGGTCCATAAAGACAACCACCAAAGTTTTCTCTGATCCCAATCACCACGGATACCACTAAAAACATCATCAAAAATCTCAGAGACAGCACATCCTCTATTGACATCATCCCCACAAAACTCCTGAAAGAATGCTCCGACATCCTGGCTCCCACCATAACGCACCTCATAAATCAATCGTTCAAAGAAGGGATTGTTCCAGGCGCCCTCAAACAAGGCATCATCAAACCCCTGCTAAAGAAACCCAACCTCGACCCACGGGACCCTAACCACCGAAGACCGATAACAAGCTTGAACAACATTTCCAAGATTATGGAGAAAGCGGTAGTACAACAGATACAACGCCACCTGGACTCACACACACTCCTGGACCCGTTACAATCAGGATTCCGCCCAGGCCATGGGACAGAAACCGCACTCCTGAAGATTTGGGATGATGCCCTCGAAGCAGCGGATGACGGAGAATCATGTCTCCTGGTACTGTTGGACCTCAGTGCAGCGTTTGATACTGTGGACCACAATACTCTACTCATCCGCCTTACAGAAGTAGCAGGAGTCACTGGATCAGATCTACAATGGTTCGGATCCTTCTTAGGAAATCGCTCTCAGACAGTGAAACTAGGAGCTTTCACCTCTGAAACCCGGGCAATCTCCTGTGGAGTCCCTCAAGGATCTCCCTTGTCTCCAGTGCTCTTCAACATCTACATTCGCCCACTCCTTAACATCATCAGAAGGTCAGACCTCTGCTTCCACTCGTACGCCGACGACACTCAATTATATTTTCGTATCACCGGACAAAAAGACCATCATCAGCAATTAGGAAATTGCCTCACTATGATAGACGACTGGATGACTACTAGCTCCCTCAAACTTAATGAATCAAAAACAGAACTTCTTATTCTACATGCAAATCATAACCCCCGAACCAAGATCCCTTGGATACCTCCTACCATCTTTGGACATACCACCACCACTAGGACCAAGGCCAAGAGTCTCGGAGTCATTTTTGACTCAGAAATGTCAATGGATGCCCAAATAGGAGCAGTAGTCAGTGGATCTCACCATCTGCTCCGCCTGCTACGCAGACTCATCCCCTTCATTCCAAAGGAGGACAAAGCAGTGGTAGTTGGAACAGTCATCAATTCTCGACTGGACTACGCAAACTCCCTTTACATAGGATTACCCCAATATCAACTTGCGCGCTTACAACTTATCCAAAACACGGCGGCAAGACTGATAACAGGGAAAAAACCCTGGGAATCCATCTCCCCTTCCCTGAGGAACCTGCATTGGCTAAACGTAAGGAATCGGGTCGCATTCAAGACCCTCTGCCTCACCCATAAATGCACACATGGAAACGCTCCGCAATACCTTCGCGAGAAAATAAAACACTACAAACCGAATCGCAGTCTTCGATCGGCTAATCAAAATCTTCTCCTCATTCCTAAATCCCGCTACAAATCAAAGGGGGAACGGAGATTCGCTGTCCAAGGACCACGGCTATGGAACGCTCTACCAACCGACATTCGCATGGAAGAAAACCACCAGGCCTTCAGGAAGAAACTCAAGACCTACCTCTTCTAGAAGCTCGACAACCAAACGCCAATACAGCGCCTTGAGGCGATTCAGTTCGCATTGTAGCGCTATACAAGTTATTCATTCATTCATTCATTCACTGAGCAAGGGTGGTGGAAAATTAGTTCAAGCGCAAAAATTCACATTATAATAGTAACTAAAACATATAAAATTAAGTGTAACAATCTAAACAATAAAAATTCCAAAGTGCTATAATGGTGTGAACCTCCCAACTAAAAAGTTGTTGCACTTGAAGTTAATTTGTATTGCAATTCTCTGTAGAGGGGTTTCCACCATCACTGTTAAGTTAAAAAAGATGTCTTATTATCGTTTTGATGTGTATTACATGTGAAATCACATATCACTGGAATTATTGCAATTATAATTAATCTGTATCCCAAATATCTATAGGAGGGGTTTCCACCATCACTGCCAAGTTTCATTTTTTATTTATTTTTTCAGTTTGATGTGTATTATATGTGACTTTACATATCACCGGTATAATAAGCACATAACAGTGCTTAGTGGCAGGCCTTTTACTGAGACTTTTTAAATTTACCTCCAATAGTCTATTGTAAATAGTAGTGTGGTGATTACGTATTATACTAAAGATCGGCATGTTGCATTAATAAACAGATGGATTTCAGTTGTGCCCCAGCAGGCCAGCCCCCATAGACAATGTGCCTAGCTGCTGAGTTCAACTGGCCATCCCTGCACTGATGGGCACTGATTGGAAGCACTGATAGGCAGCACTTATAGGCACTGATAGGTAGCACTGATAGCCAGCACTGATTGGCACTGATAGGTGACACTGATTGGCAGCACTCATGGGCACTGATAGGCAGCACTGATTGGCAGCACTGATGGGCACTAATAGGCGGTACTAATTGGCAGCACTGATAGGCACTGCATAGTGGCACTGATAGGTGGCACTGATCGGCAATAATTGGCAGCACTGATTGGTGGCACTGATGGGCACTGATATGCAGCACTGATAGGTGGCACTGATTGGCATTGATAGGCAACACTGATGGGCACTGATAGGTAGCACTGATTGTAAGCACTGATTGGCACTGATAGGCAGCACTGATTGGCACTGATAGGTGGCATTGGTTGGTATTGGCTGGCACTAATAGGCTTCACTGATTGGCAGCACAGGTGGGCACTGATAGGTCGGCACTGATGGGCACTGATTTATGGCATTGATTGGCACTGATAGGTGGCACTGATAGGCAGCACTGATGGGCACTCATTGGCAGCACTGATGGGCACTGATTGGCACTGATAGGCAAAACTGATGGGTACTGATAGGCAACACTGATGGGCACTAATAGACAGCACTGATGGGCACTGATATGTGGCACTGATTGGAAGCACTGTTGAGCACTGATAGGTGGCATTGGTTGGCACTGACTGGCAGCACTGATTGGCACTGACAGGGGGCACAGATTGTCTCTGATAGGTGTCATTGGTTGGTACTGACAGGTGACATTGATGGGCACTGGCAGGTGGCACTGGTGGGCACTGATTGGAGCTGACAGGTGGCACTGATGGGCAATGATTGGTACTGACAGGTGGCACTGGTGGGCACTGATGGACACTGACATGTGGCACTGATTAGCACTGACAGGTGGTACTGATGGGCACTGATTGACACTGACTGGTGGGCACTGATTGGCACTTACATGTGGCACTGATGGGCACTGACAGGTGGCACTGGTGGGCACTGATTGGCACTGACAGGTGACACAGCTTGGCACTGACAGGTGGCACTGATTGGCGGCACTGATAGGTGGCATTGGTTGGCAATGATAGGTGGCACTGATAGGCATTGATAGGCGGCACCGATTGGCACTGATCTAGGAGAGGGGAAGTTTCCCATTGAGCAGTCAGCTAGGCATGTAAGAGCCGCTCAGTGCGTGAAACTGTAATGTAATGTCACTGCTTGCAGAAATGAGCTGTCAAAACTCTGAGCTGATGTCGGGGGTGGGTGGGACCGAACAGCTAGCTTATCAAACACTAGCCAACGGGATAGGGGCTGGGCGGGCCACTCTGTGTATGTGGCTCCGCCCCTTTCTATCAGCTATCAGATACCAGCCAAAGGAATAGGGGCTGGGGGGCTGCTCTGTGTATATGGCTCCGCCCCCTTTCTTAAGCAGCCCAATCATTGGCTGGTTTTTAATAGCTGATAGAAAGGGGCGGAGCCACGTACACAGAGCGGCCCGTCCAGCCCTCGACATCAACGCGTTTGATAGGCTAGCTGTTTGGTCCCGCCCACCCCCGACATCAGCCCAGAGTTTTGACAGCTCCTATCTGCAAGCAGTGACATTACATTATAGTTTAAAGCACTAAAGCACTCTTACATGCCTCCCTGACTGCTCAGTGGGAAACTGTCTCACAGGCAGCCCCCTATACAGTCTCTTGCAGCATCTTACAGCAGATCTCCGGACAGACATTAGGGTGTGCCCAGGCACACCTGGCACACCCCGTGCACACGCCTATGGGGAGTTAAACTGGGGGTATACGTTGTGGAGAAGGATCTGGGGGTTTTGGTAGATCATAAGCTTAATAATAGCATGCAATGCCAAGCTGCGGTTTCCAAAGCGAGCAAAGTCCTTTCTTGTATTAGGAGAGGTATGGACTCCAGAGAGAGAGATATCATTTTGCCCCTGTACAAATCATTAGTAAGACCTCATCTGGAATATGCAGTTTAGTTTTGGCCACCAGTTCTCAAAAAGGATATCGGGGAACTGGAGAGAGTGCAGAGAAGAGCAACCAAACTGATAAGAAGTATGGAGGAACTCAGCTATGAGGAAAGATTAGAGGAACTGAATTCATTCTCTCTGGAGAAGAAGAGATTAAGGGTGGATAGGATCAACATGTATAAATACATAAGTGGTCCATATAGTGATCTTGATGTTCAGTTATTCACTTTAAGGTCATCACAGAGGACAAGGGGGCACACTTTACGTCTAGAGGAAAAATTATTTCTTCTCCAAATATGGTTTCTTCACAGTAAGAGCTGTGAAAATGTGGAATAAACTCCCTCCAGAGGGGGTTCTGGCCATCTCAGTAGATTGCTTTAAAAAAGACTTGGATTCTTTCCTAAATGTACATAACGTAACTGGGTAATAACATTTATAAGTAAAGTTGATCCAGGGAAAATACGATTGCCTCTCGGGAAATCTGGAAAGAGCAAATTGGATCATGCTTTGCTGTTTTTTTCCGCCTTCCTCTGGATCATCTGTCTGTATATGATTGTGTATATGGGATTGTATGTTTTTTTTTGTTTGTTTGTTTTATTGGTTGAACTGGATGGACTTGTGTCTTTTTTTCAACCTGAAAGGAGCATTGTCCGTCCAGCGGGGGGGTTGTCTGCTTATGGGTGGGTGGAGTTTAGCCTGATCCATTCATTGTGGAGCTGAGCTCCATCATTCTTTATCCTCAGAAGGTTTCCTGAAGAACAATATAATGAGCTCCATTAGGAATCAGCCTCAGGGGTTCAGAATGCGAGGGAGGAGTTTAACCCTTTCCCGCCGAGCGTACGCAGATATGCATACTTGGCTTTCGGGGTTATACCGGGATGATGCCCGCAGCTGCAGGCATCATCCCGGTACCGTTGTTTAGAGCAGGCGATTGGCTATCCAGGTATAACAACCAATGCGGCTATAAGCCACTCGGCTGTTATTCCCGGAGGAGTGGTAGGGGACGTCCACCCCTCCCGCCTCCTCACGCCGCTCTTACCGGGCCTCCAGTTCAGTCGGGAGGCCCGATCGAACATCCGCCGCTTCCGGCGGCTAGTGACAGACTGGAACAAAGCCAGAAACGGCTTTGTTCCAGTCTCCTGGATGTAAACACGGAAGTGACGTCATGACGTTACTTCCTGTTTACTCGGCTGCCAATGGCACCGGATTTAAAAAAATATACCTTATTCAGATACACCGTTTTCATGCAAAGGAGGGATTTGGGGTCTTTTAGACCCCCGATCTCTCCATAAAGATGTTCACATTCCTTGTGACAGCAATAAAAGTGATCAAATGATTTATTTATTTTTAAAACGCAATTTAATAATATAAAAATAAACAAGCGCCCCCGTCACTGCGAGCTCGCACAGCAAAGAAAACGCATACGGAAGTCGCGCCTGCATATGTAAACGGTGTTCAAATCACACATGTGAGGTATCGCCGCGATTGTCCAAGCGAGAGCAATAATTCTAGCATTAGACCTCCTCTGTAACTCTAACCTGGTAACCGTAAAAAAAATTTAAAGCGTCGCCTATGAAGATTTTTAGGTACCAAAGTTTGTCGCCATTCCATGAGTGCGTGCAATTATAAAGCGTGACATGTTTGGTATCTATTTACTCGGCGTAACATCATCTTTCCTATTATACAAAAAAATTGGGATAACTATACTGTTTTGTCGTTTTTTAATTCATGAAAGTGTTCCTTTTCCCAAAAAGTTGCATTTAAAACACTGCTGCACAAATACCGTGCAACATAAAATATTGCAGCAATCGCCATTTTATTCTCTAGATTCTCTGATAAAAAAAATATATATGTTTGGGGGTTCTAAGTAACTTTCTAGCAAAAAATAGGAATTTTAACTTGTAAACACCAAATGTCAGAAATGGGTATAGTCATGAAAGGGCTAAATTCGGATTTTTGGATATTCCGTGCAGTGCATAGAATGCCATACAGCGCCATACAATAATGTACAGTAGGTTCTATGGATAAGTGATCTAAAGTATGTATAAAACACCAATTCACCAATGTGCCAAGCAAAAATTATATATGAATATGTGAAAAGATAAATTAATGTGTATCTGCTACTTTCAATAATAAAAATTACAAACTATCACCTATACCAGGGTTTCTCAACCAGGGTTCCTTGGAACCATTGGTTTCCTCCAGAAGTTTCTAGGGGTTCCTTGAGCAATGAGCAATTTTTGTATCTCTGAGAAGTTCCCCTTGACACCATTGATCTTTTTAGCTATCTGTAAGGAGGGGTAATTCTTCTCAATGACCCCAAGTATAAGGAGCATTCTACCCACTGATGTATCATGACTTGAAGATATAGTAATGTAGCACGGCCCCCTAGGGAACTGCTTGGATTTACCTGCTCTTCTGCATTGCCATGACCCTGTGAACCTTCCAACCCACCTGACACTCTGGGTTCAGACATCATTGCAACACCTTTAAAGGGGTTGTAAACCTACGTGTTTATTAACCCCTCGGGGGGGCGGGCCAAGTCATACACTCGGCATCTATGGACACCGAGTGTATGACACAGAAGCGCGCCCACAAGGTAACCCCCTCGGGAGAGAGCTTCCCAGAGGGGGTTATCTAATGCAGGGAGGAGCTGAGAGAGCCATTGTGGGACCCCAGAACAGGAGGATCAGGGCCACTCTGTGCAAGACGAACTGCACAGTGGAGGTAAGTATGACATGTTTGTTATTTTTTTATTAAAACGGGAACCTTTACAAACAATTTAAGTAATAAGACAGCGCTCAATGGAATACTTCAGTTAAGGTATACTTGTACAAAAGAGATGGTGGTTCCGCTGAGTTTGAAATAGCAGCACAAGCTCAGCCGAATGACCACTATAGAAATGTCAGTGAAGACAGTTGGTAACAACAGAATATTATATACTGCATATACACCTATAAACAATTTGATACCACTGGAATGTCACCTGAAAGGATAAACATGGGTGGTATAAGGCCCTTTAAGTAGCAATGGCAGAATGTCCCCGTTGCAGATCTGATGGTCTTCACCGGCAGTCAGTTAATTAATTGTATCTAATAGGGTGAAGTAACAGAGTGGTAGTATATCTTGTACTGACTTAGTTAAAGAACTTATGGACAGTGTTCAGATACAGGTGCAGTGAAGTGAAACCAATGTAAAGCTGTCTGTGCACAGTGTCCTAGTGAAACAAAGGAAAGGGTTGCAAAACTGGGCAATAGCCCTCTCACCAACGACCAGGTCTATTCAATGTCTTCCCGCGGCCGACTCCCATATGGATGTCCTGGCAGTAGTTCCGTTTGTGATGATGACCCATTGCGGAGCGCAAAGCGTGGGTTGCTGCACTGTAGGGATGGTGTTGATCAGATGTCCAATGAACAGCAAGCAGTGCTGGACCCCTTATTGTTCAGGCAGGAATGCTGTGGATTGCGTGGTAGGCGGTGACCTCACTCTCCCGGCGTGGAGAGGTCCTTCACACACAAGTCCCCGGAGGAAGAGAGCGCGAAGCCGGTCTCCTGTTTCTTTTATAGTTCTTTCCAAGCAACCTCTCTTGTGTTAGCAAAGATCCCGGGGATATGCAGTCCGAATGCATGGTCATGCAGGGGAACAGTCATCTGATGAAACCAAACTACCAGTCCCATAATCCCTTTGGCTGGGCTCACAGATATGATGTCAGTCTCATAACGCTGAGCACTAGAAGAATAATATGGTACACAGATAGGTCAGGGAATAACTGTTTGTGGCAATTATAGCCCATATTGCTACAGTAATTTTTAGTAAGATTACTCTGAGCCCAGAAAGTTATTTCAAGGGTTCCTCTGTGTTGAAAAGGTTGAGAAAGGCTGACCTATACAGATCACTCTAGGCAAACAGCGGCGCTAAAGTGCATAATCAAATACACAATAAAATGTCAGTGCATGCTATACACACAAACACTTATAATAATGATAAATACACAGTAAAAGTGATACAACCATAAAGTGATTAAATGAAATCACCCAAGTGATGATAAACATAAAAAGTGAAAAAAAGGAAAAAATATAGTATAACACAAGTCCATAGAACTAAATGTCACAGTATGACACAGCAGGGGTCAAGTCCTGGGGAAAAAAGTGTGGGAACTCCCACCCAAGATCCACTCGCCCACCAACAAAAAAAAAATGAAGGAGGGGCCGGCAACAGGGACCTGATCTACCTGTCAGCTAGCTGTGATTGACAGGTAGATGAAAGCGGAAGCTGTCATGGGGCCCCCTACTGGCAATGCCTGAATGGTCAGGTGTGCGGCACTTACTATTGCGAGCTGTGTCGGCAGCTGCTGGTGTAGCACCTGCCACACAGCTCGCATACTTCAAAGTCTTGCAGGACACGGCTGCTAACAGGAACTGAGTTCCTGTTGTGGAAAAAGTACAGGAACTCCGTTCCCATGCGTTCCCGCAGGACTTGAGCCCTGTGACACAGTACAATAAAAAGTCCTCCAAATCTGTAGAGTTCTTCACACCACTTGTGCGCCAATCGCCTCTTCCCTATGAGAAATTAACTCACTAAAACGAATCGCCTCACATTCTCATGTTTGGCAATAATGCAGTATGTCATGACTTCGACATTATATACCGTGGTTATGAAAGCAGACAGCTGCTATAACCTCCGGTATATTTTTACACAGTGGGCTTTTTCAGATAAAAGTGGTCCCGGCGGCGGGTTCACCACGGGATCACTTTTTTGGGTGGCGGTAGAGGTGCCCCCCCTTCCCGGTAATTTTCCTCGCTTACCGGAGACGTTGGTAGTGGTGAAAACGATCTGACCTTCTGGACTGATGGCCCCCACTCGACTCTATGCCTTTGGATGACCAGAGCGACATCAAACTTCACCCATTTTTTGGTGTAAAAGTAAAATAAAAATACACAAAATTTTTTAATATCGTTCAAAAGTAAATTTTTTTCACTAATGCAACATAAAAGGTGAAACTAATATATGAGATAGACTCATTACATGAAAAGAAAGATAGTCCAAGCCTTGATTTGTCATAATTGTGATGATTATGGCTTACAGCTCATGAAAACCCCTAATCCACAATCTCAGAAAATTTGAATATTGTGAAAAGGTGCCACTCTAATCAGCTGATTAAGCCATAACACCTGCAAAGGGTTCCTGAGCCTTTAAATCATGGGTCTTCAGACTATGGCCCTCCAGTTTTTCAGGAACTACAATTCCCATCATGCCTAGTCATGTCTGTGAATGTCAGAGTTATACAATGCCTCATGGGATGTGTAGTTCCGCAACAGCTGGAGGGCCGTAGTTTGAGGATCCCTGCTTTAAATGGTCTCTCAGTCTGGTTCAGTAGGAATCACAATCATGAGAAAGACTGCTGACTAGGGATGAGCCGAACACCCCCCCGTTCGGCTCGCACCAGAACCCGCGAACGGACCTAAAGTCCGTGCGAGCTTTAGAACCCTATTAGTTATAATGGATGCGAACGTTCGAAATTAAAAGTGCTAATTTTAAAGGCTAATATGCATGTTAATGTCATAAAAAGTGTTTGGGGACCTGGGTCCTGCCCCAGGGGACATGTATCAATGCAAAAATTTTTTTTAAAAACGGCCGTTTTTTCAGGAGCAGTGATTTTAATAATGCTTAAATTGAAACAATAAAAGTGTAATATTCCTTTAAATTTCGTACCTGGGGGGTGTCTATAGTATGCCTGTAAAGGGGCGCATGTTTCCCGTGTTTAGAACTGTCTCTGCGCAAAGTGTCATTTTTGAAAGTAAAAAAGCTATTTAAAATCACTCGCGGCTAATGTTAATTCACGGCTCCCGTAACACAGAGAACAGTGATTCATTGAAACTCATTCATAAAAAAAAGTCATTGATAAAAAATAAAAAAAATTAAAAAAAATGAAAAAAAAAAAAGCGTAGGGGTCCCCCCAAATTCAATAACCAGGCCCTTCAGGTCTGGGATGGATATTAAGGGGGATCCCAGCCAAAAAAAAAATGGCGTAGGGTCCCCCTCAAAATCCATACCAGACCCTTGAGGTCTGGTATGGATTTTAAGGGGAACCCTAGCCAAAAAAAATGGCGTGGGGTCCCCCTCAAAATCCATACCAGACCCTTATCCGAGCACGCAACCTGGCAGGCCGCAGGAAAAGAGGGGGGGACGAGAGCGGCCCCCCCTCTCGCCTGAACCGTACCAGGCCACATGCCCTCAACATTGGGAGGATGCTTTGGGGGTCTAAGACCCCTAAAGCACCTTGTCCCCATGTTGATGAGGACAAGGGCCTCTTCCCCACAAACCTGGCCGGTGGTTGTGGGGGTCTGCGGGCGGGGGGCTTATCGGAATCTGGAAGCCCCCTTTAACAAGGGGACCCCCAGATCCCGCCCCCCCCCCTGTGTGAAATGGTAAGGGGGGCGGGGTCACCAGGTGCCCTCCATTATAAAAGACCTGTCAGACGGAGCGGAGCCTCACACAGCGGGAGCCTCCCATTGCGCGGAGCGGCCCAAGAAGAGACAGAGACACCGACACCGACGCCGATGCCGACGGAAGAAGATGCCGGACGAGAAGGACGAGAAGACCAGCGCAAGAAGAAGCGGATCGGAGGAAGAAGAAAATGGAAGAAGAAGATGGAAGAAGATGAAGGAAGGAGAAGATGAAGAATCCGAAGGATGAAGAAAGAAGAAAGAAGATTTTAATAAAGGAATTGTCAAAGACTGTCTCCTGTCATTTTTACCATTTTTGCCACTTTTTTGGTGAAATGGTAGGGGTACTTTTGTACCCCCTTACCATTTCACACAGGGGGGGGGGCGGGATCTGGGGGTCCCCTTGTTAAAGGGGGCTTCCAGATTCCGATAAGCCCCCCGCCCGCAGACCCCCACAACCACCGGCCAGGGTTGTGGGGAAGAGGCCCTTGTCCTCATCAACATGGGGACAAGGTGCTTTAGGGGTCTTAGACCCCCAAAGCATCCTCCCAATGTTGAGGGCATGTGGCCTGGTACGGTTCAGGCGAGAGGGGGGGCCGCTCTCGTCCCCCCCTCTTTTCCTGCGGCCTGCCAGGTTGCGTGCTCGGATAAGGGTCTGGTATGGATTTTGAGGGGGACCCCACGCCATTTTTTTTGGCTAGGGTTCCCCTTAAAATCCATACCAGACCTCAAGGGTCTGGTATGGATTTTGAGGGGGACCCTACGCCATTTTTTTTTTTTTTTTTGGCTGGGGTTCCCCTTAATATCCATCCCAGACCTGAAGGGCCTGGTTATTGAATTTGGGGGGACCCCTACGCTTTTTTTTTTGTTTTTTATTAATGAATGACAGCTCTCTGTGTTACAGGAGCCATCAATTCATTAGCCGCGAGTGATTTAAATAGCTTTCTTCCTGCAAAAATGACACTTTTTTGCAGGGAAAGTTCTAAGCACAGGAAACCTGCCCTCCTTCACAGGCCACCTATAGACACCCCCCAGATGTGATACTGCAATGCTGTTCTAACAGCATGCACACACATATCCCCAGAAATAAAGCACATATTGTTGTCAGCAGTCAGCAGCACACTGACACGCTGACACTGTCTGAAACATAATATGCGAGGCCGCCGGCGCGGCGGCCTCTTATACCGTGGGGCGTGTACTAAAGCCCCTGAGCTATAATTGGCTACAGGCATCCTGCCTGTAGCCAATTATGGCTCTCCTCGCTGCCGGCGCTGTGATTGGCCAAGCATACGGGGTCACAGTGCATGCTTGGCCAATCATCAGCCAGCATTGCACTGCGCGGGCCGCTCGCATCACACGAATTTGATGCGAGCGGCCCCAATAGTTCTGGGCTCGCCGAGCGAGCGAACACCCGGTGCTCGATTCGAACATGGGTTCGAATCGAACACCGGGCTCATCCTTACTGCTGACCTGACAGTTGTGCAGAAAACCATCATTGACACCCTCCATAAGGAGGGAAAGCCTCAAAAGGTAATTGAAAAAGAAGTTGGATGTTCCCAAAATGCTGTATCAAAGCACATTAATAGAAAGTTATGTGGAAGGGAAAAGTGTGGAAGAAAAAGGTGCACAAGCAGCAGGGATGACCGCACCCTGGAGAGTATTGTCAAGAAAAGGCTATTCAAAAGTGTTGGGGACTTTCACAAGGAGTGGACTGAGGCTGAAGTCAGTGCATCAAGAGCCATCACACACAGACGGATCCTGGACATGGGCTTCAAATGTCATATTCCTCTTGTCAAGCCACTCCTGAACAACAAACAACGTCAGAAGCGTCTTACCTGGGCTAAAGAAAAACAGACCTGGTCTGTTGCTCAGTGGTCCAAAGTCCTCTTTTCTGATGAGAGCAAATTTTGCATCTCATTTGGAAACCAAGGACCCAGAGTATGGAGGAAGAATGGAGAGGCACACACTGCAAGGTGCTTGGAGTCCAGCGTGAAGTTTCCACAGTCTGTGTTGATTTGGGGAGCCATGTCATCTGCTGGTGTTGGTCCACTGTGCTTCATTAACCACTTTCAGACCGGACCAATTTGCAGCCAAAGGACCAGGCCCCTTTTTGCGATTCGGCACTGCGTCGCTTTAACTGACAATTGCGCGGTCGTGCGACGTGGCTCCCAAACAAAATTGGCGTCCTTTTTTTTCCCACAAATAGAGCTTTCTTTTGGTGGTATTTGATCGCCCCTGCGGTTTTTATTTTTTTGCGCTATAAACAAAAATAGAGCGACAATTTTGAAAAAAATGCATTATTTTTACTTTTTGCTATAATAAATATCCCCAAAAAATATATAAAAAAACATTTTTTTTCCTCAGTTTAGGCCGAAACGTATTCTTCTACATATTTTTGGTAAAAAAAATCGCAATAAGCGATTATTGATCGGTTTGCGCAGAAGTTATAGCGTTTACAAGATAGGGGATAGTTTTATAGCATTTTTATTAATAATTTTTTTTTTATTAGTAATGGTGGCAATCTGCGATTTTTTTGTGACTGCGACATTATGGCGGACACATGGGACATTTTGGACACATTTTTGGGACCATTGTCATTTATACAGCAATCAATGCTATTTAAATGCATTGATTCCTGTATAAATGACACTGGCAGTGAAGGGGTTAACCACAAGGGGGCAGTGTAAGGGTTAAGTATGCCTAGGGGTGATAGTTGGGAAATATAGGATATCCCAGAAAGGCGATACCCAATATTAATTGAGGTGAGCGAATAGAGAGACCGATCTAGGATACCCCACTATAGATGATCGATAAGGAAATCACAGTGACCATATATATTACTAGCTTGGAAATATCTGATTTTACTCTGGAATTTGATTTGACATTATAACATCACGAACTATTCACATTCACACACACTCGTTATTGAGTGTGGGATACACGTCTATTTATCTTCTTGGTTTCACTTTTTAATGTTATAGCACTTTCACGTGCATCACATTTGTTTAGCCATTTTTTTGATATTTTGTTGCATCATTATTCACCTTTTATGACATATGCGACTCACTTTTGATATTTATGTGATTTATTCTATTTTACACCCTTATTTATTTATATTTCTTATTTTAACCATTATGTTAATATGGAATTACTATAACTATAACACCAGGCACTTTATTTAGACAATACGTCACTTTTTATCGTGTGTTTTCCACTCTCTGCACATATCAAGCCGCAACTAGATTATTTGTTATTATCATTATCCCCAGACCATTTATTTATTGGTGTCACTATTAGATTTTATTTATTCACTAGTGCATTTTATAACCACTTTCTAACGTTTTTAATTGCTGTTTATTATTAATTATTTGCGCGAAAATTTATCCACCTATCTTATGACTTTTTAGTGTATTTGTGAACACTGCTCATTTTTGCTGCATTTATACGCTTTGTTACTTCTACTGACTTCTATTACTCACAGTAGCGCCAGGGACCATACCCATACATTATGCCTAGGGGTGTGTTTCTTACTGTGGGGGGGGCGTGGCTGTCAGCTAGTGAATGCTGATCTCTGCTCCAATCACAGGGAGCAGAGAGATCGGCGTCACTAGTTGCTAGGCAGAACGGGGAGATGCTGTTTATCTCAGCATCTCCCCATTCAGCCTTCCCGTGAGACGATCGCGGGGGTCCCTGCGGCGATCGAGTCCGCAGGGACCACGACCGGACTCACGGGGGTCCCGACCGGCGCGGGAGCGCGCCGCTCCCGGCGCGCTCCCGATGGCACGGACAGGCTTAAAGGAGGGACTTATATATACGCCCTCCTGCCTGTACGTGCCATTCTGCCGACGTATATCGTTGTGCGCTGGTCGACAAGTGGTTAAGTCCAGGGTCAATGCAGCCGTCTACCAGGAGATTTTGGAGCACTTCATGCTTCCTTCCACAGAAGAGCTCTATGGGGACGCTGACTTCATTTTCCAGCAGGACTTGGCACCTGCCCACACTGCCAAAAGCACCAAAACCTGGTTCAAAGATCGTGGGATTACTGTGCTTGGTTGGCCAGAAAACTCGCCTGACCTGAACCCCCAATAGAGAATCTATGGGGCATTGCCAAAAGAAAGATGAGAGACATGAGACCGAACAATGCAAAAGAGCTGAAGGCCGTTATTAAAGCATCTTGGTCTTCCATAACACCTCAGTAGTGCCAAAGGCTGATTGCTTCCATACCACACCGCATTGAGGTGTTAATTGCTGCAAAATGGGCCCAAAACAAGTACTGAGTACGTATGCATCCTTTTACTTTTCAGAGGTCCGATATTGTTCTATGTACAATCCTTGCTTTATTGATTGCATGTAATATTCTAATTTTCTGAGATTGTGGATTTGGGATTTTCATGAGCTGTAAGCCGTAATCATCACAATTATGACAAATCACGGCTTGAACTATCTTTCTTTGCATGTAATGTATGTCTATCTCATATATTAGTTTCACCTTTTAAGTTGCATTAGTGAAATAAAGGAACTTTTGCACGATATTCAAATTTTTCGAGTTTCACCTGTAAATGTGAGGTCTGAGGTCTTTGTGACCCCAGATCCCGCATTAACCACTTGATGCCCGCCCACCGTTAAATGACAGAGGAAAGATGCGGCTCATCCTGGGACAACATCATATGATGGTGCCGCAGAACGGGCATGCAGTGCGGTGATCGCAGCTGCGCTGTGTTTTTAGGACCCTGATCTCAATAAAGAGCCAATGATGCAGCTCTTTAACCATGTGATCAACCATGTCCAATCACAGCCGGTCACATGTAAATGCAAAAATGCCATTTATTGGCTCTCCTTGCATCACACTGACAGAGTGTGTGGCGAGGAGAGCCAATCAGTGGCATCTCTTTGCAGGGTAGACAGAACAGGTAATCAGGGCACTGATCATCATTACAGTAAAGCCCCATCAGTGACAGAAATTAGTGCCCATCAGTGACAGCAATCAGTGCCAATCAGTGACACCAATCAGTGCCCATCAGGGATGCCAGTCAGTGCTGCCTATCGGTGCTGCCCATCAGTGCCTATCAGTTTCGCCCAATCATGCCCATCAGTGCCACCTATCAGTGCAAATAAAAAGAAAACAAAGAAAATTCCAAGCTCAACTTACCGATCAGCCTGAGACCAACCGAATTGACCTGTCCAACAGTATGCGTTAAAACGGGTTTAGTTGCCCACATTTGCAAATACATGCATAAGCTACAGAGCCCCAGCAAGGCAACCAATTTTTTGTTGGCCTAAACTCTAATTTCTGTGAGTCTCCAACAATGGAAGCACATGCCTTTAGATGGACAGGTATAGGGCAGATAAACCTGCAGAGAGCCCACCCCTCTCTAAAAGCACAGGGGCACACTGAACACACAGCCATAGCACTATGGCAGCTCCCTGCAGTGACCAGTTACAGGTAGGGGCAGTAACCACTTGTTTGTGCCACCTATCAGTGCCCACCAGTGCCACTTATCAGTGTTTATCAGAGCGGCATATTAGTGCCTCATCATCAGTGCCACCTAATCAGTGCCACCTCAACAGTGACCATAAGTGCAGCCTATCAGTGCCGCCTCATCAACGCACATCAGTGAAAGAGAAAAATTACTTATTTACAAAATTTACTGACAGAAAAACTTGTTTTTTTTTTCAAAATTTTCAGTCTTTTTAGTAAAAAAATTTAAACCCAGCAGTGATTAAATACAACCAAAAGAAAGCTCTATTTGTGTGTCCCTCCATCACTCCATGTCTCTAGCCATCCATCCCTCTTTCCCTCCATGTCAGACTGATGATTCAGAGTCAATTCAAATACCTTAGGGCAGTGATGGCAAACCTTGGCACCCCAGGTGTTTTGGAACTACATTTCCCATGCTGCTCAACTTAATGAATGAATGAGTGACTTGTATAGCGCTACCTATGCGAACTGAATCGCCTCTTTTTGCCGCCGGTGTCCATCTGCGGTATAGCACGGTCCTTTGCCCCATGGGGTCCTGACATACTTGCAAACACATACACATACAACATACACATATTTGGACAATTTTTCAACAGGATCTAATTAACCTACCAGCATGTCTTTGGAGTATGGGAGGAAACCGGAGTACCTGGAGGAAACCCACACAGGCACAGGCAAACATGCAAACTCCGGGCAGATGGTGTCGTGGTCAGGATTTGAAACCAGTGAACCTATTGCTGCTAGGTGAAAGTGCTAACCACTGCACCACAGTAGTTTCAAAACATCTGGGTGCCAAGGTTCGCCATCACTGCCTTAGGGGATCGGGAAGGAATCTTTTCCCCTTTGGAGACCATCTGACCAAGGGAGTTTTTTTTTTTTTTTTGCCTTCCTCTGAATCATTGGAAGGTTTAGGGGTTTGAAAAGGCCCCACCTCAGAGGAGTCAGAGGATATGTAAACAAGACAGATCTCTGTTCTGACAGGAGGTAAGGGATGGAATTTGTGTCCCTGCAAAGCAGGAAATAGATTCCATCTCTTCCCCTAGTAAAAGCACCTCACATAGTACACAAGAACACTGGCAAGGCCCACAATTAACCCTTTAATCACCCCTGTTGTTAACCCCTTCCCAGCCATGTTATTAGTACAGTGAGTGACAGTGCATAGTTTTAGCACTGATCACTGTATTAGTGTCACTGCTTCCCAAAAAGTATAAAAAGTGTCAGTTAGTGTTAGAATGTCCGCCACAAAATATCGCAGTATCGCTGATCGCTGCCATTACTAGTAAAAATTTATAAATATGAATTACTGCGATAAAAATAATTTTCAAAAAATAAATAAATTTATTAAAACATACCATAGTTTGTAGACACTATAACATTTGCACAAACCAATCAATATACGCTTATTGGGATTTTTACAAAAATATGAAGCAGAATACAGTGCATCTGGAAAGTATTCACAGAGCTTGACTTTTTCCACATTTTGATATGTTACAGCCTTATTCCAATATGGATTAAATTCATTATTTTCCTCAAAATTTTACAAACAATACCCCATAATGACAATGTGAAAGAAGTTTGTTTGAAATCTTTGCAAATGTATTCAAAATAAAAAAAATCCCATGTACATAAGTAACACAGCCTTTGCTATGACACTCAAAATTGAGCTCAGGTACATCCTGTTTCCACTGATCATACTTGACATATTACTACAACTTGATTGGAGTCCAGCTGTGGTAAATTCAGCTGATTGGACATGATTTGGAAAGGCACACTCCCATCTATATAAGGTCCCACAGTTAACAGTGCAAGTCAGAGCACAAACCAAGCCAGAGCACGTCCAAGGAATTGTTTGTAGACCTCAGAGACAGGATTGTATCAAGGCACAGATCTGGGGAAGGGTACAGGAAATATTCTGCAACATTGAAAGTCCCAATGAGAACAGTGGTCTCCATCATCCATAAATGGAACAAGTTTGGAACCACCAGGACTGTTCCTAGAACAGGCTGCGCAGCCAAACTGAGCAATCGGGAAAATGCCTTAGTCAGAGAGGTGGACAAGAACCCAATGTTGACTCTGACGGAGCTCCAGCGTTTCTCTATTTAGAGAGGTGAACCTTCCAGAAGAACAACCATCTCTGCAGCACTCCTCAGTAAAAGGCACATGACAGCCCTCCTGGAGTTTTCCAAAAGGCACCTGAAGGACTCTCAGACCATCAGAAACAAAATTCTCTGGTCTGATGAAACAAAGATTGAACCCTTTTGCCTGAATGGCAAGCAACATGTCTGGAGGAAACCAGGCACCGCTCCTCACCTGACCAATACCATCCCTACAGTGAAGCATGGTGGTGGCAGCATCATGCTGTGAGGATGTTTTTTAGTGGCAGGATCTAGGGAAAGATGATTGCAGCAATGTACAGAGACATTCTTGATGAAAACCTGCTCCAGAGCACTCTGGACCTTAAACGGGGGCAGAGGTTCATCTTTCAACAGGACCCCAAGCACACCCAAGATAACAAAGGAGTTTCTACAGGACAACACTGTGAGTGGCCCAGCCAGAGCCCAGACTTGAACCCGATTTAACATTTCTGGAGAGATCTGAAAATAGCTGTGCAGTGTGCACCGACACTTCCCATCCAACCTGATGGGGCTTGAGAGGTCCTGCAAAGAAGAATGGGAGAAACGGCCCAAAAATAGGTGTGCCCATAGCTCCCAACTGTCCCTGATTTGGAGGGACTGTCCCTGATTTGGAGCAATGTCCCTCTGCCCCTCCTTCCCCATCATTTGTCCCTCATTTTGGTGTGATCTATATAGTTGTATATAAAATGCACTTTTTATCTTTCAAAAAGTGTTTCCCAGTGCTAAAGCTTTCATCCAATTTCTAAATTGCTGCATTTGTTCATTTTAAAAGCCAATATAAAGGAATAGTAGTGGTAAAAAAAAAGCCCTTGTGGATTTAATTAACTTTTTTGGGTTAATTCTCCTTTAAGGAGGTGTGGCAGGGGGCGTGTCCTATGCCTACATATGTTTGTTAGTAGGTGTCCCTCATTCCCATCTCAAAATGTTGGGAGGTATGGGTGTGCCAAGCTTGTAGCATCATACTCAAAAAGACTTGAGGCTATAATTGGTGCCAAAGGTGCTTCAACAAAGTATTGAGCAAAGGCTGTGAATACTTATGTACATGTCATTTTTTTGTTTTTTATTTTTAATAAATTTGCAAAGTTTTCAAACAAACTTCTTTCACTTTTCATAAGCTCAAGCTTTGTGCATCTGGAGTCTATAAGACCCCAAATCCCTCCTTTGCACCTAAAAGCATTCAAAACACCAAGTTTGGCGGTTTTAAATGCTATCATTTTTTTAAGATTGGCGCCTTTAAGTCTTCTGTAAACCGGAAGTGATGTCATGACATCGCTTCTGGGTTACTAGATCCGATCGAAGGAGATTCTGGCTTCGTTCGGGTCTCCGGACAGCCGGCGGAGGTGCCGGCTGGTCGCTCAGGCCTCTCGGTTCACAAAGCTCTATTTGTGGGGAAAAAAAATTACATAATTTTATTTGAGTACAGCGCCACATGACCGCGCTATTGTCAGTTAAAGTAACGCAGTGCCAGATAGCAAAAAAGTGGCCTGGTCAGGAAGGGGGTAAATCTTCCGGAGGGCAAATGGTTAGAAACAGTCTCTACAACATTGCACAAAGTGACAGATTACAATCTGGAATATGGAAATATGTTTATTTTACAAAAGAAATGTAAAAAGCTATCAGTGCCTATGACACCCCAACATAAGAAAGCCCCATCTGTCTGTATACAATGATCAGTGGCGGTGTGTGCATAGAGGGCGCAGGAGCGCCGCCCCCCCTCTCCTGCACCGCTCTATCACCAATAGATAGATTCATGCATTGCATGAATCTATCTATTGTCACCGCTGCCGCCCCCTATTCAGGTGTCCGGCCCCTGATCGGGCGCCGGGCATCTGAATTACAGTGGGGGGGTGTTTCTGGAAGCGCCCCTATTAGAGCTGTAGGCTCTAATAGGGGACCTTATTAGAGCGGTGTGCTCTAATAGGCTTCCCTAAGTGTAAACAGCGGGCGCACGGCTGTGCGTTCGCTGATTACACAGTATTGTGTTAGGGAAGCGAATACATCGCTTCCCTAACACAGACCCGCCTCTCAGCCAATCAGGTTGCCAGGTCTGTTACCTGTCACCTGATTGGCTGAAGTCACAGGCGCTGTGATTGGACGCTAGGCAGAAGACAGGAAGAGCGCGGGAGAAGAAGACATCCGACGATGAGACACCGCTCGTCGCCTGACGCCGTCACCAGCTGCACACCGGAACAAGGTAAGTGCAGAGGGCAGGCAGGGGGCACAGTGGCAGCACTTGAGGGGCACAGTGGCAGCACTTAAGGGGCACAGTGGCAGCACTTAAGGGGTACAGTGGAAGCACTTAAGGGGCACAGTGGCAGCGTTTGGAGCACAGTGGCAGCACTTGGGGCACAATGGCAGCACTTGGGGCACAATGGCAGCACTTGGGGCACAATGGCAGCACTTGGGGCACAATGGCAGAACTTGGGGCACAGTGGCAGAACTTGGGGCACAGTGGCAGCACTTGGGGCACAGTGGCAGCACTTGGGGCACAGTGGCAGAACTTGGGGCACAATGGCAGAACTTGGGGCACAATGGCAGCACTTGGGGCACAGTGGCAGCATTTGGGGCACAGTGGCAGCATTTGGGGCACAGTGGCAGCACTTGGGGCACAGTGGCAGCACTTGGGGCACAGTGGCAGCACTTGGGGCACAGTGGCAGCGTTTGATGGGCACAGTGGCAGCACTTGGGGCACTGTGGCAGCGTTTGATGGGCACAGTGGCAGCGTTTGATGGCACAGTGAGGCTGTTTGTTTGCGCCCCCCCAAAAATTTTGAGCACCAGCCGCCACTGACAATGATATAACATTCATTGTATGGTGGAGTGATTGTCAATCCAACTATCAGAGCCCTGTATGGTGAGGAATGGTTTGGTAATGGAGGAGGATTACAGGCTGGTACGGGACATTTACTATATGACCAGAAATAGGACCCCCTCCCCCTAAAGAGCGGGAGGGGACACCCCCGTCCCCGCCGCATTTCGTGACTCTCCCGTCCGACCGGGAGGCCCGATCGATCACCTGACACGTCCGCCAGATGGCCAAAGACTAGAATGAAGTCGGAATCAGCTTTGATCGGTTCTCTGATCTAGTAACCTGGAAGCAACGTCATGACAATGGCGCCCCCGGATCCCTCCATATGGAGTGCCTGTCACTGACTATTACTGTTTACATTCCTTGTGACAGCAATAAAAATGATCAGCATTTTTTTTTTTTTTTAAAGAGACGATGTAAAAATAACAAATCATTACGTAAGTCGTGCCCGCAAATGTAAACGGTGTTCAAACCACACATATGAGATATCCCCGCAATCGTTAAAGCGCGACCAATAATTCTAGCACAGAACCTTCTCTGTAATTCTAAACTGGTAACCTGTAGACATTCTTAAAGTGTCACCTATGGAGTACCGTAGTTTGTCGCCATTCCATGAGTATGCGCAAGCATGACATGTTGGGTATCTATTTACTCAGTGTGAAAATTAAATATGAAGTGGACCTCACAACCAAGCAAAACTCATATACAAAATAAATACCAAAGAATAATATATCACCCTAAAAATACACATGAAAAAGCTGCAACCATTAGCAAGTGACTTCAACACTCTAAAACAAATAATGATAATAAAAATGGTGCGCTAATTTAAACCACTTGCCGACCGCCCCATGTAGATATACGTCAGCAGAATGGCACGTACAGGCAAAATCACATACCTGTACGTGACATTCTTCCGGCGGGTGGGGTGTCCGATCGGAACCCCCTCCGCCGGCGGGGACGGTCGGCATCGCTTCAGGAGCGATCCGGGACGAGGGGACGGCCAGTGGTTTCTGGCCACCCCCTCACGATCGCTCCTGGCGAATGAAAAGCTTCCCCTTCCTGTCTATTGTATAGACAGGAAGGCGGAAGTGATGTCACGCTCGGTGCGCCGGTCTATCTGACCGGGAACGCCGAGCGTTGAACGTGTAAAGGTTAGTGCACAACAGTACACTGACACCAGTACACATAGGCACATATTCCACCCCCCTGTCACCCCCTGATCACCCCCCAGATCACCCCCTGCCCCCCCAGTGACGGTGTCACTAATTGCAGTGATCATTTATTTACTGATCACTGCATTTAGTGTCAGTGTGACTGTAATAACTGTCAGGGCAGTTAGTTTTAGACCCCTTTAGGTCTAAGGTAGCCCCCTACCCCCCCCCCAATAAAGGTTTAAACCCCCTGATTGCCCCTAGTTAACCCCTTCACCCCCTTTTGCCAGTGTCACTAAGCAATCGGTTTTCTGATCGCTGCATTAGTGTCACTAGGTAACCAGTTTTTTTTTTAGGTTAACCGCCATGTTTATATAGGTTCATAAATAGGTCAGGTACCCCCATATTACAACCTAAATAAAGGTTTTAACCCCTGATTGCCCCTAGAGTTAACCCTTTCACCAGTGATCACCATATAAATGTCACTGGTGACGCTGGTTAGCCAGTTAGTTATTTCGTTATTTAGGTTCCCCGTCAGGTTTTTATATAGCGTCAGGTACCCCCATATATTACCTAATAAAGGTTTAACCCCCTGATTGCCCCTAGCTAACCCTTTCACCCCCTTTTGCCAGTGTCACTAAGCGATTGTTTTTCTGATCGCTGCATTAGGCCCCTTTCACACTGGGGCGTTTTTCATGCGGTGCAGCGCTAAAAATAGCGCCTGTTCACCGCATGAAAAAACCCTGCCCCTTTAACTCCAGTGTGAAAGCCGACGGGCTTTCACACTGGAGCGGTGCGCTAGCAGGATGAAAAAAAAAGTCCTGCTAGCAGCATCTTTGGAGCGGGATAGGAGCGGTGTGTTCACCGCTCCTATACCGCTCCTTCCCATTGAAAAGAATGGGAATGGAAATGTAGCGCTAAACAATGCACTAAGAAGTGCCGAAAAATTAATACCTAGTGCCGACAAAAATAAATACCAGAGTGACTGTCTGGTGAAAAGTACAACACAAAAACGCATCTAACATAAATGCATATAGACAATGCACCATGCATGCATATAATTAGTGCCTGTGAAGTGCATATAAAGTGCGTATAAACAATAAACCATACATGCATATAATTAGAGCTTGCAAAGAATTGGTGAAATAAATGAAAATGTCCACCATAAGAAAACACTTCAAATGAATGAATGTCCCAATGTGATGAACAGATGTAAATCTCAAAGGTAAATGAACACCAACAAGGAATAACTTGGACTAGATCCTCTTCCAGTATTCAGATCAATAAGGAAAAATAGATGTATGCTTACCAAAGCAAGTGGACTCCCTGTCAGCGACAGGAAAGTCAAACAAGCCTGTAGTATCCAGACACCGATGGGTGGAACATCACGGGCACAAACTGATGAAATCCGTGGGCTTCTCACTGGGCGATGGTGGGGCAGTTCTTCCAGGGCCCAAGGTAGAACCGGGTACACGGCTGTAAGCGCAGGACCACGAACTCCAATCGGTCAGACCGGACTGCAGGCAGGGTATGAGAACTGATGGCCAAAGACCACTAGGATGGGGTCAAGGCTCTCATAGGGTGTTTGTCAGAACAGCATGTGGAGAGAGAAGACAAGGAGGGGGACTCCAATAGTGCAGATCAGCATGGAAGGTTTTATTGAAAGAAAACCACCAATACAAAAATAAAACAATAAAAGTGATCACGATTAGATTAAAAGCAGTATGGGGATAGGTGAAACCTCGCCCTACGCGTTTCGTCTTAGACAGACTTCAACTGGGGCATCTACCTGTTCCCCCACACTGCAGACATATATATAGATATTTCATAAAATGACAACCAATCATCAAATGCCCATAGTTGGTATAGATAAGGAGATTAAAGATCTCAAAGAGAAATTAACTCCTTATAAAACATCATCAGAATATACTTCTCTCTCTACCAGTCTAAAAAACCATCTAGAAAAGGAAGAGAGAGACCAAAGGACGAAAAAACAGAAAAAATATAATAGAGATGTCACTGACTATAAAACTAAAACAGTCTTTAATTGGCAGAAGAAGTTGAGTTCCGATGTTAGTAGTTCAGAAATGGAGGTCACACAACTTGAGACCTCCAACCCTGATCGGAGACTAACGTATGATCCCAATTTCAAAGAAGGTCCTCTGCGACCATCCTATCCCCCTCAACCGTTTAAAGGTGGACCCCCAAGGGTCCCTGATGTTCGTGGGAAACCACACATCCAAAATGGATACCAGCCTCCAAATCCTAGAGGTAGGGGTTCCACTAAAAAAGGTAGAGGCACCTATCACGGCCAATATGAGGACTCCTACTATTATAATAGCCCCAAAGCTTATGCTTCTGGTTGGCATGGTCAGCGTGATGACTATCACCATGGCTACCAGGAGAATAATTATAGAACTCCCACACGTAACTTCCCACGAACCGTCCCAGTTCAAGACAATAGGAGAGAGGAGGGATACCAAGATACTTATAGACATATGGAGAGGGACGAAGACTTCCGTCCTCGCTCTCCATATGGCTATAACCAAAATGGCAATGGACGCCCCCACCCCTCGGATTTTCCCAGGTCCACACAAGAACACATGGGAAACCCAAAAGGAAACGAGGGACACGAGGCGGGCGGCGGATCCAAAGCAAAAAGAAAAAGAACTTGACCTGTTCAGGTATATTTAATTTGAGCACAGTCAATTTAACAGAAGCAGAGAAACTAGTTCTTGATAGGGGCTTAAAATATGTTCCGCCAAGATCCCTCAATAAATTTTCAACATTTATTGATGTTCATAAATTTACTCGAAAACTTAATATTCAGAGACACTTTTTGACAACACCTCATAATGTGTCCTTGGCACCAGATGGCCATGTTCATTCGGGACTGGCCAATCCTTCATTGTTCAATCCCCCAGGTGCTTTGGCCCCCTCACTTCATGTTTTTCGGAGCTTGGTCCTACAGGATTTGGACAAATTACCCACCAAGAAGGTTTATACTGATTCCAATGTAAAAGCGGGATTGAGACAACTATGTGAACGCAAAGATCTAATAGTCCGACCTGCAGACAAAGGCGGAGGCATTGTCGTCCTCAACAAGGAGGACTATATTAAAGAAATGCATAACATCTTGAGTGATACTAACACATATATCCCTATCCAAACGGATCCAACTTCACGTTTCAAGAGAGCCCTCACCTCACTAATAGAAGAAGGCTTTTCCCTAGGTATTTTAAACAAAAAAGAAAAATGTTTTTTGATACCACTGGTTCCACGCATCCCCGCCATGTATTATCTTCCCAAGATTCATAAAAATCCCGTCCACCCTCCAGGACGGCCAATAGTGAGTGGGATAGATTCTGTTACAGCTAGAATAGGGAAGTATGTGGATTTTTACCTACAGCCGCTAGTGAGATTGGTCCCCTCCTTTTTGAAAGATACGGGAGATACCATCAGGAAGTTGGAATCCATTGTGTATCAAGATGATATGATATTGGCCACAGCGGATGTGGCCTCTCTTTACACATGTATTCCACACTCTTTGGGATTTGAGGCAGTCGAATACTATCTATCCAGGGACACCCGTATATCCCCCTTACAGCGGAATTTTATTATGGACCTTCTGAGGTTCGCGGCACAGCACAACTACTTTTGGTTTCAGGACAAGTTTTATTTGCAGACACGCGGGGTGGCCATGGGGGCCAAGTTTGCCCCTAGTCTCGCAAACTTGTTCATGGCCAAGTGGGAGGAGGATGTCGTCTATGCCCTCAACAGACCAGAATTAGTTTTCTGGGCGAGGTACATAGACGACATCCTCCTCCTCTGGAGGGGCAGCCGTGAATCCTTGGATAACTTCATTGTCCATCTTAATTCCAACGATAGAGGTATTAGTCTGAGCCATGAGGCTAGCACCTCCCGTGTTAGCTTTCTGGACCTCGAGATCAAGGTGACTGACCACAATTTGGAATTCGTTACATATTTCAAACCTACCGACCGGAATGGGTACATTCCGGTCGATAGCTGTCACCATCCCCAATGGCTCAGATCGGTACCACGTAGTCAGTTCCTCCGTTTACGGAGGAACTGTACTAAGGTAGACGATTTTTCCACACAAGCGGTGGTTTTGAAACAACGCTTCATAGAAAAGGGTTATAAATCTGAGGATCTCGATTTGGAGATTGACCGTATTCAACAAATCGATCGTAGAACTCTACTTGAAGTGAAACCTAAGAAGTCTACTGACGATAAATTCAAGTGGTCTCTTTTCACCACCTTCTCCACACAGTCAAGACAAATCAAAGAGATTGTGAAGAAGCACTGGGGAGTACTCCAAAACGACAAAGTTTTGGGTCCAGCTCTCCCAGAGACGGCTGGTGTTATCTTTAGGGGCGCGAGATCCATCCAAGGTCAAATTGCCCCCAACGTGATTGATCCCCCAAAAAGGCCTTCTTTCTTTTTTCAATGTAAGGGCTACTTTCCCTGCCGCAAGTGCAACGTTTGTTTGCACAATACTTGCGGGAGGCGTAAGAGTGATACCTTTCAATCGTCCACCACTACACGTATCTATCCGATACAGCGTTTTGTGACTTGTGCTACCCAATATGTTGTTTACCTTCTCACTTGCCCTTGCAAGAAACAATATATTGGACGCACAATCAGGACCTTTTCTGTTCGCGTCAACGAACATATAAATAACATAAAAAAGGGGAAAACGAACCACAGTGTCCCTCGTCACTATTTAGAGACCCATGACCGCAACCCCATTGGAACACAATTTTTAATCATAGATCAGTTCATTCCTCATTGGAGAGGCGAATCTCGCCTACGTGGGGTATCCCGTCTTGAAACTTATTGGATCTATGAGCTCCGCACCTACTCGCCGTTTGGGTTAAACGTCGAGTGGGATATTAATTCTTTCATCAACTTATCTTGAGTTTACATTTTACATTTTGCCTCCTGCCCCATTCTTTGCATTTCGCTATAGTTGTCCCAGTCCCGTTTATATATGCATACAAATATGTGATATCGGTTATGTATTTCAAATTGCATAAGCTTACCAGCATGCTTTGTAGAGGGTCCCCTTTCCCTTTTGTCGGTTAGGCACAATCTATACAGAAAGATTACCCATTGCTAAATGCAATGCGGGTTTCAACCACATGATGGCGTTAGCCCGCCATCCACACTGCGTAGTGTTTATCCCAGTTCTGTACATATTCTGGCTATTCCCGACCTGTTGTTCATACCTCCTAACACTAGGGGTCAGGGCGTTGTACCTGTACCTAAGTGTCACCATGAAGTTCTCTAAAGGGATGGCTTCTTCCCTTTTTATATATATTATTTAACACATCTTTGTTCTATCTCATGGTAACCTTTTAAAAGTTTTTTATTGTTTATTCTTTAGACTTTTGATATTCATGTATACCTTCGTGCTGGTCACGTGATTAGGCGGATACTGGACGTCTATGGACGTCCGACGCCATCACGTACAGCCCGAGCCTCAGGCTGACTTCGGACGTCCCAAGAGCGGTGACGTCATCACGCTAAGATGAAGTTTGACGCTGCCGGCGTGGATTTCCATATGCCGGGGCGTCTCACTGTCATTCTGTCCCAGTTGCGTCACTTCCGATGGAGTGACGTAGCGTGCGTCACCACGTGGTCCTTTCTTTTTTGGCGCCAAACCAATTCCGGACTCTATTCTGCCCGGGATTGGACGCCTGGTTCTCCCTGTCTCTGATTGGTCAATTTCAGACCAATCAGATCTGGTGTTTCTCGAGTTTGCATGGTCCAAGTTACATCTGATTGACCCACCCATTGGACGCCAGGTTATCGTCCTGCCGATTGGGTGAGAATATTTGGCGCCAAAACTCACCATGTGTCTGGGAGGAGCTTCATGTGAATGGATGTAACATGTCGGTGGTTTCCACCATACACTTGGTTCTTCCGGCCCGGCCTAAAAGTTGATTGGCCACGTTATCCATTCCCATTCTCACTTCCTGTCACATGGTGTTTTCAGAGCCAATCAACACTTCCAGAATACCAACTATGGGCATTTGATGATTGGTTGTCATTTTATGAAATATCTATATATATGTCTGCAGTGTGGGGGAACAGGTAGATGCCCCAGTTGAAGTCTGTCTAAGACGAAACGCGTAGGGCGAGGTTTCACCTATCCCCATACTGCTTTTAATCTAATCGTGATCACTTTTATTGTTTTATTTTTGTATTGGTGGTTTTCTTTCACTAAAACCTTCCATGCTGATCTGCACTATTGGAGTCCCCCTCCTTTTCTTCTCTCTCCACATGCTGTTCTGACAAACACCCTATGAGAGCCTTGACCCCATCCTAGTGGTCTTTGGCCATCAGTTCTCATACCCTGCCTGCAGTCCGGTCTGACCGATTGGAGTTTGTGGTCCTGCGCTTACAGCCGTGTACCCGGTTCTACCTTGGGCCCTGGAAGAACTGCCCCACCATCGCCCAGTGAGAAGCCCACGGATTTCATCAGTTTGTGCCCGTGATGTTCCACCCATCGGTGTCTGGATACTACAGGCTTGTTTGACTTTCCTGTCGCTGACAGGGAGTCCACTTGCTTTGGTAAGCATACATCTATTTTTCCTTATTGATCTGAATACTGGAAGAGGATCTAGTCCAAGTTATTCCTTGTTGGTGTTCATTTACCTTTGAGATTTACATCTGTTCATCACATTGGGACATTCATTCATTTGAAGTGTTTTCTTATGGTGGACATTTTCATTTATTTCACCAATTCTTTGCAAGCTCTAATTATATGCATGTATGGTTTATTGTTTATACGCACTTTATATGCACTTCACAGGCACTAATTATATGCATGCATGGTGCATTGTCTATATGCATTTATGTTAGATGCGTTTTTGTGTTGTACTTTTCACCAGACAGTCACTCTGGTATTTATTTTTGTCGGCACTAGGTATTAATTTTTCGGCACTTCTTAGTGCATTGTTTAGCGCTACATTTCCATTCCCACTGTTGATCAAATTTTCGTCACATTTTTATGTAGCTGCTTAGGGGTTACACCTGTTTATTTAGTTACCCACCAAAGTTTAGCGCGATATTGTTCCTTTATTAACACATTGAAAAGAATGGGAGACCGCGGTAAAACCGCGGCAATACCGCCGCAAAGCGCCGCTACGGCGGCGCTCTGCGGGGGGTGTTTTAACCCTTTTTCGGCCGCTCGAGGGGGGTAAAACCGCACCGCGAGCGGCCGAAAAACCGCGGTAAAAACGACGGTAAAGCAGCGCTAAATATAGCGCTGCTTTACCGTCACCGCGGCTCACCGCCCCAGTGTGAAAGGGGCCTTAGTGTCACTGGTGCCGCTAGGTAGCCAGTTTTTTTTTGTATTACTGTTACGGGTGACGCTGGTTAGTTAGCTTGTTTTTTTATACTGTCAGGGCACCCGCCATTTATTACCCAATAACGGTTTAACCCCCTGATCGCCCGGCGGGTGATATCAATTAGGTTTTAGGGTCAAATAAGGTCTGCGTCGCCCCAGGTTAGTGCCAGTACCGCAAACACCCACGCGCAAAGCATACACCTCCCTTCAATATCTGATCTGATCAGATCTATACTAGCGTCCCAGCAGTTTAGGGTTCCAAAAAAACGCATTGTTAGCGGGATCAGCCCAGATACCTGCTAGCACCTGCGTTTTCCCCCTCCGCCCAGCCCAGCCCACCCAAGTGCAGTATCGATCGATCACTGTCACTTACAAAACACTAAGCACACATAACTGCAGCGTTCGCAGAGTCAGGCCTGATCCCTGCGATCGCTACCATTTTTTTTGTGGTAGCGTTTTGATTCAGTCGCTAACAGTCAGGAGCTTTTTTACCTGTGAATCTCAAAAAAATAAAAAAAACAAAAATAGTTGTCGTTTTATTGTTCTCTCTCCCTCTCTATTCTCTCTCTATTGTTGCTCTTTTTTTACTCCATTCTATTCTGCAATGTTTTATTATGTTTTATCATGCTTGCTTTTCAGGTATGTAATTTTGTTTACTGTGTTTTAGTGTTAAGCATTTTTTTGTTTTCAGGTGCGCCATTCAGTTGCAGCGTGGATTTATTTATCTTGACAGCAACAGCGTTTGCTCCCACGATACATAAAGCCGCGAATCCAACGCTGTAGGAGGTGATTTCACCCCCACAGTTAAAAAAAAGTGCATATGTGCCGAAGCATGGGGGCAGCAGGGGGGGGAGGAGCGATTGGCTCCTAATGCCACGTACATACGGTCGAAATTCCGACCGTGTGTACACGGCATAACTTTTGCGGGAGGATGCCCCCATGCATCGGCATATATAAATGGTGCATGTATGCCCATCATTAGAAGTGGGTGGATGAAGGGAGGTATTCTAATAACCCACCAATCAATCTCTTTTTTTTCGTTCAGCCAAGAGGCTGCATAAAAAAAAAAGATTACAATATATGTCCAGTATGTTGCTGGACTTTGAATGGTTATACCAGAATGATGCCTGCAGGTTTAGGTATCATCTTGGTATCATTCTTTTCAGCCAGTGATCGGCTTTCATGTAAAAGCAATTCTAGCGGGTAATTAGCCTCTAGACTGCTTTTACAAGCAGTGGGAGGAATGTCCCCCCTCCCGGATATAAACCGCGCCATTGGGAAATTGGGAAAGCATTTTATCACACCAATCTTGGTGTGGTCAGATGCTTTGAGGGCAGAGGAAAGATCTAGGGTCTAATAGACCCCAATTTTTTCAAAAAAAGAGTACCTGTCACTGCCTATTGCTATCATAGGGGATATTTACATTTCCTGAGATAACAATAAAAATCATAACAAAGAAAAAAAATGGAAGGAACAGTTTAAAAATAAAATAAAAAAGCTAAATAAATAAAAAAAAACTAAAAAAAAAAAAAAAAGCACCCCTGCCCCCCCTTCTCTTGCGCAAAGGCGTACACAAGCGTTGGTCTGGCGTCATATGTAAACAGCAATTGCACCATGCATGTGAGGTATCACCGCGAAGGTCAGATCGAGGGCAGTAATTTTAGCAGTAGACCTCCTCCGTGAATCTAATGTGGTATCATGTAAAGGCTTTTAAAGGCTTTTAAAAATGTATGTAGTTTGTCGCCACTGCGTGTTTGTGCGCAATTTTAAATAGTAGTGTGGTGATTACGTATTATACTAAAGATCAGCATGTTGCATTAATAAACAGACGGATTTCAGTTGTGCCCCAGCAGGCCAGCCCCCATAGACAATGTGCCTAGCTGCTGAGTTCAACTGCCCATCCCTGCACTGATGGGCACTGATTGGAAGCACTGATAGGCAGCACTCATGGGCACTGATAGGCAGCACTGATTGGCAGCACTCATGGGCACTGATAGGCGGTACTAATTGGCAGCACTGATAGGCACTGCATAGTGGCACTGATAGGTGGCACTGATTGGCAATAATTGGCAGCACTGATGGGCACTGATATGCAGCACTGATAGGTGGCACTGATGGGCATTGATAGGCAGCACTGATGGGCACTGATAGACTGCACCGATAGGCAGCATTGATGGGCACTGATTGTCACTGATAGATAACACTGATTGGCAGCACTGATTGGCAGCACTGATAGGCAACACTGATGGGCACTGATAGGTGGCACTGATTGTAAGCACTGATAGGCAGCACTGATTGGCATTGATTGGCACTGATAGGCAGCACTGATTGGCACTTATATTGGTATTGGTTGGCACTAATAGGCTTTACTGATTGGCAGCACAGGTGGGCACTGATAGGTCGGCACTGATGGGCACTGATTTATGTCATTGATTTGCACTGATAGGTGGCACTGATAGGCAGCACTGATGGGCACTCATTGGCGGCACTGATAGGCAAAACTGATGGGTACTGATAGGTAACACTGATGGGCACTGATAGACAGCACTGATAGACAGCACTGATTGGAAGCACTGTTGAGCACTGATAGGTGGCATTGGTTGGCACTGACTGGCAGCACTGATTGGCACTGACAGGTGGCACAGATTGTCTCTGATAGGTGGCATTGGTTGGCACTGACAGGTGGCATTGATGGGCACTGACAGGTGGCACTGGTGGGCACTGATTGGAGCTGACAGGTGGCACTGATGGACACTGACACGTGGCAATGGTGGGCACTGATGGACACTGACATGTGGCACTGGTGGGCACTGATTAGCACTGACTGGTGGGCACTGATTAGCACTGACTGGTGGGCACTGTTTGGCACTTACATGTGGCACTGATGGGCACTGACAGGTGGCACTGGTGGGCACTGATTGGCACTGACAGGTATAATATATATAAAATATATATATAAATAAATAAATTCGTGAAAAGTAGCTGCTACTTAAAAAAATATAAAAATGTAAAATCTGCAAATCAACCTAAAAATATAAATATAAATAGGCAAAACTAGTAGCGCTTGTGTAACAAACCTAATACAAATTTCAAAGTATAAAACAGTGATATATAAATAGTTTCATATAATCCATAAAACTATTAAAAAAATGTGTACATAAAATCACCAAGTGAAAAGTGATAAAAAAATATATTTTTATGTAATAATATATAATGAGAAATAGTCCAAACTTGTGCAAAATACAGTGAAACTGCTGGGCACTGACAGGTGGCACTGATTGTCGGCACTGATAGGTGGCATTGGTTGGCAATGATAGGTGGCACTGATAGGCATTGATAGGCGGCACCGATTGGGACTGATTTAGGAGAGGGGAAGTTTCCCATTGAGCAGTCAGCTAGGCATGTAAGAGCCGCTCAGTGCGTGAAACTGTAATGTAATGTCACTGATTGCAGAAATGAGCTGTCAGAACTCTGAGATGATGTCGGGGGTGGGTGGGACGTTCGGTCGTAGCTTATCAAACACTAGCCAACGGGATAGGGGCTGGGCAGCCACTCTGTGTATGTGGCTCCGCCCCTTTCTATCAGCTATCAGACACCAGCCAAAGGAATAGGGGCTGGGCGGGCTGCTCTGTGTATATGGCTCCGCCCCTTTCTTAAGCAGCCCAATCATTGGCTGGTTTTTAATAGCTGATAGAAAGGGGCGGAGCCACGTACACAGAGCGGCCCGCCCAGCCCTCGACATCAATGTGTTTGATAGGCTAGCTGTTTGGTCCCGCCCACCCCGACATCAGCCCAGAGTTTTGACAGCTCCTATCTGCAAGCAGTGACATTACATTATAGTTTAAAGCACTAAAGCACTAAAGCACTCTTACATGCCTCCCTGACTGCTCAATGGGAAACTGTCTCACAGGCAGCTCCCTATACAGTCTCTTGCAGCATCTTACAGCAGATCTCCGGACAGACATTAGGGTGTGCCCAGGCACACCTGGCACACCCCGTGCACACGCCTATGGGGAGTAAAACTGGGGGTATACGTTGTGGAGAAGGATCTGGGGGTTTTGGTAGATCATAAGCTTAATAATAGCATGCAATGCCAAGCTGCGGTTTCCAAAGCGAGCAAAGTCCTTTCTTGTATTAGGAGAGGTATGGACTCCAGAGAGAGAGATATCATTTTGCCCCGGTACAAATCATAAGTAAGACCTCATCTGGAATATGCAGTTTAGTTTTGGCCACCAGTTCTCAAAAGGGATATCGGGGGAACTGGAGAGAGTGCAGAGAAGAGCAACCAAACTGATAAGAAGTATGGAGGAACTCAGCTATGAGATAAGATTAGAGGAACTGAATTCATTCTCTCTGGAGAAGAAGAGATTAAGGGTGGATAGGATCAACATGTATAAATACATAAGTGGTCCATATGGTGATCTTGATGTTCAGTTATTCACTTTAAGGTCATCACAGAGGACAAGGGGGCACTCTTTACGTCTAGAGGAAAAATTATTTCTTCTCCAAATATGGTTTCTTCACAGTAATGCGGCGTACACACGGTCGGAATTTCCGATGGAAACAGTCTGATGGGAGCTTTTCATCGGATTTTCCGACCGTGTGTATGCCCAACGGTCTTTTTCTGTCGGAATTTCCGACGGACTTTGGATTGAGAACCTGTTCTCAATTTTTCGGATTTTCCGATCGCGTGTAGGCAATTTCGACACGCAAAATTCCGACGCATGCTCGGAAACAATTAGACGCATGCTCGGAAGCATTAAACTTCTCTTTTATAGTGCTGTCGAACGTGTTTTATGCCGCTGTGTTACAGACCGTCGGAATTTGGTGTGTAGGCAAGACAGTTGAGCAAAATTCCGTCGGAATTCCGACGGGAAAACCATCAGAGCTTTATCCGACGAGAATTCCGACCGTGTGTATGCGGCATAAGAGCTGTGAAAATGTGGAATAGACTCCCTCCAGAGGGGGTTCTGGCCATCTCAGTAGATTGCTTTAAAAAAGACCTGGATACTTTCCTAAATGTACATAACGTAACTGGGTAATAACATTTATAAGTAAAGTTGATCCAGGGAAAATACGATTGCCTCTCGGGAAATCTGGAAGGATTTTTCTCCGCTGCTGGAGCAAATTGGATCATGCTTTGCTGTTTTTTTCCGCCTTCCTTTGGATCATCTGTGGGTATAGGATTGTGTATATGGGATTGTATGGTTTTTTTTGTTTGTTTGTTTTATTGGTTGAACTGGATGGACTTTTATTGTGGAGTTTAGCCTGATCCATTCATTGTGGAGCTGAGCTCCATCATTCTTTCCTGACAGACTCCATGGCAGCAACGTGTGGGTTTTAGTCCCGCCTCCATTACCCTATAGTACACTACTCCCATAAATCTTTGCTCCCTGCCCACGGCTGTGTTCTTTTTTTGTTCTCCTCCGAAGGACCTAGTGGTGGTCTTTCTACCTGAAGATGGCTTCCCCACGATCCTGATTGGCCAATCTGCGACTCTGGATGGAAAAGTCGCATGGCTCCGCTAAGCCCTAGCTATTAGCAGGGTATGGAGTGGGCAGTGGAAGAGGCGCAAGGAAGAAGCCCTTATCCTTGCCACTGGCAGGCAGGCTGCGCATTGGTCAGACAGCCAGCTACTAGCAGGTGACCCGTTTTTGCCCTAGAGAAGTCCGGTCTTACCTTCGGCCTGGTCGATCGTGGTGGAGTGGTGAGAGTATCGATATTTCTTTTCATGGCAGCAGTTTATGTTTTATCCCCTGTGCGGTTCTGTTTGTTTGTTTTTTTGTAGCATGTGTGTTTGTTTCTCAGGCATGGCAGCTGGTTCCTCCTGCGTTCCAGCCGCCGTATCTCTTCCGCTTTCGTTTTCCGGCCGTTCTGCGCATGCGCGAGCACGGTATGAGAGCGAGGCTTGGTTTCGCGCATGCGCATTAGGATGGCGGTGACGTCACAGGGGCGCGCTATTTAAACTGGGGAATTAGCCTGCAAGTCTTGGGAATGCTTGCAGGTTATCTCAGTGACTTCCCCAGGCTCCTGTGTTTGCAGCTGCTGGTAAGTGGCTTTTCTGGGACAAGTCAGAGGTGTCTTTGCTGTCCCTTGCACTGATCTTTTGTCATTCTCAGTTCAGATGGATATCGCTGAGGACATGGATTCACCACTGCCGGTCTGTGGCCAGCCCTCTCAAAAAAGGTATTGGGGATATGTCTTTTTACCTAATGAGCTGGTAATTAGGGGAGGGTGTGTGCCTGGTTGTTTATCTATTGCCTGATGTTTTGTTTTGTGTGTGGTCTTTGTCTTCTGTTTTTTCCTCAGCCCTTCTAGATCAGATCAACATCGCAGCTCTCAGAGGAAGCGACTCCTCCAAGTCGCAGCACCGGCAATCCTCTTCCAAATCCAAACATTATGGTTTCTCCTCTAAATCAGGACACCGTAGTGAGGAGCGCTCTCACTCCAGTCGCTCTACCAATTCCTGCTGGGGATGCAGAAGTCAAGCTCCGCCAGGAAAATCCTTATGCGACCTCTGTTTTTCCAAAGCTTCTAAGGAAAGAGGAGATACGGATCAACAACTTAAATCCCTGGTGGAAAGGGTTGTGAAGGAGTCGCTCAGGAACATGGATGATCTTTCCTATGCACCTCCGGCGGAGCAGTCTCGTTCTCCAGTAAGGGAGACCCAGTTGCAAAATACTTGGGAGTCCTCGGTTCAGAGCCACCCTTCAGTTGCCATATCTGATAGTGACTCGGATGAAGATAGCCCTCCTGTGGGATTTGATTTCGCCCTGCTCCCACCCTTGGTTAAGGCTATTAGAGAAACACTTAATTGGGAAGACCCAGTAGAAGCTGCTCCCAAACAAAGAAAATTCTTTAAACAATTAAAGAAAGAGCGTGTTAATTTTCCTTTTATTGCAGAACTTGGCGAAATCGTCACGGACGAGTGGGGCAAGGTGGAGAAGAAAAATTCCATGCTTTCTAAAATCTCCAAACTCTACCCTTTTAAGGAGGAAGAAGTGAAGCACTTGGAGTCTGCTCCCTTGATAGATGCAGCAGTCATGAGGTTGGTGAAGCATGTGACGCTCCCTTTAGAGCACACAGTGTCCTTTAAAGACGTGTTAGACCGTCGGATTGATGCAGACCTGAAGAGGGTGTACCTAACAGCAGGCATGGCCTGTAAGCCAGCTCTTGCCCTGGCCGCTTTGTCTAAAGCGATGGAAGTATGGACCGACAGTGTAGATGAGACACTGAGAGGCATCTCGGATGATACGGCTAGATGCTCGCCTATTTAGGAATTGAGGCTTGCAACGGCTTTTCTTGGGGAAGCCTCTATTGATGACATACGCCTGACGGCTCGGGTAATGCTTTCATCTGTCACAGCCAAACGGGCGCTGTGGCTTCGCCCCTGGTTAGCTGACCCAGCCTCAAAACAAGTCTGGTGTCGTATCCCCTTTGAAGGGTCCTCTCTGTTCGGGAACAAGTTGGACGAGGCGATTACCCGGGCCACTGGTGGGAAGTCGGGGTTCCTTCCCCAAGATCGTCGACCCCAAGGTCAAAGAAGATCTTTCCTAAGAAGGCAGTACCAGGAAAGAGCTAGGGAAGCTCGCAGTTACAGACCTGGCCGGGAATTTTCCAGATCCTGGAAATCAAGACAATCGTCTTTTAAGAACACAGCGAAAAGTGATTCCAAAGGAGGGAGGGAGATGACCAAATCCTTTTGAGGTTGGGCCCGCTCAGACAGGTCAGGTGGGGGCTCGGCTTTTCCACTTTCGTCATGTCTGGGTGGCTTCGATCCAAGACTTTTAGAGCATCAACACAGTCTCCTCAGGTCATGCTTGGACCTTCAGGGAAGCCCCCAGGCTCAGGTGGGTTCCTACTTCCCTTCCGACTACAGAAGAAAAAAGACAAATCCGGGGGGCGCATGCGCGCGAGCAACGGAGATGGCCGCCTGAATCCATTGCTCCGCGCCGTCGGACCGTAATACCTGGTCTCATCGGCACATAGGCTCACATCAATAGCGGCAAAGAGGGCACCGGAGGCTCCGGAACACCACAGACCCCGGAGGTGATGCGCAGATCGGCGAAAAAGCCCCCCAAGAGCCGGCAGCACAGCAAACTTTCTCCTGCATTGGGCAGAAACAAATCCAAGATGGCGCCCGACCCTCCGGAGCCTGACGACGAGACCCAGCTCTCTGCTGCAGGCCCAGGATCTCCTGCGGACAGCCTGCACCTATTCTCCATGGACCGGGTGAGTTCCCCTCCCGTGGAATCGGAGGACATGCTGGCCAAATTCCGCACCATAGTCAGGGATGAGATCACCACAGCCTCCCGCAAGCTTTCCTCTGACTTGGTGCGAGGCCTTAAAGAAATAGGCCACCGCACTAACCAGCTGGAAAACCGTATGGACCTGGTTACCACAGTACTAGAGGGCCACGAGGAAGAGGTAGATAAAATGTCCGGGGAACTGGAAGCCCTAAGGGACAAGTTAGAGGACGCCGAGAATAGGGCCCGGAGGGATAACCTCCGCGTCCGAGGTATCCCTGAGGCAATCACTGACCTGCAGGGTACAGCTACTGCATTTTTCCAGGAACTGGCACCAGAAATCCCGGTGGAAAGGTTGGAGTTCGACCGCATCCACAGATCCCTGGCCCCCAAACCCTCCGAAGGTCCCCCGAGGGATATCATCATTAAATTTCATTACTTCCGGACCAAGGAAAGACTTTTACAAGCAGCAAGAGAGCAACAGAACCTCTCCTTCCAGGGTAACACCCTCCAGCTGTTTGCAGACCTCTCCCCGGTCACTATTGCCAGGCGTCGTGGCCTGAAACCCTACCTCCAAATCCTACAAGCTCAAGGGATAAAGTACAGATGGGGGTTTCCATTTAAGCTCTCCTTCTCCCACCTAGGCCGCCAATTCCACGCCACCACACCTTCGGACCTGAAACGCCACTTCCTGGAACTTCAACTGGATTTGCCTCCATCTCAGCCTGAAGCCCCGTCCTCCTCCACCAGGCCCGGACCCTCCAAACAGAGCACATCCAGACCTTCTCGTCCACCCTCCCAAGCATCCCAGAAGTCCCGTTCTGGATCACAGGCGCTGCGAGACCTACAGGCCCAACGCTTCCAACTATCCAACAACGGATGAGGAGGCCCGGCTGGGCCCAACCTTTTTGTTTGCCTCTGCTCACCTTGATCGCCTGCCCCGGGCTGCCCAGAGCCCCTTGAAATGGATTGCTGGTCACCACGACACGTGAACCCGAGCGTCAAGTTTTGGTAACGGTACCCCCACCATGATTTTCTGGACATTAGCCTCTGCCGCCTGGTCGGGGGAGGCCGCCCCGGAACAGGCTGCCCCGTTTGTGTGATGGCAGCCCGGGGCGCACCTTACCCCCTCCGGGTAACTAGGCGGAACTTCACCATGGACCTGTCTCCCCCGCCTTGCCACTGTCGTGAGTACCAAAACGGTTTAGGCTGCTACCCGTGGCTCATAGTATTTTTGTTTTTACTTTATTATGCTTTTTTCACCCTTTTTTTTTTCTCATATATGTGGCCTTTTTCAGTTCCAGCGGACTCGCGGGTTGTTGGGGGGTGGGGGGATCTCAGGCCAAGTTAGGTGGGGACAAGAAGCTACCATAATGTTTATGTTTATGTGACGCTCGGTATATCACCGCAGGGTGAGATTTTTCAGCTTTCACGTGTGACCATCTGGGCAGGGGGGGCTGATGGGTGCCCGGGGCCCCGCCCGGCCCCTTGAGGGGGATGGTCATATGGCGGTCCCTCGCGAGGGGTCGGGGGGCCCTCCCTCGGGCACTAGGTCTGGCTCAGATTGTTTAGTTGTATTGTTGTTTTACAGCTCTCCCGTTTAATTGCCTTTTGTTGCAGGTACTGTTACTCAGAGCCTATGTCAATAATGTCTGAAATGTTTGATATCTTTCCACTAGAGACAGGTGGTTCCGACGGACCACTGCTACCCCCATGTGTTGGCACCCGGCAGAGGAGTTTTTCCTTGCCGGGCTCCCAACCCGAAGTGGGTTCCATAACCCACGTTATGCTGCATTAATGCAAAAAGCATTCGATCTCTTCCGAGTTCTACTCGGTATTCTCACCTTTTCTACTTCTCCTCTTTCCTCTCCGTTTTCCTCTCTTCTCCCCCCACCCTCCCCCTCCACCTCCCCTCCTTCCCCCCTCCTATGCCCCCGGGGTGCGGGAACAGAACATTATGCTGCTTCTTGAGTTTGACCTAATGACCCTTCGCTGGCTTTCCCTGAACGTCCAGGGCTTGAACTCGCCTCAAAAACGGGTCAAGGCCTTCAAATACCTTAAGCAACTCAACATTGATATAGCTTGCCTACAGGAAACCCACTTTTCCGCTTCCTCTTGCCCCAAATACTTTGATGTAAATTACCCCCAAGTTTTCTTAGCCAACGGTCCCACTAAACAGAAAGGGGTTCTCATAGCCATAAGGAAATCAGTTCCGTTTATTTGCAGTAAACAAATTGCTGACCCGGAGGGTAGGTACCTTCTTCTGCAGGGCTCAGTTCAGGACAACGAAGTTACTATTATGACCTATTATGCCCCAAATGTTAACCCAGCCCCCTTTTTAACACATGTCTGCGCCCTGTTGAGGGACCACCAGAGGGGCATCCTCCTGCTGGCAGGGGACTCTAACGTCTCGTTAAATCCCTCTCTGGATAATTACCCATCGGACGATAGAGTCCCCTCCCCAGCCGCAAAAACCTTTTTGCGAACTCTACATGACCACGACCTAGTAGACACTTGGCGTGAATTACACCCCCGGGGTAGGGACTACACCCACTACTCCCATCCCCATCACTCACATTCCAGAATTGACCATATGTTCGTCTTACGACAGCATCTACACCTGATAGACGCAGTCTCTATCCTAGCGACCCCCTGGTCGGACCATGACCCAATTCTGACCATCTGCCACTCCCTGCTCAGCAAACCACAGCACAACTCCTGGGTGATGAATGACTCATTATTGTCATTCGAGCCTATTATCACCGAATTACACAAAGCGTCGATAGATTACTTTAAACTTAACGCAGGGACGGTCTCCTCGCCGGTAACCCTTTGGGAGGCTTACAAAGCGGTCCTTCGAGGCCACGTTATACGCATAGCGTCTAAACGTAAAAAAGAACGAACCCAATTACGGCGTAAACTTGAACATGACCTGGATGTTCTTTCCACAGCTTTTAAACAAGACCCTACCCCAACCAATCGTAAACTTTTAGATAAAGCCCGATCGGACTTAGACTTATGCGTGACGGACGACGCTGAACGCACCCTACGCTGGGCTCGACAGAAGTGGTACACTAAGGCCAACAAGCCAACAAAGATGCTAGCCAATAGACTGCGTACTTTCTCCCCGAAGTTCACACCCATAGCCTTACGCACCCGTCACAATATTCTTACGGGCAACCCGCGTCTAGTCCTGGACGAGTTCCGCCACCGCCTAACCAAGCTCTATTCTGCCCCCACCCATATTCCTCCCCAAGGCCTGACCCACTTCTTGAGAGATCTGTCCTTGCCGGCCCTATCTGACACTCACAGGTCCCTCATGGATAGGGATATACAGGTATCAGAAATTCTCCACTGCATCAAGGAATTAAAGGTAGGTAAGAGACCTGGCCCTGATGGCTACACAGCCCTATATTATCGGAAATTCGCTGAGGTCCTCGCACCACACCTGGCGGCTATGTACAACTCGGTAAAAAGGGGTCACCCGTTTACACCAGATTTATTGACCGCCAACATTGTAATGATCCCCAAGCCGGATAAAGATCACTCCTCCTGGGCCAATTTCCGCCCGATTTCCCTAATAAACATTGATATGAAAATCCTAACAAAGATTCTGGCCAACCGTCTAAATTCTTTTCTCCCAAGATTGATAAAAAAGGAGCAGGTGGGCTTTGTTCCCCGTAGGCAAGCAGGGGATGCCATTCGGAAACTTCTTCAAATCCAACACATAGCGCACGGCAGATCGCTGGAAACAATGTTTCTGTCCCTAGATGTCAACAAGGCCTTTGACACTTTGTCTTGGCCTTATCTGACACAGGTCTTAGGCCACTATGGCTTCGGCACCTCATTTTTGGGTTGGGTCTCTGCCATCTACGATTCCCCTCAAGCCAAGGTACGATATTACGGCCATGAGTCGCCCACCTTCCCTATAAAAAGAGGAACCCGCCAAGGGTGTCCATTATCCCCTCTTTTATTTATTCTGGCTTTGGAGCCCTTGGCGGAGGCCATCCGTTTGCATGCTGACATATCAGGAGTCGAGGTGGCGGGGACCTCGCATAAATTGTCCCTTTTCGCAGACGACATCTTGCTGTCAGTTACCAAACCCAGAATCTCCCTCCCCAATTTGATGTCTCTCCTAGATACTTTCGCCACGTTGTCAGGCCTAACTGTTAATCCGGCTAAGTCCAAAGCCATGTCAATAAACCTTAGGCCCTCGGAACTAGAAGCGCTAAAATCGGCATTTTCCTTCCAATGGACGAACTCGTTACCCTACCTGGGGATTAAACTTACCCCTAACTACTCGGGTCTGTATCAAGCCAACTACCCCCCATTATTGCGCAAATTGACAAATCTGCTCGACTCTTGGTCCACCCTTCCTCTATCCTGGTTCGGTAGAATAGCGACTGTACGCATGGCATATCTCCCGAAATTGCTTTACTATTTCCGAGTTCTACCGGTCCAGATTCCATCTCACATTCTCCGAATCCACCAACGCAAAATCATGCAATTCATCTGGGGGAAGATAAAACCCAGGATCAAGCGACAGGTGCTCTATGCACCTAGAATAGATGGAGGCCTCTCGGCCCCAAACCTGCAAGCCTACTATACAGCAGCCGGTATAGCCCCACTTGCCCATCTCCATGTAAAGCAACAAATGCCACTATGGGCCGTAATCGACTTAGTCGATTCCCACCCGGTCCCTTTAGCCTCCCTCCCCTGGCTCCCTAAAGCCCACCGGCCATCCACCCTGGGTCCATGCCTAGCCCACGCTCTACGATTGTGGGATTCAGTCAAGTTCTCAGCTGGCCTGATCTCTCCCCATCTCCCCTTACTCCGTCTTCTTTATTGCCCGTTGTTCCCGCCAGGATGTGATAATCCCTTACAGTTCACGTGGTGGACTGACCATGGCTTCGTAGACGTTCACTCTTTGCTCACCCCGACTAAAATAGTCCCGTTCGCAGCCCTACGCTCCTCACACGACATTCCCCTAAAAGAACACTATAGCTATACACAACTCAGACACTTTCTCCTAGGCCTAATAAGGTCCCGGCCTATTCCCTATGCCACGACTCCCTTTGAAAGTTTGTGCAGATCTCGTCCTCAATCCTCAGGTATGATATCACTTATATACAAGGCTATAATTAACACTAGAAAACCACCACTGAGACCTTATCATCTCCAATGGGAGGCGGAGCTGGGGAAACGGCTGGAGCCAGATGACTGGCGGGTAATGACCATGGCACTAACTAAGTGTTCTAAGAATGTCCTCTTTTTGGAGAACGCCTACAAAGTTTTCTATAGATGGTACTACACCCCGGCAAGATTAGCGAGCTTCATCCCATCTTATTCCCCATTGTGTTTCCGAGGGTGTTCACAAGAAGGCACGATGGCTCACATCTGGTGGTCCTGTCCCAGGGTTTGTAGACTATGGATCAGAGTATATGCACTGCTTCGTAACCTTTTTAATACCACAATAAAGAGGGATCCTTTTGAAGCCCTATTATGTAAGCCCATCCCAGTACTTCTTCGTCCTGAACGCCAACTGGCTGCACACATCTTTACTGCAACTAAACTGACCATAGCACGGGCTTGGAAAACCCCGGCCCTCAGCTTTGAAGCGGTTAAAAATAGAGTAAATGACATTATGGTGAACGAGAAACTTACTGCCGTGCTAGCAGATACCCATGCCAAATTCCTCCGGGTGTGGCAGCCTTGGGTGACCCATATCCGCCCATCGCGATTTGACTCATCGCTTCTTACCCTTTAAGAAGTTTCTGTTCCCCCCCACCCCGGGGTCCCCCCATCCTTTTTTCCCTTTTCCCCACATTTCCCCTCTTTCCTTGACTTTCCTCCTTACTTCATCCTCTACTTGGTCTTTACACTAAAGACATACGTCGGGGGGCGTGGTCAAGCTGGCGACCTGAGCAGACGTGTGCCGTGAGAGCTCCGCTCTGGCCTGGACAAATTTCTCCTTAAACCTGCCGATATAACCAGCACATCTTCCCCTGATACCCATCGGGGTCCTCGGGCATGAGAAGGAACAAATCCGGCCCCAAAAGGAAGACTCCTGCGGCGCCAGTGCCCTCTCCCAAACACCCGACGCCTAGGCCGTCCCCTCCCGCTGCCGCGCACATGGCTACCCAGACTCCAGCTCCGGACCCGGCCACGTCGGAGGAGGATAGATTCCAGGCCTTGATGCAGGCCATCTCCGGCTGCAAGACGACCCTGACGACCAAGATTGATGCCCTCCAAGCTGATGTGGGGCTTATCCGAAGGGACATGGATAAAGTCCGTGAGAGGATGGGGGAAGCTGAGCGCCGCGTGGGGGAATCGGAGGACGCCATTAGAGATCACCGCGCCTCCCTGCACACTCTACAGGTGAGAGTCAAGGCATTGGAAACCCGCGCTGAAGACAGCGAAAATCGGAGCCGGAGGAACAACCTCCGCGTGGTTGGAATGCCTGAAGGAACGGAGGGCCAAGACCCGGTAACATTTACGGAACATTTGCTCCGCACCCTCCTGCCCAATGCCACCTTTTCCTCCCACTTTGCGGTGGAAAGGGCCCACAGGATGCCTCCGGTTCGCGGCCCCCCGGGGGCGCCCCCCCGCACATTTATTTTCCGGCTGTTAAATTTCCGCGACCGTGACCTGGTACTCCGTGAGGCAAGGAAAGTCCCTGAGCTCCGCTTTGACAACGCCAGACTCATGCTGTTCCCGGACTATTCGGTGGAGACACAGAGACAGAGAAGAACCTTTGACCAGGTGAAGGCCCAACTGCGTTCCAGGAATATAAAGTACAGCATGCTGTTCCCTGCTCGCCTGAGGGTGGTCGATGGTGAGTCCACTCGCTACTTTACAGTGCCTGAAGATGTATCCCAGTGGCTGGACACCCTCCCAAGACCCCGGTAACTGTATTGCCTGCCTTTAAGAGTCAATGCACTGATTTGCTCGGATCCCCCCGTCATGATGACCTCCTGTTGCCCCCCCTTCCTTTGGTCCCGTGTTTTTCCCCCCTTGGTACCCCCCTTTTTTACTTTCCCCCTCCGGATTACACGGGCACCTTGTACCCCTCCTGGACCCCAAGTTTAATGTCTCTGGATGCACGAGGGGAGGGAGGGCTGGTCTCTTTGTCTATCCCCCAGGGAAGAGTGAAGATGGCGGAGGGCATCCCCGGCGGGAGAATGTCCGCCTTTGCCCATGTATTGAAGGGGTTCGGCCTCGGATCCTCTGACGACAACCCCAAAGGAACTGTAACGTATCACTACCCAAGAATGTGCCCTTAGTGACTGCTAAGTGTGTTTTTTGTTTTTCCTTTTTTCTTTTCTTTGGTTTATCTGAATTTTATGACCCTCACCAGCCTAGCTTATTTTTCCGTTTAACAATTTAACTGCTGGTTAGGCATAATTAGATTGGTATTATTCCAGGTTGGAGTGGGAGCTGGAGGCAGTCCTAGATCTTTGCCTCTACCGCCACTCCGGGTACCTCTCTGGCATTCTCCGCGCCCCCGCAGGAGAACCTGAGCTGCTCCAGTTGAGCTGATTTTTCTAGTTTAGGGTATGAGCACTCCGAGTTCCCCAACGGCTGTGCAGGGTGGGGGGAGGGAGCGGGATGGGATTGGGAAAGGGTTATGTTTTTTGTTTTTATTTTTATTTTTGATTAGCCTACAGTACATGCCTATAATATCGAATGTTGGTATCCATGTGGGAAGGGAAGCTCACAGGCGAGCGGGTTTCGCCTGGTTAAATCTTAGATATAATGAGGGGAGGTTGGACATGATCAGGAGAAGGGCGCCCACTCTGGAGCATAGCGTAGACCACCCACCTGACGTTCACATGATGCAGGAGTTACGATGGCACAGATGAAACTTATGTCTTGGAACGTCAGGGGGCTGAATGACAAAATTAAACGTACCTTGGTTCTGAACTATATCAAGAATTACAGTCCTCATGTGTGCATCCTCCAGGAGACGCATCTGACAGGAGGCAGAGTGTTGGGATTAAAAAAGCCCTGGATCAGCCGCTGCTACCACGCTACATACTCTAACTATGCACGGGGCGTCAGTGTGCTGATCCATAAGTCCCTATCCTATGAACTACTGGAAGTAAGGGTGGACCCGGGGGGTAGATATGTGATACTGCATACTGTTATAGACACTGTAGAACTTGTGATCGTGGGATTGTATATACCTCCACCGGCCACTATGGCGCTGCTGCAAACATTAGTCCCCATACTCTCTAACTACCCCACAGATAATCTGATCATTGCTGGTGATTTCAATATGGTACTGCACCCCTCGATGGACAGATTGACACAGGGTGCCGGGGGGGAATCCCAGTTGTCCAAATGGGTGTCGTTATACGGTTTGACAGATGTATGGCGCTGGAAGCACCCGTCTGACCGGGCCTATACCTGTCACTCCGCCTCTCACAGGGCGATGTCCCGGATTGATCTCATCCTGGCCAGCGGGGGTCTGCTCGCTCGGGTGAGATCGGTGGACATGTTGCCAAGGGGAATATCTGACCATGCCCCGATTCTCTGCACCTTCCAGACTAACACACCGCCTTCACAGAGGATATGGAGACTCTCCCGCTACTGGATCACGGAGCCAGCTGTGGAGTCAGAAGCTGACTCCCAGATTCAGGACTTTTGGTCCACAAATGCAAACTCCGCGCCGGGGCGCAGCGTCTGGGACGCTTTTAAGGCCTACATGCGCGGATCCTACATAGCATCCATTTCCAAGGTCCGACGGGACACTGCAGCTGCACTACAGGGGGCTGAGGCCACTGCCCTCGAACTAGAGACTAGATACGCTTCCACTCAAAACCCCGTCACTTACATTGACATGCAGAACGCGTATAGGGAGGTGATGCTATTGAGGGTCTCCCAGGCTAAGAAGCAACAACTAGCGCAAACCCAGCGCATTTTTGAGCAGGGGGGCAAGACCGGACGCATGTTGGCGTGGTTGGCCAGAGAACAACAACCTGTCACGTCCATAGCTCGTGTTAAAGCTCTGGATGGCACGGTGATCTCGGACCCCCTGCTCATAAATACCCGCTTTGCTTCTTATTACGAGGAGCTCTACTCTTCCAGAGCGCAATACTCCACACAGGAGCTACACTCCTTTCTGGACCAGGTCACCTTTCCCTCCCTGTCAATAGAGGCCCGGGAGAAACTTGACAGCGTAGTAACAGAAAAAGAAGTCCAGCAGGCCCTGGGAGAACTCCAGGCTGGGAAAACACCAGGCACCGACGGCATCCCACCAGAATTCTATAAACAGTATGGGGATCAGCTAATACCGAAACTGCACCACACAATAGTCCAGTCCCTGAGAGAGGGGAACTTGCCGTCATCTATGGCAGAAGCAATAATTGTGGTCATAGCCAAGCCAGGCAAGGACCCTGAGCTATGCTCCTCCTATCGTCCCATCTCCTTGCTCAACGCTGATGCCAAAGTGCTCACTAAAGTCTTGGCAAGAAGGTTGAACGATGTGATCCTTTCCCTGATACACGGGGACCAGTCGGGTTTTATGCCCGGCAAAGGAACGGACATCAACCTGCGTAGACTTTATACTGTTCTGGGTTCCCGTGCAAACTTGGCCCCAGCGGATGCAGTGGCCTCCCTAGACGCTGAGAAAGCGTTCGATTCAGTTGAATGGAACTATCTGTGGGAGGTCCTGCACCGCTTCGGCTTTGGCCCCAGGTTCATATCTTGGGTTAAGACAATATACGCCACTCCGTCAGCTAGGGTTCGTACAGGAACAGTCATCTCCCCCCCTTTCCTCCTCCACAGGGGTACAAGACAGGGATGCCCACTCTCCCCAGCGCTTTTTGCGCTGGCCATAGAACCCATGGCTATCCTGATACGAGGATCTCCAGAGATCCGCGGTATCCCCTTGGGCCCTGTGGAGGAGAAAATCTCCCTTTACGCTGACGACACCCTTCTATATATACGGGATGCCCCTGCATGTCTTGGTAAAGCTCTTGACCTTATCGACACCTTTGGTACGTATTCGGGCATTCGGGTTAACTGGGGGAAATCGGCTCTTTTTGCTCTACACCCCTCAGAGGCAGGCTTGCCAACAAACACCCAACTACAAATAGTTTCACAGTTCAGATACCTGGGAGTAAACATACACAGGGATCTGAGACAATTTATTCCCCTTAATCTAGACGCGGTGGTGTCCTCTACGGCTCAGAGGTGCTCGGCTTGGAAGTCTCTCCCCCTCACACCGGTGGGTAGAATCAACCTTATAAAGATGTCGGTGCTCCCCAAGTTCACCTATCTATTTCGGCAGACGCCGGTGCACATTCCACAGTCTTTCTTCAGGAGGCTGAACAGCCTACTCACTGCCTTCATCTGGAACGGTACTGTTCCTAGGATAGCACAGAGTACGCTGCAGCTCCCGACCACGCTGGGAGGACTGGCAATGCCCAACTTCCTGAAGTATTATTGGGCGGCGGTCCTGGTGACGGTCAAGTGGTGGCTGTCGGAGGGCCCGCCTAACCCCGCGGCTACACTGGAGGCAGCGTTGTTGGGATCCCACTCAGACCTCCAATCCCTAATCCACAGGGGCCCAAAAAGCAGCCCGGGGGTGACCCCCTCGATGAGGGTGACACTGAGGGTGTGGGACACAGTTAGGGTGAAGATGGGAGGGTCGCACGCCTGGTCTCCTAACACACCACTTTGGGGCAACCCGAGGCTCCCCCACCTTGGCTCCGTTCCCGACCCTGCATTGTGGGCACGGAGCGGAGTCAACACTTTGGCGGACATTGTCTCCGGCAACGAACTGCTCTCCTTTGACGATTTGAAGCAAAAACACGGCCTACAAAATTACATGTTTTTCAGGTACATACAGCTGCGTCATGCCTACCGAGCACAGTTCCCACAACCTATCAGCATAAAACTAAATACCCTGGAAGAGCTCTTATCCACGGATAGGGACAAGAAACCTATGTCTGCCCTCTATGCCGAATTGATAGGTCTGGACACCTCAGTGGTCTCTAGGCTCTTCGATAAATGGAAGGCTGACATACCAGAGATGGCGGACGACGACTGGGAGGAGGGTATACAACAGTACATCCCACTCATGGTCTCGTCCCGAGACAGGTACACCCAACTCAGATTTATACACCGAGCATATTATTCTCCGGAACGCCTGGCCAGTATATACCCCACTAGGAGCAACCTGTGCCCTAAATGCAACACAGACATTGGATCCTTTCTGCACGTAGTATGGTCTTGTGAGCGCCTGCAGACGTACTGGAAGGATGTAGCAGCAGAGATCAACAGAATAGGGAAACTACACGTTCCATGCGCCCCACTACCCCTGTTATTAGGAGTAGTCGACACGTTGCAGACGACACAAGCAAGGAAACACTTTGTTTTCTATGCAGCCTTTTACGCCAGGAGGGCGATACTTCTTAAGTGGAATGACCCCAGTACCCCTACAATATCCCAGTGGCGAGCCCTTGTGGACGCAGCATTACCTCTGTATAAACTGACCTACATGGGGCGCAACTGCCCCCAAAAGTTTGAAAAGATTTGGGGGGCTTGGGTACAAGAAAGACAGCTCGACCTTCCATAGTGTTTACACGGGAGTGCTTGCAGGGAGGGAAAGTAGGGTAATACACCCACTGAGAAAGATTAGATATCTTCCTATTTTGTTCATTATAGACCACTAGGGGGACTTAGACCCTTAATACTGGAAATAATGTTTCTCTGAAATGGAGGGAGGGATGGGGGAATACGGATATGGTTACTCTAAAAACAAACTATGCTCTACCATGGATCCCCCGGCTACTAGTTTTTCCTTTTCTTCTTCAACTTTCTTCACTAAACATGCCTTATCGGCTAACATCAACTGAGAATGTCTTGACAATGTTTGTTGAATGTAAATTCGTCACTATATAATTGCCCTCCCTGATGTGATGCCAATACACACGATTGTATCTGATCTGATGCTATGACATGTACTGTTCAAAAATAAATAAAGTTCTTTGTTAAAAAAAAAAGACATACGTCACCCCTTTTCTCTCTCCCCATCTTCTGGAATCTCACTTAAGATGGTTCCTAAGTCTAATGTCCCTATGGGATAAGGTTTGCTATACTGTTTCTCTGCCTCAGATACCAGAACCAATCCAGAATACGGTCTTACGTCCCAGTTTACCCTAGGTCAACTTTACTCCATCAAGTCGCAAGACCTACTGGTTTCTTTACAATGTCTTGCTGCCCTCACTTGTGATATTTTACAGTCTGTTCTATGGTTCATGTCCGTACTCCGGACTCAACTGCATGCACTGTTCTGTTGTAAGAATTTGCACACTGTTACTGTGTCCAGTTCCATTTTTTTTTTTTCTTCTGTTTTTTTCAGTTGTTTTGTATTATTTTGTATTGATGTGTCTCTTCAATAAAAACCTTTGTACAAGAAAAAAGACAAATCCTTCTGACTTACATAGAATCTTTATTGGTTCAAGGCGCTGTTATCCATGTTCCGGCCGACCAGCGAGGCAGGGGGATCTATTCTCCCCTCTTTTTGGTCCAGAAAAAAAGCGGGGCCTGGAGGCCGGTCATAGACCTGACCCATCTAAACACCTTTATAAAGAAGGAAAGGTTCAAAATGGAAACACTGTCCACAATACAACATTCCGTCCAACCAGGAGATTGGATGATCTCCATAGATCTCAGACGCCTATTTTCACGTTCCCATTGCCGAAAACTATCAGCAATTCCTTTGCTTCTCAGTAGGCAAGCTCCATTTTCAATTCACGTGCCTTCCCTTCGGCTATCAACTTCTCTGCGTGTTTTTTTTAAAAACTCTGTTGGCAGTGGTAGCTCTTCTGAGAACCAAGGGAATTCGTCTACATCACTATTTAGACGACCTTCTACTATTGGCACAAGACAAAGAACAGCTTCTAATTCACAGAAGGCAAGTTATCTCCACTCTACAGGAGTTCGGGTGGATACTGAATTTGGAGAAGAGCCAGCTGATCCCATCACAGTCCCTACTGTTCTTAGGGGCTCTGTTCGACACAGTCAGTGGCACCATCTCACTACCAGAGGAAAAGATCTCAGTGATAAGGGACAGAATCCGTCCAGCTCTTGCGGCTTCCTACCTTCATGCTCTCCAGTGCCTGAGAATTATAGGCACCATGGTTGCAACAATCCCGATGGTGAGATGGGCGCAGTGGAGGATGAGGCCTTTTCAGAAGGGCTTCCTTCAGCAATGGACAGGCAACAAAGCCCAGGCGATTCGGATTACTCCATCCACAAAGTACTCCCTTCTATGGTGGCTACAACGGGAGAACCTTTGCAACTGCCATTCCATCCGTCCCATCCCATGGGTAACTATAACATCAGATGCCAGCAACAGGGGATGTCGCTCAGGGCACTTGGGATCCTCCCTCCAGAGGAACAGTATCAAATGTCCTGGAATTGAGGGCGGCCTTCCAGGCCCTTCTGGCTTTTCGTCACCTGATCCCAGGGGCCTCGGTCCAACTCAGACTGGACAATACCACAGCAGTGGCATACATCAGAAGGCAGGGGGGCACCCAAAGTCTTTCCCTTCTCCAAGAAGTGGAACCGATCATGTCTTGGGCTCAGAAGAATTTGAAGGATCTGACAGCGACATATGTTCCAGGAATTCAGAACGTCCAGGCAGACTTCCTCTCCCGAATATCTCTAGACAACGAGTGGTCTCTCCACGAGGAGGTATTCGGTTGGATCCTAACGCTGGGGATCTCCCCAGAGGTCGACTTGTTTGCCTCCCCCTGCAACAAAAAAATAGCAAAGTACTATTCAAGGTACAGAGATCCTCAAGCCTACAGGGTAGATGCCCTGATGTAGAAATGGTGGTTCTTCAAGGCGTATGCCTTTCCTCCAATCCCGATCATCCTACAGTTCCTGAAGAGACTCAGGTCAGAAACAGCAGAGGTAATTGCAGTAATTCCCTACTGGCCCAACAGGCCTTGGTTTCCGCTTCTGACACTCCTCAGTGTCAAGGATCTGATTCCGTTACCATCCAGACCAGACCTCCTGTCCCAGTGTTCGAGGTTGCATCCCTGTCCGGATCACCTGCACCTAAGGGCCTGGTCTTTGAGAGGGGAAGGCTGGAAGCGTTAGGCTGTCCATTATAAGTTATTCCCACTCTCCTTAGTGCAAGAAGAGGTAGTACCAATCGAGTGTACGAAAGGATCTGGGCGAAGTTTACTAGTCACATGGCTTCCAGGTCTAGTTCCTGCAATACATTGGCAGTTCAAGACGTTTTAAAATGGAAAAACAGGGAAGTGACCTTCGCGCTTAATTGAACTAGAACACACGGGTGACACTGGTGAACTAAAAAATCCCACAAAAGGATATAATGGGGTGCCTAAATATTAGAATAAAATTCTTAGGGAAGCTGCAAAACCTAATGGTAAACACTGAACCACAAGTGAAAAAAAAGAAGTAAATGATTTTGCGCTAAAACCGTGGCAATAAATTTAAATAAATGCATTCACATAAATCAATATAAATAAGCAATATCGTGCGCAATGCGCTAGAGTGCAACAACAAGGTGAATAATAGTATTGAAGTGGTAAAAAAGGTAATCAATAAATATTACCCATTAAATAAAGTGCATAAAAAATTGTACATAAATAATGCATCCAATAAATAATGTGCAAAAAATGTGTTGGTGATGGTGATTAAAAATGAGTGAAAAGTCCCGCGGACGAATAAATGTTCATGGCAACAATGATAATAACAATAAATAATTCATAATGTCCATGCAGTGAGGTAGATCAGATGACAATGAATGTGTGTCCGTTATTCCCACCGGCATCCTATATGTCACGTCTAGATCAAAGTGAGTGGGTATGGACACTTTAAACTTGTTGTGAACAGCCAGCAGGTGGGTGCAGACAAATGAAATCCCAAACTACTACTCCCTAGCCTCTCACCTTCGGGCCAGTGTTTCAGGGCACTGAAAGAATTATAGGCTTAATCCAAACTCCTCTCCTCCACTCGGTCCCAGGGATATGGTAAAATCATACGGTACTGCAATCCTCTCATATAATGGAGGTGAAGGGTAAGAGAAGAAGGGTGGGGGGGAGCCCAATAGTAAAGTACGTTTGGATAAAATAAATTTATTGAAAAGCAAATTGCATCCTTACATTAATGAAGATAAAATCCAGCATACACAGGCGAGCAGCGCCAGTTACACATCACTTCCGGTATCCTCCAATCAGATCAATCCCTACCGGTTACGTCACAGTCTCGTGACTTCATCAGGGGAACCTGATTGGTTGTGAGAAACTATTATTTATATGGTACAAACCGGATGTAGAGCGGCGGCCATTTTGCCAAGGAGCGCAGATGTTTTAAGCTTCCTTCAATCAGGACTGGATATCTCTCTTTCTGTTAGTTCCCTGCGTGTTCAAGTATCTGCTATCTCGGCATTTACTGTTCAAAAATAAATAAAGTTCTTTGTTAAAAAAAAAAGACATACGTCACCCCTTTTCTCTCTCCCCATCTTCTGGATTCACCTCCTGTATTCCCCCCTCAGGGGGCTCAACATCAACTTTCTTCTTATTCTCTCTTTCGATCTCCCCATCCTACGGGGCTGATCCTACAGGTGCTGGATACCTAACAAGACATACTATCTCTTCTCTGAGTTTTATCGTCATTCCACCTTCCTTCTCCATTTTCTTCTTTTTCCTCTCTTTTTTTCCTCAGGACTCTACAAATTTTAGATACAATTTGCTCAAGTGGTCTTCCCTCGGGAATCTCACTTAAGATGGTTCCTAAGTCTAATGTCCCTATGGGATAAGGTTTGCTATACTGTTTCTCTGCCTCAGATACCAGAACCAATCCAGAATACGGTCTTACGTCCCAGTTTACCCTAGGTCAACTTTACTCCATCAAGTCGCAAGACCTACTGGTTTCTTTACAATGTCTTGCTGCCCTCACTTGTGATATTTTACAGTCTGTTCTATGGTTCATGTCCGTACTCCGGACTCAACTGCATGCACTGTTCTGTTGTAAGAATTTGCACACTGTTACTGTGTCCAGTTCCATTTTTTTTTTTTTCTTCTGTTTTTTTCAGTTGTTTTGTATTATTTTGTATTGATGTGTCTCTTCAATAAAAACCTTTGTACAAGAAAAAAGACAAATCCTTCTGACTTACATAGAATCTTTATTGGTTCAAGGCGCTGTTATCCATGTTCCGGCCGACCAGCGAGGCAGGGGGATCTATTCTCCCCTCTTTTTGGTCCAGAAAAAAAGCGGGGCCTGGAGGCCGGTCATAGACCTGACCCATCTAAACACCTTTATAAAGAAGGAAAGGTTCAAAATGGAAACACTGTCCACAATACAACATTCCGTCCAACCAGGAGATTGGATGATCTCCATAGATCTCAGACGCCTATTTTCACGTTCCCATTGCCGAAAACTATCAGCAATTCCTTTGCTTCTCAGTAGGCAAGCTCCATTTTCAATTCACGTGCCTTCCCTTCGGCTATCAACTTCTCTGCGTGTTTTTTTTAAAAACTCTGTTGGCAGTGGTAGCTCTTCTGAGAACCAAGGGAATTCGTCTACATCACTATTTAGACGACCTTCTACTATTGGCACAAGACAAAGAACAGCTTCTAATTCACAGAAGGCAAGTTATCTCCACTCTACAGGAGTTCGGGTGGATACTGAATTTGGAGAAGAGCCAGCTGATCCCATCACAGTCCCTACTGTTCTTAGGGGCTCTGTTCGACACAGTCAGTGGCACCATCTCACTACCAGAGGAAAAGATCTCAGTGATAAGGGACAGAATCCGTCCAGCTCTTGCGGCTTCCTACCTTCATGCTCTCCAGTGCCTGAGAATTATAGGCACCATGGTTGCAACAATCCCGATGGTGAGATGGGCGCAGTGGAGGATGAGGCCTTTTCAGAAGGGCTTCCTTCAGCAATGGACAGGCAACAAAGCCCAGGCGATTCGGATTACTTCATCCATGAAGAACTCCCTTCTATGGTGGCTACAACGGGAGAACCTTTGCAACTGCCATTCCATCCGTCCCATCCCATGGGTAACTATAACATCAGATGCCAGCAACAGGGGATGTCGCTCAGGGCACTTGGGATCCTCCCTCCAGAGGAACAGTATCAAATGTCCTGGAATTGAGGGCGGCCTTCCAGGCCCTTCTGGCTTTTCGTCACCTGATCCCAGGGGCCTCGGTCCAACTCAGACTGGACAATACCACAGCAGTGGCATACATCAGAAGGCAAGGGGGCACCCGAAGTCTTTCCCTTCTCCAAGAAGTGGAACCGATCATGTCTTGGGCTCAGAAGAACTTGAAGGATCTGACAGCGACATATGTTCCAGGAATTCAGAACGTCCAGGCAGACTTCCTCTCCCGAATATCTCTAGACAACGAGTGGTCTCTCCACGAGGAGGTATTCGGTTGGATCCTAACGCTGGGGATCTCCCCAGAGGTCGACTTGTTTGCCTCCCCCTGCAACAAAAAAATAGCAAAGTACTATTCAAGGTACAGAGATCCTCAAGCCTACAGGGTAGATGCCCTGATGTAGAAATGGTGGTTCTTCAAGGCGTATGCCTTTCCTCCAATCCCGATCATCCTACAGTTCCTGAAGAGACTCAGGTCAGAAACAGCAGAGGTAATTGCAGTAATTCCCTACTGGCCCAACAGGCCTTGGTTTCCGCTTCTGACACTCCTCAGTGTCAAGGATCTGATTCCGTTACCATCCAGACCAGACCTCCTGTCCCAGTGTTCGAGGTTGCATCCCTGTCCGGATCACCTGCACCTAAGGGCCTGGTCTTTGAGAGGGGAAGGCTGGAAGCGTTAGGCTGTCCATTATAAGTTATTCCCACTCTCCTTAGTGCAAGAAGAGGTAGTACCAATCGAGTGTACGAAAGGATCTGGGCGAAGTTTACTAGTCACATGGCTTCCAGGTCTAGTTCCTGCAATACATTGGCAGTTCAAGACGTTTTAAAATGGAAAAACAGGGAAGTGACCTTCGCGCTTAATTGAACTAGAACACACGGGTGACACTGGTGAACTAAAAAATCCCACAAAAGGATATAATGGGGTGCCTAAATATTAGAATAAAATTCTTAGGGAAGCTGCAAAACCTAATGGTAAACACTGAACCACAAGTGAAAAAAAAGAAGTAAATGATTTTGCGCTAAAACCGTGGCAATAAATTTAAATAAATGCATTCACATAAATCAATATAAATAAGCAATATCGTGCGCAATGCGCTAGAGTGCAACAACAAGGTGAATAATAGTATTGAAGTGGTAAAAAAGGTAATCAATAAATATTACCCATTAAATAAAGTGCATAAAAAATTGTACATAAATAATGCATCCAATAAATAATGTGCAAAAAATGTGTTGGTGATGGTGATTAAAAATGAGTGAAAAGTCCCGCGGACGAATAAATGTTCATGGCAACAATGATAATAACAATAAATAATTCATAATGTCCATGCAGTGAGGTAGATCAGATGACAATGAATGTGTGTCCGTTATTCCCACCGGCATCCTATATGTCACGTCTAGATCAAAGTGAGTGGGTATGGACACTTTAAACTTGTTGTGAACAGCCAGCAGGTGGGTGCAGACAAATGAAATCCCAAACTACTACTCCCTAGCCTCTCACCTTCGGGCCAGTGTTTCAGGGCACTGAAAGAATTATAGGCTTAATCCAAACTCCTCTCCTCCACTCGGTCCCAGGGATATGGTAAAATCATACGGTACTGCAATCCTCTCATATAATGGAGGTGAAGGGTAAGAGAAGAAGGGTGGGGGGGAGCCCAATAGTAAAGTACGTTTGGATAAAATAAATTTATTGAAAAGCAAATTGCATCCTTACATTAATGAAGATAAAATCCAGCATACACAGGCGAGCAGCGCCAGTTACACATCACTTCCGGTATCCTCCAATCAGATCAATCCCTACCGGTTACGTCACAGTCTCGTGACTTCATCAGGGGAACCTGATTGGTTGTGAGAAACTATTATTTATATGGTACAAACCGGATGTAGAGCGGCGGCCATTTTGCCAAGGAGCGCAGATGTTTTAAGCTTCCTTCAATCAGGACTGGATATCTCTCTTTCTGTTAGTTCCCTGCGTGTTCAAGTATCTGCTATCTCGGCATTTACTGTTCAAAAATAAATAAAGTTCTTTGTTAAAAAAAAAAGACATACGTCACCCCTTTTCTCTCTCCCCATCTTCTGGATTCACCTCCTGTATTCCCCCCTCAGGGGGCTCAACATCAACTTTCTTCTTATTCTCTCTTTCGATCTCCCCATCCTACGGGGCTGATCCTACAGGTGCTGGATACCTAACAAGACATACTATCTCTTCTCTGAGTTTTATCGTCATTCCACCTTCCTTCTCCATTTTCTTCTTTTTCCTCTCTTTTTTTCCTCAGGACTCTACAAATTTTAGATACAATTTGCTCAAGTGGTCTTCCCTCGGGAATCTCACTTAAGATGGTTCCTAAGTCTAATGTCCCTATGGGATAAGGTTTGCTATACTGTTTCTCTGCCTCAGATACCAGAACCAATCCAGAATACGGTCTTACGTCCCAGTTTACCCTAGGTCAACTTCTGACTTACATAGAATCTTTATTGGTTCAAGGCGCTGTTATCCATGTTCCGGCCGACCAGCGAGGCAGGGGGATCTATTCTCCCCTCTTTTTGGTCCAGAAAAAAAGCGGGGCCTGGAGGCCGGTCATAGACCTGACCCATCTAAACACCTTTATAAAGAAGGAAAGGTTCAAAATGGAAACACTGTCCACAATACAACATTCCGTCCAACCAGGAGATTGGATGATCTCCATAGATCTCAGACGCCTATTTTCACGTTCCCATTGCCGAAAACTATCAGCAATTCCTTTGCTTCTCAGTAGGCAAGCTCCATTTTCAATTCACGTGCCTTCCCTTCGGCTATCAACTTCTCTGCGTGTTTTTTTTAAAAACTCTGTTGGCAGTGGTAGCTCTTCTGAGAACCAAGGGAATTCGTCTACATCACTATTTAGACGACCTTCTACTATTGGCACAAGACAAAGAACAGCTTCTAATTCACAGAAGGCAAGTTATCTCCACTCTACAGGAGTTCGGGTGGATACTGAATTTGGAGAAGAGCCAGCTGATCCCATCACAGTCCCTACTGTTCTTAGGGGCTCTGTTCGACACAGTCAGTGGCACCATCTCACTACCAGAGGAAAAGATCTCAGTGATAAGGGACAGAATCCGTCCAGCTCTTGCGGCTTCCTACCTTCATGCTCTCCAGTGCCTGAGAATTATAGGCACCATGGTTGCAACAATCCCGATGGTGAGATGGGCGCAGTGGAGGATGAGGCCTTTTCAGAAGGGCTTCCTTCAGCAATGGACAGGCAACAAAGCCCAGGCGATTCGGATTACTCCATCCACAAAGTACTCCCTTCTATGGTGGCTACAACGGGAGAACCTTTGCAACTGCCATTCCATCCGTCCCATCCCATGGGTAACTATAACATCAGATGCCAGCAACAGGGGATGTCGCTCAGGGCACTTGGGATCCTCCCTCCAGAGGGACAGTATCAAATGTCCTGGAATTGAGGGCGGCCTTCCAGGCCCTTCTGGCTTTTCGTCACCTGATCCCAGGGGCCTCGGTCCAACTCAGACTGGACAATACCACAGCAGTGGCATACATCAGAAGGCAGGGGGGCACCCAAAGTCTTTCCCTTCTCCAAGAAGTGGAACCGATCATGTCTTGGGCTCAGAAGAATTTGAAGGATCTGACAGCGACATATGTTCCAGGAATTCAGAACGTCCAGGCAGACTTCCTCTCCCGAATATCTCTAGACAACGAGTGGTCTCTCCACGAGGAGGTATTCGGTTGGATCCTAACGCTGGGGATCTCCCCAGAGGTCGACTTGTTTGCCTCCCCCTGCAACAAAAAAATAGCAAAGTACTATTCAAGGTACAGAGATCCTCAAGCCTACAGGGTAGATGCCCTGATGTAGAAATGGTGGTTCTTCAAGGCGTATGCCTTTCCTCCAATCCCGATCATCCTACAGTTCCTGAAGAGACTCAGGTCAGAAACAGCAGAGGTAATTGCAGTAATTCCCTACTGGCCCAACAGGCCTTGGTTTCCGCTTCTGACACTCCTCAGTGTCAAGGATCTGATTCCGTTACCATCCAGACCAGACCTCCTGTCCCAGCGTTCGAGGTTGCATCCCTGTCCGGATCACCTGCACCTAAGGGCCTGGTCTTTGAGAGGGGAAGGCTGGAAGCGTTAGGCTGTCCATTATAAGTTATTCCCACTCTCCTTAGTGCAAGAAGAGGTAGTACCAATCGAGTGTACGAAAGGATCTGGGCGAAGTTTACTAGTCACATGGCTTCCAGGTCTAGTTCCTGCAATACATTGGCAGTTCAAGACGTTTTAAAATGGAAAAACAGGGAAGTGACCTTCGCGCTTAATTGAACTAGAACACACGGGTGACACTGGTGAACTAAAAAATCCCACAAAAGGATATAATGGGGTGCCTAAATATTAGAATAAAATTCTTAGGGAAGCTGCAAAACCTAATGGTAAACACTGAACCACAAGTGAAAAAAAAGAAGTAAATGATTTTGCGCTAAAACCGTGGCAATAAATTTAAATAAATGCATTCACATAAATCAATATAAATAAGCAATATCGTGCGCAATGCGCTAGAGTGCAACAACAAGGTGAATAATAGTATTGAAGTGGTAAAAAAGGTAATCAATAAATATTACCCATTAAATAAAGTGCATAAAAAATTGTACATAAATAATGCATCCAATAAATAATGTGCAAAAAATGTGTTGGTGATGGTGATTAAAAATGAGTGAAAAGTCCCGCGGACGAATAAATGTTCATGGCAACAATGATAATAACAATAAATAATTCATAATGTCCATGCAGTGAGGTAGATCAGATGACAATGAATGTGTGTCCGTTATTCCCACCGGCATCCTATATGTCACGTCTAGATCAAAGTGAGTGGGTATGGACACTTTAAACTTGTTGTGAACAGCCAGCAGGTGGGTGCAGACAAATGAAATCCCAAACTACTACTCCCTAGCCTCTCACCTTCGGGCCAGTGTTTCAGGGCACTGAAAGAATTATAGGCTTAATCCAAACTCCTCTCCTCCACTCGGTCCCAGGGATATGGTAAAATCATACGGTACTGCAATCCTCTCATATAATGGAGGTGAAGGGTAAGAGAAGAAGGGTGGGGGGGAGCCCAATAGTAAAGTACGTTTGGATAAAATAAATTTATTGAAAAGCAAATTGCATCCTTACATTAATGAAGATAAAATCCAGCATACACAGGCGAGCAGCGCCAGTTACACATCACTTCCGGTATCCTCCAATCAGATCAATCCCTACCGGTTACGTCACAGTCTCGTGACTTCATCAGGGGAACCTGATTGGTTGTGAGAAACTATTATTTATATGGTACAAACCGGATGTAGAGCGGCGGCCATTTTGCCGAGGAGCGCAGATGTTTTAAGCTTCCTTCAATCAGGACTGGATATCTCTCTTTCTGTTAGTTCCCTGCGTGTTCAAGTATCTGCTATCTCGGCATTTTCTGGAGTCACGTGGGCCAATCATCCTTTGGTCCAACAGTTTTTCAAAGGAGCAGTCAGGCTTAGGCCGCAGAGGAAACCTAGTTTTCCAAAATGGGACCTCCCTCTGGTGTTGGATTTCTTTACTCAACTCAACAAATCACTTTCAGTTAAGGAACTAACACTTAAAACCTCTTTTCTGGTGGCCATAACGTCGGCGAAGAGAATTTCAGAGATTCAGTCGCTAGGCTCCAAGGAACCTTTCCTCACCTTCTTCCCGGATAGAGTGGTCCTCATTCCAATGCTGGGATCAAATCCCAAAGTAACCACGGTTTTCCATGAAAACCAGGAAATCACTCTACCTACCTTCATGTCTGATGGAGGTTCGAAACCCCATCCTCTTGACATGGGTGCTACACTGAAAGAATATCTGGATGTTACAGCTTCATTTCGTCAGACTGACTCCCTCTTCATTCTGTTTCATGGAAAGAATAAGGGCTCTAAAGCTTCTGTTAGATCCATTGCTGCGTGGGTGGTCCAAGCCATCCAGTGGGCTTACAGAGAGAAGGGCTTGGCTCCTCCTGAGGCAGTGACGGCACATTCCACCAGGAGTCTTTCCACATCATGGGCAGCCTCACGTCATGTGGCGCCGGAAGTAGTCTGCAGGGCAGCTTCTTGGTCTTCAATACATACGTTTATGACCCATTACTGTGTTGAACCTGCATCCTTAACTTCTTCTGTTAATTTTGGTTTAAAAGTTCTGTCAGTTGACAGCGTTAAATAAATCTTTTCTGTTCAGCATTTTGCCCACCCGGGTGTGTTTTTGGCGAGTTATTTTCCACACGTTGCTGCCATGGAGTCTGTCAGGAAAATGGAAAATTCCTATCAAAATACTTACCGTAATTTTCCTTTCCTGATGGACTCCATGGCAGCAGGAGTTCCCTCCCAAATGGCTGGAGTAGGCTAGTTATCGAACACGGCCGTGGGCAGGGAGCAAAGATTTATGGGAGTAGTGTCCTATAGGGTAATGGAGGCGGGACTAAACCCACACGTTGCTGCCATGGAGTCCATCAGGAAAGGAAAATTACGGTAAGTATTTTAAAAGGAATTTTCCATTTTATCCTCAGAAGGTTTCCTGAAGAACTCCATTAGGAATCAGCCTCAGGGGTTCAGAATGCGAGGGAGGAGTTTAACCCTTTCCCGACGAGCGTACGCAGATATGCGTACTTGGCTTTCGGGGGTTATACCAGGATGATGCCCGCAGCTGCAGGCATCATCCCGGTACCGTTGTTTAGAGCAGGCGATTGGCTATCCAGGTATAACAACCGATGCGGCTATAAGCTGCGCGGCTGTTATACCGGATGAGTGGGAGGGGACGTCCCCCCCTCCGCCTCCTCACGCCGCTCTTACCGGGCCTCCAGTTCAATCGGGAGGCCCGATCGAACATCCGCCGCTTCCGGCGGCTAGTGACAGACTGGAACCGGAAAAGTCAGAGTTAATTAATTGTATCCAATAGGGTGGAGTAACAGAGTGGTAGTATATCTTGTACTGACTTAGTTAAAGAACTTATGGACAGTGTTCAGATACAGGTGCAGTGAAGTAAATCCAAGGTAAAGCTGTCTGTGCACAGTGTCCCAGTGAAACAAAGGAAAGGGTTGCAAAACTGGGCAATAGCCCTCTCACCAACGACCAGGTCGATTCAATGGCTTCCCGCGGCCGACTCCCATATGGATGTCCTGGCAGTAGTTCCGCTTGTGATGATCACCCGTTGCGGAGTGCAAAGCGTGGGTCGCTGTACTGTAGGGATGGTGTTGATCAGATGTCCAATGAACAGCAAGCAGTGCTGGACCCCTTTTTGTTCAGGCAGGAATGCTGTGGATTGCGTGGTAGGCGGTGACCTCACTCTCCCGGCGTGGAGAGGTCCTTCACACACAAGTCCCCGGAGGAAGAGAGCGCGAGGCGGGTCTCCAGTTTCTTTTAAAGTTCTTTCCAAGCAACCTCTCTTGTGTAAGCAAAGATCCCTGGGATATGCAGTCCGAATGCATGGTCATGTAGGGGAACAGTCATCTGATGAAACTACCAGTCCCATAATCCCTTTGGCTGGGCTCACAGATATGATGTCAGTCTCATAACGCTGAGCACTAGAGGAATAATGTGGTACACAGATAGGGCAGGGAATAACTGTTTGTGGCAATTATAGCCCATATTGCTACAGTAATTTTTAGTAAGATTACCCTGAGCCCAGAAAGTTATTTCAAGGGTTCCTCTGTGTTGAAAAGGTTGAGAAAGGCTGACCTATACAGATCACTCTAGGCAAACAGCGGCGCTAAAGTGCATAATCAAATACACAATAAAATGTCAGTGCATGCTATACACACAAACACTTATAATAATTATAAATACACAGTAAACGTGATATAACCATAAAGTGATTAAATGAAATCACCCAAGTGATGATAAACATAAAAAGTGAAAAAAAGGAAAAAATATTCTCATGTTTGGCAATAATGCAGTACGTCATGACTTTGACATTATATACGGAAGCAGACAGCTGCTATACCCTCCGGTATATTTTTACACAGTGGGCTTTTTTAGATAAAAGTGGTCCCGGCGGCGGGTTCACCACGGGATTACTTTTATGGGTGGCGGTAGAGGTGCCCCCCTTCCCGGTAATTTTCCTCGCTTACCGGAGACATTGGTAGTGGTGAAAACGATCTGACCTTCTGGACTGATGGCCCCAGTGCCGACCCTGACCTCCCTGGGGCCCTAAGCAAAATTCTGCTAAGGGGCCCTCTACCTGACCCGTGATGCCGTGAGCATAGGTCCCCAGAGAGCCTCCCTCCTTACATTAGGGTCCCCAGAGAGCCTCCCCTTACATCAGGGTCCCCAGAAAGCCCCTCCTTACATCAGTGTCCTCAGAGAGCCCCTCCTTACATCAGGATCCCCAGAGAGCCTTACTTAAATCCTCACCGCGCCAATCATTGCAGCCTCACCGTGCCCATCATTGCAGCCTCACCGTGTTAATAATTGCCGCCTCACAGTGCCCATCACTTCCACCTCACCATGGCAATCATTGCAGCCTTACCATGCTTATCATTGCAGCCTCGCCGTGTTAATAATTGCCGCCTCATGATGCCAATCATTGCCGCCTCACCATGCCAATCATTGCAGCCTTACTGTGCCCATCATCATTGCAGCCTAATGGTGCCCATCATTGCTCATTGTGAAATGTTATGCCACGCTAGGACAAAAGTCCCACCCTCCTCCTAGACCAGCTTGTGTGATAGACAGAACACTGTATCTATCACACGAGCTGGTCTAGTAGGAGGGCAGGATCTTTGTCATAGCGCTGGCTGAAGGTTTCAGTCAGCTCTGAGACACAGCGGTCTTCCGACAAGAGGAGGAGGGGGAGGAGGAGATTGGAGCTCGGGAAGCAGAGTCGATCCGCCCTTGGGGGCCCCCCCACAGCGGCGGGGCCCTATGCATCTTGCATAGTGAGTGTATAGGGCGGATCGGCTCTGGATGGCCCCCACTCGACTCAATGCCTTTGGATGACCAGAGCGACATCAAACTTCACCCATTTTTTTGTGTAAAAGTAAAATAAAATAAAAAAAATACACGAAAAATTTGAATATCGTTCAAAGGTTCATTTATTTCAGTAATGCAACATAAAAGGTGAAACTAATATATGAGATAGACTCATTACATGAAAAGAAAGATAGTTCAAGCTGTGATTTGTCATAATTGTGAGGATACAGCTCATGAAAACCCCTAATCCACAATCTCAGAAAATTTGAATATTGTGAAAAGGTGCAATTTCTAGGCTCAAAGTGTCCCACTCTAATCAGCTGATTCAGCCATAACACCTGCAAAGGGTTCCTGAGCCTTTAAATCATGGGTCTTCAAACTATGGCCCTCCAGTTGTTCAGGAACTACAATTCCCATCATGCCTAGTCATGTCTGTGAATGTCAGAGTTATACAATGCCTCATGGGATGTGTAGTTCCGCAACAGCTGGAGGGCCGTAGTTTGAGGATTCCTGCTTTAAATGGTCTCTCAGTCTGGTTCAGTAGGAATCACAATCATGGGAAAGACTGCTGACCTGACAGTTGTGCAGAAAACCATCATGACACCCTCCATAAGGAGGGAAAGCCTCAAAAGGTAATTGAAAAAGAAGTTGGATGTTCCCAAAGTGCTGTATCAAAGCACATTAATAGAAAGTTATGTGGAAGGGAAAAGTGTGGAAGAAAAAGGTGCACAAGCAGCAGGGATGACCGCACCCTGGAGAGTATTGTCAAGAAAAGGCTATTCAAAAGTGTTGGGGACTTTCAGGAGTGGACTGAGGCACTGATCATCAGTGCCCTGATTACAGTAAAGCCCCATCAGTGCTCATCAGTGACAGCAATCAGTGCCCATCAGTGACACCAATCAATGCCCATCAGGGATGCCTATCGGTGCTGCCTATCGGTGCTGCCCATCAGTGCCTATCAGTTTCGCCCAATCATGCCTATCAGTGCCACCTATCAGTGCAAATAAAAAGAAAACAAAGAAAATTCCAAGCTCAACTTACCGATCAGCCTGCGACCAACCGAATTGACCTGTCCAACAGTATGCGTTAAAAACAGGGGTTTAGTTGCCCACATTTGCAAATACATGCAGAAGCTACAGAGCCCCAGCAAGGCAACCCATTTTTTGTGGGCCTAAACTCTAATTTCTGTGAGTCTCCAACAATGGAAGCACATGCCTTTAGATGGACAGGAATAGGGCAGATAAACCTGCAGAGAGCCCACCCCTCTCTAAAAGCACAGGGGCACACTGAACACACAGCCATAGCACTATGGCAGCTCCCTGCAGTGACCAGTTACAGGTAGGGGCAGTAACCACTTGTTTGTGCCACCTATCAGTGCCCACCAGTGCCACTTATCAGTATTTATCAGTGCTGCATATCAGTGCGACATATTAGTGCCTCATCATCAGTGCCACCTCAACAGTGACCATAAGTGCAGCCTATCAGTGCCGCCTCATCAACACACATCAGTGAAAGAGAAAAATTACTTATTTACAAAATTTACTGACAGAAAAACTTTTCAAAATTTTCAGTCTTTTTACTAAAAAAATTTAAACCCAGCAGTGATTAAATACAACCAAAAGAAAGCTCTATTTGTGTGTCCCTCCATCGCTCCATGTCTCCATCCCTCCATGTCTCTATCCATCCATCCCTCTATCCCTCCATGTCAGACTGATGATTCAGAGTCAATCCAAATACCTTAGGGCAGTGATGGCAAACCTTGGCACCCCAGATGTCTTGGAACTACATTTCCCATGCTGCTCAACTTAATGAAGGAATGAGTGACTTGTATAGCGCTACCTATGCAAACTGAATCGCCTCTTTTTGCTGCCGGTGTCCATCTGCGGTATAGCACGGTCCTTTGCCCCATGGGGTCCTGACATACTTGCAAACACATACACATACAACATACACATATTTGGCCAATTTTTCAACAGGATCTAATTAACCTACCATCATGTCTTTGGAGTGTGGGAGGAAACCGGAGTACCCGGAGGAAACCCACACAGGCACAGGGAGAACATGCAAACTCCGGGCAGATGGTGTCATGGTCAGGATTTGAACCAGTGAACCTATTGCTGCTAGGTGAAAGTGCTAACCACTGCACCACAGTAGTTCCAAAACATCTGGGGTGCCAAGGTTTGCCATCACTGCTTTAGGGGATCGGGAAGGAATCTTTTCCCCTTTGGAGACCATCTGACAAAGGGAGTTTTTTTTTTTGTGCCTTCCTCTGAATCATTGGAAGGTTTAGGGGTTTGAAAAGGCCCCACCTGAGAGGAGTCAGAGGATATGTAAACAAGACAGATCTCTGTTCTGACAGGAGGTAGGGGATGGAATTTGTGTCCCTGCAAAGCAAGAAATAAATTCTATCTCTTCCCCTAGTAAAAGCACCTCACACAGTACACAAGAACACTGGCTAGGCCCACAATTAACCCTTTAATCACCCCTGTTGTTAACCCCTTCCCAGCCATGTCATTAGTACAGTGACAGTGCATAGTTTTAGCACTGATCACTGTGTTAGTGTCACTGCTTCCCAAAAAGTATAAAAAGTGTCAGTTAGTGTTAGAATGTCCACCACAAAATATCGCAGTATCGCTGATCGCTGCCATTACTAGTAAAAATTTATAAATATGAATTACTGCGATAAAAATAATTTTCAAAAAATAAATTAAAACATACCATAGTTTGTAGACACTATAACATTTGCACAAACCAATCAATATACGCTTATTGGGATTTTTACAAAAATATAAAGCAGAATACAGTGCATGTGGAAAGTATTCGCAGCGCTTGACTTTTTCCACATTTTGATATGTTACAGCCTTATTCCAATATGGATTAAATTCATTATTTTCCTCAAAGTTCTACAAACAATACCCCATAATGACAATGTGAAAGAAGTTTGTTTGAAATCTTTGCAAATGTATTCAAAATTAAAAAAAAATCCCATGTACATAAGTAACACAGCCTTTGCCATGACACTCAAAATTGAGCTCAGGTACATCCTGTTTCCACTGATCATACTTGACATATTACTACAACTTGATTGGAGTCCAGCTGTGGTAAATTCAGCTGATTGGACATGATTTGGAAAGGCACACTCCCATCTATATAAGGTCCCACAGTTAACAGTGCAAGTCAGAGCACAAACCAAGCCAGAGCACATCCAAGGAATTGTTTGTAGACCTCAGAGACAGGATTGTATCAAGGCACAGATCTGGGGAAGGGTACAGGAAATATTCTGCAGCATTGAAAGTCCCAATGAGAACAGTGGTCTCCATCATCCATAAATGGAACAAGTTTGGAACCACCAGGACTGTTCCTAGAACAGGCTGCGCAGCCAAACTGAGCAATCGGGAAAAGGCCTTAGTCAGGGAGGTGAACAAGAACCCAATGTTGACTCTGAAGGAGCTCCAGCGTTTCTCTATGTAGAGAGGTGAACCTTCCAGTAGAACAACCATCTCTGCAGCACTCCTCAGTAAAAGGCACATGACAGCCCTCCTGGAGTTTTCCAAAAGGCACCTGAAGGACTCTCAGACCATCAGAAACAAAATTCTCTGGTCTGATGAAACAAAGATTGAACCCTTTTGCCTGAATGGCAAGCAACATGTCTGGAGGAAACCAGGCACCGCTCCTTACCTGACCAATACCATCCCTACAGTGAAGCATGGTGGTGGCAGCATCATGCTGTGAGGATGTTTTTTAGTGGCAGGATCGAGGGAAAGATAAATGCAGCAATGTACAGAGATATTCTTGATGAAAACCTGCTCCAGAGCACTCTGGACCTTAAACTGGGGCAGAGGTTCATCTTTCAACAGGACCCCAAGCAAACCCAAGATAACAAAGGAGTGTCTACAGGACAACACTGTGAGTGGCCCAGCCAGAGCCCAGACTTGAACCCGATTGAACATTTCTGGAGAGATCTGAAAATAGCTGTGCACCGACACTTCCCATCCAACCTGATGGGGCTTGAGAGGTCCTGCAAAGAAGAATGGGAGAAACGGGCCAAAAATAGGTGTGCCCATAGCTCCCAACTGTCCCTGATTTGGAGGGACTGTCCCTGATTTGGAGCAATGTCCCTCTGTCCCTCTTCCCCCCCTCATTTGTCCCTCATTTTGGTGTGATCTATATAGTTGTATATAAAATGCACTTTTTATCTTTCAAAAAGTGTTTCCCAGTGCTAAAGCTTTCATCCAATTTCTAAATTGCTGCATTTGTTCATTTTAAAAGCCAATATAAAGGAATAGTAGTGGTAAAAAAAAAGCCCTTGTGGATTTAATTAACTTTTTGGGGTTAATTCTCCTTTAAGGAGGTGTGGCAGGGGGCGTGTCCTATGCCTACATACGTTTGTTAGGTGTCCCTCATTCCCATCTCAAAATGTTGGGAGGTATGGGTGTGCCAAGCTTGTAGCATCATACTCAAAAAGACTTGAGGCTGTAATTGGTGCCAAAGGTGCTTCAACAAAGTATTGAGCAAAGGCTGTTTTTGCAAAGTTTTCAAACAAACTTCTTTCACTTTTCATAAGCTCAAGCTTTGTGCATCTGGAGTCTATAAGACCCCAAATCCCTCCTTTGCACCTAAAAGCATTCAAAACACCAAGTTTGGCTGTTTTAAATGCTATCATTTTTTTAAGATTGGCGCCTTTAAGTCTTCTGTAAACCGGAAGTGATGTCATGACATCGCTTCTGGGTTACTAGATCCGATCGAAGCAGATTCTGGCTTCGTTCGGGTCTCCAGACAGCCGGCGGAGGTGCCGGCTGGTCGCTCAGGCCTCTCGCTTCACAAAGCTCTATTTGTGGGGAAAAAAATGACATAATTTTATTTGGGTACAGCGCCACATGACCGCGCAATTGTCAGTTAAAGTAACGCAGTGCCGTATAGCAAAAAAGTGGCCTGGTCAGGAAGGGGGGTAAATCTTCCGGAGGGCAAATGGTTAGAAGCAGTTGTCTCTACAACATTGCACAAAGTGACAGATTACAATCTGGAATATGGAAATATGTTTATTTTACAAAAGAAATGTAAAAAGCTATCAGTGCCTATGACACCCCAACATAAGAAAGCCCCATCTGTCTGTATACAATGATATAACATTCATTGTATGGTGGAGTGATTGTCAATCCAACTATCAGAGCCCTGTATGGTGAGGAATGGTTTGGTAATGGAGGAGGATTACAGGCTGGTACGGGACATTTACTATATGACCAGAAATAAGACCCCCTCCCCCTAAATAACTGATATGTGTTTGTGAAATGTAACCCCTTCACACCGATATGTGTTCTTGGCCTGAAGGGGTTATACCGGGGTGATATGCAGCTGCAGACATCACCCCCCCCCCCCCCGGTTTTAGAACCAGTGGTTCAGAGGGGACACCCCCGTCCCTGCCGCATTTCGTGAATCTCCCGTCCGACCAGGAGGCCCGATCGATCACCTGACACGTCCGCCAGATGGCCAAAGACTCGAATGAAGCCAGAATCAGCTTTGATCGGTTCTCTGATCTAGTAACCTGGAAGCAACGTCATGACAATGGCGCCCCCGGATCCCTCCATATGGAGTGCCTGTCACTCACTATTACTGTTTACATTCCTTGTGACAGCAATAAAAATGATCAGAATTTTTTTTTTTTAAAGAGACGATGTAAAAATAACAAATCATTACGTAAGTCGTGCCCGCAAATGTAAACGGTGTTCAAACCACACATATGAGATATCCCCGCAATCGTTAAAGCGCGACCAATAATTCTAGCACAGGACCTCCTCTGTAATTCTAAACTGGTAACCTGTAGACATTCTTAAAGTGTCACCTATGGAGTACCGTAGTTTGTCGCCATTCCATGAGTATGCGCAAGCATGACATGTTGGGTATCTATTTACTCAGTGTGAAAATTAAATATGAAGTGGACCTCACAACCAAGCAAAACTCATATACAAAATAAATACCAAAGAATAATATATCACCCTAAAAATACACATGAAAAAGCTGCAACCATTAGCAAGTGACTTCAACACTCTAAAACAAATAATGATAATAAAAATGGTGCGCTAATTTAAACCACTTGCCGACCGCCCCATGTAGATATACGTCAGCAGAATGGCACGTACAGGCAAAATCACGTACCTGTACGTGACATTCTTCCGGCGGGTGGGGTGTCCGATCGGAACCCCCTCCGCCGGCGGGGACGGTCGGCATCGCTTCAGGAGCGATCCGGGACGAGGGGACGGCCAGTGGTTTCTGGCCACCCCCTCGCGATCGCTCCTGGCGAATGAAAAGCTTCCCCTTCCTGTCTATTGTATAGACAGGAAGGCGGAAGTGATGTCACGCTCGGTGCGCCGGTCTATCTGACCGGGAACGCTGAGCGTTGAACGTGTAAAGGTTAGTGCACAACAGTACACTGACACCAGTACACATAGGCACATATTCCACCCCCCTGTCACCCCCTGATCACCCCCCAGATCACCCCCTGCCCCCCCAGTCACAGTGTCACTAATTGCAGTGATCATTTATTTACTGATCACTGCATTTAGTGTCAGTGTGACTGTAATAACTGTCAGGGCAGTTAGTTTTAGACCCCTTTAGGTCTAAGGTAGCCCCCTACCCCCCTACCCCCCCCCCATAAAGGTTTAACCCCCTGATTGCCCCTAGTTAACCCCTTCACCCCCTTTTGCCAGTGTCACTAAGCGATCGTTTTTCAGATCGCTGCATTAGTGTCACTAGGTAACCAGTTTTTTTTTTAGGTTAACCGCCATGTTTATATAGGTTCATAAATAGGTTTATAGGTCAGGTACCCCCATATTACAACCTAAATAAAGGTTTTAACCCCCTGATTGCCCCTAGAGTTAACCCTTTCACCAGTGATCACCGTATAAATGTCACTGGTGACGCTGGTTAGCCAGTTAGTTATTTCGTTATTTAGGTTCCCCGTCAGGTTTTTATATAGCGTCAGGTACCCCCATATATTACCTAATAAAGGTTTAACCCCCTGATTGCCCCTAGCTAACCCTTTCACCCCCTTTTGCCAGTGTCACTAAGCGATTGTTTTTCTGATCGCTGCATTAGTGTCACTGGTGCCGCTAGGTAGCCAGTTTTTTTTTTTGTATTACTGTTACGGGTGACGCTGGTTAGTTAGCTTGTTTTTTTTATACTGTCAGGGCACCCGCCATTTATTACCCAATAACGGTTTAACCCCCTGATCGCCCGGCGGGTGATATCAATTAGGTTTTAGGGTCAAATAAGGTCTGCGTCGCCCCAGGTTAGTGCCAGTACCGCAAACACCCACGCGCAAAGCATACACCTCCCTTCAATATCTGATCTGATCAGATCTATACTAGCGTCCCAGCAGTTTAGGGTTCCAAAAAAACGCATTGTTAGCGGGATCAGCCCAGATACCTGCTAGCACCTGCGTTTTCCCCCTCCGCCCAGCCCCCAGCCCACCCAAGTGCAGTATCGATCGATCACTGTCACTTACAAAACACTAAGCACACATAACTGCAGCGTTCGCAGAGTCAGGCCTGATCCCTGCGATCGCTAACATTTTTTTTGTGGTAGCGTTTTGATTCAGTCGCTAACAGTCAGGAGCTTTTTTACCTGTGAATCTCAAAAAAATAAAAAAAACAAAAAAATAGTTGTCGTTTTATTGTTCTCTCTCCCTCTCTATTCTCTCTCTATTGTTGCTCTTTTTTTACTCCATTCTATTCTGCAATGTTTTATTATGTTTTATCATGCTTGCTTTTCAGGTATGTAATTTTGTTTACTGTGTTTTAGTGTTAAGCATTTTTTTGTTTTCAGGTGCGCCATTCAGTTGCAGCGTGGATTTATTTATCTTGACAGCAACAGCGTTTGCTCCCACGATACATAAAGCCGCGACTCCAACGCTGTAGGAGGTGATTTCACCACCACAGTTAAAAAAAAGAGCATATGTGCCGAAGCATGGGGGCAGCAGGGGGGGGGGGGGGGAGCGATTGGCTCCTAATGCCACGTACATACGGTCGAAATTCCGACCGTGTGTACACGGCATAACTTTTGCGGGAGGATGCCCCCATGCATCGGCATATATAAATGGTGCATGTATGCCCATCATTAGAAGTGGGTGGATGAAGGGAGGTATTCTAATAACCCACCAATCAATCTCTTTTTTTTCGTTCAGCCAAGAGGCTGCATAAAAAAAAAAAGATTACAATATATGTCCAGTATGTTGCTGGACTTTGAATGGTTATACCAGAATGATGCCTGCAGGTTTAGGTATCATCTTGGTATCATTCTTTTCAGCCAGTGATCGGCTTTCATGTAAAAGCAATTCTAGCGGGTAATTAGCCTCTAGACTGCTTTTACAAGCAGTGGGAGGGAATGTCCCCCCTCCCGGATATAAACCGCGCCATTGGGAAATTGGGAAAGCATTTTATCACACCAATCTTGGTGTGGTCAGATGCTTTGAGGGCAGAGGAAAGATCTAGGGTCTAATAGACCCCAATTTTTTCAAAAAAAGAGTACCTGTCACTGCCTATTGCTATCATAGGGGATATTTACATTCCCTGAGATAACAATAAAAATCATAACAAAGAAAAAAAATGGAAGGAACAGTTTAAAAATAAAATAAAAAAGCTAAATAAATAAAAAAAAAAAAAAAAAAAAAAAAAAAAAAAAAAAAACCCCTGCCCCCCCTTCTCTTGCGCAAAGGCGTACACAAGCGTTGGTCTGGCGTCATATGTAAACAGCAATTGCACCATGCATGTGAGGTATCACCGCGAAGGTCAGATCGAGGGCAGTAATTTTAGCAGTAGACCTCCTCCGTGAATCTAATGTGGTATCATGTAAAGGCTTTTAAAGGCTTTTAAAAATGTATGTAGTTTGTCGCCACTGCGTGTTTGTGCGCAATTTTAAAGCATGTCGTGTTTGGTATCCATGTACTCGGCCTAAGATCATATTTTTTATTTCATCAAAAATTTGAGCAATATAGTGTGTTTTAGTGCATTAAAATAAAAAAAAGTGTATTTTTTCCACAAAAAATGCGTTTGAAAAATCGCTGCGCAAATACTGTGTGGAAAAAAAAAAATGCAACACCCACCATTTTAATCTGTAGGGCCTTTGCTTTAACAATATATATAGTGTTTGGGGGTTCAACGTAATTTTCTTGCAAAAAAAAAATATGTTTTCATGTAAACAAAAAGTGTCAGAAAGGGCTTTTGTCTTCAAGTGGTTAGAAGAGTGGGTGACGTGTGACATAGGCTTCTAAATGTTGTGCATAAAATGCCAGGACAGTTCAAACCCCCCCCCCAAATGACCCCATTTTGGAAAGTAGACACCCCAAGCTATTTGCTGAGAGCAATGTTGAGCCCATTAAATATTTTTTTTTTTTGTCCCAAGAGATTGAATAATTAAAAAAAAAAATAAATATATTTTTTTTTTACAAAAAGTTGTCACTAAATGATATATTGCTCAAACATGTCATGGGCATATGTGGAAATACACCCCAAAATACATTCTGTTGCTTCTCCTGAGTACGGGGATACCACATGTGTGGGACTTTTTGGGAGCCTAGCCGCGTACGGGACCCCGAAAACCAAGCACCGCCTTCAGGCTTTCTAAGGGTGTAATTTTTTTATTTCACTTCTCACTGCCAATCACAGTTTCGGAGGCCATGGAATGCCCAGATGGCATAAAACCCCCCAAAATGACCCCATTTTGGAAAGTAGACACCCCAAGCTATTTGCTGAGAGGTATGGTGAGTATTTTGCAGATCTCGCTTTTTGTCACAAAGTTTTGAAAATTTAAAAAATAAAAAAAAAAAATTTTTTTCTTTACTTTCTTCATTTTCAAAAACAAATGAGAGCTGTAAAATACTCACCATGCCTCTCAACAAATAGCTTGGGGTGTCTACTTTCCAAAATGGGGTCATTTGGGGGGGTTTTGTGCTATTTTGGCATTTTATGGCCTTCGAAACTGTGATAGGTAGTGAGGAGTGAAATCAAAAATTTGCACCCTTAGAAATCCTGAAGGCGGTGCTTGGGTTTCGGGGCCCCGTACGCGGCTAGGCTCCCAAAAAGTCCCACACATGTGGTATCCCCATACTCAGGAGAAGCAGCAAAATGTATTTTGGGGTGCAATTCCACATATAACTATGGCATGTGTGAGCAATATATCATTTAGTGACAACTTTTTGAAAAAAAAAAAAAATTATTTTTTATTTTTGTCTTTATTCAATCACTTGGGACTAAAAAAAAAAATATTCAATGGGCTCAACATGCCTCTCAGCAAATAGCTTGGGGTGTCTACTTTCCAAAATGGGGTCATTTGGGGGGGTTTTGTACTTCCCTGCCATTTTAGCACCTCAAGAAATGAAATAGGCAGTCATAAATTAAAAGCGGTGTAAATTCCAGAAAATGTACTCTAGTTTGTAGACGCTATAACTTTTGCGCAAACCAATAAATATACGCTTATTGGCATTTTTTTTTTTTTTTACTAAAGACATGTGGCTGAATACATTTTGGCCCAAATGTTTGACTAAAATTGAGTTTATTAGATTTTTCTTATAACAAAAAGTAGGAAATCTCTTTTTTTTTCAAAATTTACTCTTTTTTTTTATCAAAATTTTCGCTCTTTTTCCGTTTATATCGCAAAAAATAAAAATTGTTAAAGTAGTGCAGTGCGAAATTGGAAAAAAGACCTCTGGTCCTTAAGCTGACAATTGGTCCGGGGCTGAAGTGGTTAAGGAGCTATCCAGTGTACCGCCATTAGAGGGACCGGATCGGAGGACGGTACCCCAAGGATTGGTGAGAGAGCCGGAAGGCTCATCCTGCATTGACACACACGTTTTATGCCTACTGAACTGCCTAGGCGCAATTTACCTCAGAGCAGCAATGTTACTTTTGGGGATTACAAATGACACCATTTAAAGCTACATGTGCACCACCTCTACAGATTTATTGCCGGTGAAGAACACTGTACTAGTACAAGGACTGAGCTCTATTGCTAGGGATCAGGCCTGGTCCATTAGGTAGGCGCAGATAGATTGATTGCACCTCAGGGGTGTATAGCAGACGGTCGCCACACTTGGCGCTCCGTTTTCCCATTGTTAGATTGATATACCTGTGTATATGTTAAAGTGCATATTGCAGGGACCTGCCAAAGTATTGTAAGATATATGTTTAAATGCATGTTGCTATTCTTTTTCCTTACTGACAAAAGTAAAGCCAGTTATTCTTATCTCAGCAGTCTGCTTGTGAGTTCATACCAATTACACTTAGAGTATAAGCTAAGTTTTATGTGCATAGGGACGTACCCCTTTACTAACTGTGCCAGAGCGGGTAGAGCCAAATTGCCGGGGGTTGGTGGAGCTGTACTCAGGGACCCAAAACAAACCAGCGGCTCTCTTAACTGGGGGTAGCGCTACACGTGGGGGCTCGTAATCCGGGATCCTGAGTCAGCGGGAAAAGCCGCCAGAAGGTACCGGCATGGACCCGATAGAAGTGGGACGGTGGTCCGCAACATGGGCCGCTGACCCAGCCGCAGCAGCGGTCATTGAACTGCCAGGGATGTGGCAGAGAGAGGCAGTCAAGCAGCTCATAATGTCATTATCCCCATGCCAGAAGTCATGGATAATGGACATGAGAAATGATGCTGGGTACACATACGCCTTAATAGAGTGGAAGGAAGAGACTCCAGAGCAGTTCAGGAGCCAAAGCATACAGGCACCGAATGGTCAGGCCTACCAATTGCTGCACGCGCTGCCGCGCAAGGGAGAAGGTTCTCCTATGAAAGCCATTCTATCCCCAAAGAAGGAGGAGCAGAAGGGCGCGGAAAGTCCCGCACCCGCACACACTACTCTTAGTGCAGAACTGTGTGCTGTCCTAGGGGAAATTGTGACTCAGTGCAGAAGAGACCCCGGGGATTACCCAATGTCGGGATACAGGAAACTCCGGATGTTTTCAGGGAGGACACCTGTACCCTCGGGAGAAGAGGGATTTGAAGAGTGGTTAGATGGTGCCACGCAGGCCCTAGAAGAATGGGAGGTCTCAGAAGGCAGGAAGAAGCAAAGGATTGTTGAAAGCCTAAAAGGACCTGCCTTAGAGGCCATACGCAATCTGAAGATGAGTAAAAAGGATTGCACTGTGAGGGGAGCCCAACCCTTGGACCCTGTCGCACTAATTCTACGCACCCGGCAGGATGGGAAGAGCCTGGACTACCCTGACCTCATCCGTCTACAAAGCTTCCAGTGGCCACGGTCAGGACGGCCTTAACCCCTGAAAGAGACACAGAGGTAGATGCCCTGAAGTTGCAGATGTCCCAGATGATGGAGATACTGACATCTCTAGTGGCGAAAGAGACGCCCAGTCCCAAGAAAGAAACAAGCAGGAGGGAATTGTTTCCAGCTGTCCCAGCACCAGCATCCCCACCTGACTACGGTGAGATGATTTGCTTTAATTGTGGAGGAATTGGTCATATTGCAGCTGTATGTTCCAGTCCCAAGAAGAAGAAGGCAGAAAGCCGCCAGCCGGCGGGAAACGCCAAAGGGCCCCGGTGAAGGAGTCAACCGGGTGCCCATCACCTTCAGTGAGCTCCAAGAAGCACAGCAGGAAGAGAAAGCGAGGAGACCAAACCCCTCGGAAGGAACCCAGGGATCCTCAACCAAGGTGCACTCCAGTGCTGGTAAAGCAAAGAGTCCAAAGAAGAGGACAGCATCAACTAGGCCCTACCCAGAGGAGCTAGTTGGTCCATCCCCTACTGTACCCATCCAAGTGGAAGGAGTGTACACGAAGGCTCTTCTGGACACTGGAGCACAAGTGACCCTATTGTACAGGGACTTCTACGACAGATACCTGAGTCATCTGCCCATACAGAAGATAGAGGAGTTGGAGATAAGGGGATTGGGAACCCAGAGTTTCCCCTATGATGGATACTTACCCATAAGATTGACGTTTGACCCATCCGTAGCTGGGAAGTCTGAAGTGTTCGACACCTTAGCAGTGGTGTGTCCCCGCCCACCAGGAACCTGCAAGACGTCCCTGATTATAGGGACGAACACGGACCTAGTCAGAAGGCTTCTGACCCCCTTGGTGAAGAAAGAGAATCTTTCACCTCCCAAGATCCATCCCATGCTGAAGGCAGCCTACCAGCGGTTGGTCCTAGAGCAGAAGACCCCAAGTGAGGGGATAGGAAGGGTATGGAGGCTTGGAAAAGAAGGAGCAGTGTTACAGCCTGGAGAGGTGACCTGCATGAGAGCCACGGTGAAAATTTCACTGAAGGACCTGAAGAAGGCTAAAGGAAGAGTCCCTGTCAGTGTGAGGAACCCCACGGAGCAGCCCGTGGAGATCCCTGCCAGGATGCTTCTGGGACAGGTGAGTCCTGCTGTCCCAGTTGGCTGGTCAGAAGTGAAGGGGACGGGTGAAGGAGAAGATGTTTGGAAGAAACTCTCCATGGAAAACCCAAACCTACCTGGAGCTTGGAAAGAGAGAGCCAAGGCCCAGCTGACCAGATGGGAGAAGATTTTCTCCAAAGATGAGTTTGATGTGGGGTGTGCGAGGAGTGCCACCCATCGAATCCGCATGCAAGAGGACAAGCCATTCAGAGAAAGAGTCAGGCGAGTCCCGCTAGCAGATCTGGAGGATAGAAGATGCCTTGCAGAGTCTATCTGGAGCTAAGTGGTTCAGTGTGATGGACCTAAAGAGTGGGTATTATCAAATCCCCATGCATCCAGAAGATAGAGAAAAGACTGCCTTCATAACCCCAGTGGGATTCTTTGAGTTCAACAGGATGCCTCAGGGCCTATATCGCTTATAAAAATAAAAAAAATCACGCAAAAAATAAAAATCACAGAGGCAATCAAATACCATCAAAAGAAAGCTCTATTTGTGGGAAGAAAAGGACGCAAATTTCGTTTGGTTACAAAATTGCATGACCGCGCAATTATCAGTTAAAGTAGTGCAGTGCGAAATTGAAAAAAGACCTCTGGTCCTTAAGCTGACAATTGGTCCGGGGCTGAAGTGGTTAAGGAGCTATCCAGCAAAAAAAGACAAAAATGCAGTAATATGCAACAATGTGCGATAATGTTGTAAAACAATGATAAAGTACGCTAATTCAAGAAGCTATGCAGCAAAAATAAACAAACATGCATGAATGATTATCCCTAATATGAAAAAAAAAAATGCAGTAATATGCAATATTAATTGAAACAGTGATAATGTGCACTAATACAAGAAGATATGCAGAAAAATAGACAAAAATGCATCTCTAATTTAAAAAATAAAATAAATGCAGTGATATGCGATAATATGTGATAATATATGAAACAGTGATAAAGTGCACTAATTTAAGAAGCTGAGCAGCAAAAATTAAAATATATGTAAGAATGACTACCCCTAATTTAAAAAAAAAAAAAAAAACAACAAAAATACAATATATACGATAATATGCAATAACAGTGATAAAGTACTCAGATCAAAAGAAGATATTTATCTGATTTTACATAAAAGTATTAGGATAAGTCCCAAATAATAAGGTTCATGTGCATCAAAAAGTGATGCAATGTGAATTCAGATAAAAAAAAATCATTATTTACTCAGCGTAACATCATCTTTCACATTATACAAAAACATTGAGCTAACTTTACTGTTTTTTTTTATTATTTATGAAAGTGCCTTTTTCCCCAAATAAATTGCGTTTGAAAGACCTTTGTGCAAATATCGTGTGACATAAAATATTGCAACGGTCGCCATTTTATTCTCTAGGGTCTCTGCTAAATATATATATATATATATATATATATATATATATATATATATATATATATATATATATATATATAATGTTTGGTGGTTCTATGTAATTTTCTAGCAAAAAATACGGATTTTAACTTGTAAACTAGAAAAGCTACAATTTCTGGGGAAATTGTGTGAAGTGTTCTTGCCTCCACCTACTGGAGTGGGCGGAGTAACTGGGTGGAGTGGCTTGAGTAACTGTGAAAAGTGTTAAAAAGCTTAATATTTTAAAAAGTATAAATAGTAGTAAAAAAGTTGAAGAAGTCTCATCATTAGCTGAAAGAGCTAAACATTTTTTTTTCAAAAATTATATATTTTTTTATTTTTTATTTTTTTTTTTCAAAATTTTTTTTTTTTTTTTTTTTTTTCAAAAATTTTTTTTTTTTTTTTTTTTTCAAAAATTATAGATTTTATTTTTCAAAAATTATAATTTTTTTTTTATTATTATTATTATTTTTTTCATGGGGTGGTCATAATGTTTTCGGTATATTACTGATAGACTGATGTAGTGTAAAAGCTGTGGGAGGAGTTAGGGTGGTAAATTTGGCGATAATAATAATAATAATAATAATAATAATAATATATATGTGAGATAACATTAAGTGGTCTTCCTATGCAAGACCACTTAATAACACATGTCAGAAAAAAGGCTTGGGCATGAAAAGGGTTAAATAATAAAAAAAAAAAAAGTGTCAGTTATTTTTTTGGCAAGCAGCCAGAGATTTGAAATTTCAACTGTCAGAGAGCTAATGGCTAAGGTAATGTTGCTATGGCAGCAGGTGTTGCATATTGTCATGGCAACTCCAGCATTGATGTCACAGAGAGATGACCCTATATAACCAATCTCCCAGCCAGCCGGGTCTCAGACAGATTTTGGAGGTCAGAGGAGGAGGATCTGTTTTGTGTTCTCAGCGTTTTTTCAGAGTTTCTCTGCGTAGTGCTAATTATTTGATAATGATGCACCTTTTTGGGAGAAATAAAATGTATGAGAATCAGGATTCCCTGAAAACCATCTCAGAGGAACCTGTTTTATTAGTGAAAGTGGGACCTTTAACAGAGGATCACCCACCTACCACCCAGCCCATAATACCTACCCCCCAGAAGGGTGGGTTTTGGGCCATTAGACAACTTTTTAAGAAGTGGAAGGGAAGATACAATGTGAAGAATCCTCTGATTAGCAACAAAGAGGAAAACGTTGTTCTTCTCAGAGTAAACCCCATAACAGAGGACCGCCAGCCTGAGGACACCGCCCCTCCAAGGGGTGGGGAGAGGGTAAATGGGCGGGGGGACGAGGAAGCCGCACCCAGACTGCAGCCCATTCCTCAACCAGAATCTACAAACCATGAGGTCATTGGTAAGTATTATAATAGAGAATTCTAATGCAAGTACTGCAGGACATTATAATGTATATCACCTACATATAGAATAGTACACAGACACTCACATATATACTATATACACTGGGGTTACTGCTATATACACCAAGAAGGGTCACTACATAGAGTAGGGCGGTGTTAGAACCCCTGGCAGGTCCCCATGAGGGAGATTCACCCTCTCCATTTGATCACCAATGTCACCAGGAGGGAAAGTGATGGAAAATCCACCTGGACAGGAATAAATCTGATGGGGACAAGTCTAGGAGGGGACTGAGATATTTCTTCCCAAGTCTTGCGCTGTGTTTATAGAACAGACAATGAAGGCAAATCTCTCCATTGGATCCCTTCCTGTAGCAGTATATAGAGAATAATGAGACAATGACTTGCAATTAGCAGCAGAATTTTGTCAGTTTGCTGACTTTTCAGTTGACCGTTGGGCAGCCAATCAGATTTGAAGGTGACAGGTATCAGGTGTGATGTAGATGTACAGACCTGGCAGGGCAGCCCAACTGTAAACTTAGGCTGCATTCACACCAATGCGTTTTTACGTGCTTTTTGCAGACATTTTTTTTTAACATGGGTTCCAATAGAACATGTTCACATCAATGCATTTTTGTGCCTCTGCGTTTTTTTGAAAGGGTCGGGGACTTTTTATCATTCAAAATGCAGTGTTTTGCATATAATAGAAGTCAATGTACCCGCATCCGAAACGCAAGTACAGCGTTTTTACCGCAATTTTGCGTTTATTTTTTTATTTTATTTTTCACTGTATATAGCTGGTTGCTAAGCAACCTCAGTGTAAAAAAACAAAATGCGGCAAAACCATGTCAAAATCGCGGTAAACACATAGGAAGGCTGCTAATTAAAGTGCATAAGTATGAACATTGAGTTGTCATTGTAAGCTGCAGAAGGTATTGAATCGCATTGTTAAACAGCTGAAGGGGCCGCTCAAGCAGCTAAATACTGCAAAAATAGAGAACGCGGCGCTAACGCAGGCGCTACTTTGGGAGAAAGGGCCAAGGGCGGTGCAGGTGGATCTCATGCCAAGAAGAAGGGGCCCCGGCAGAGTGGACAGCACACCGACCCACTCATATATTACGAGACTCCTTACTAGGAAGGACGGGGGACTGTTAGTAAACCCTGCCATTATACCACAACAACAATTGGCAGCAGAAGAGGGACTGGCTAGCAGTATGGCCAATATCCCGGATGGGAGCATCCGGGTTGAGCTCGCGGAAGAGGTAGAAATAAGCCTACCGATAACCCCTCAGACCAATAAGACCATAACTTCCTTGGAAGGTGAGGTATGCTGTCTAGAAATAAGAAGACAAGATTTTGGAAAGGAACCGGATATCAGACAACTTATACAGGCGCTCCCCTCTAAAGATGACATTTTAGTATTGATGAAGGATTTAAAAGCTACAGTCAAAGAAGAACTGAGTGAGATATGCGCTAAATTTGAAGCAGTAGATATGAGATTATCTAGATGCGAGGCCACACAGATTACAGTTGATAAGCGTCTGGTTCTACTTGAAACTAAATGCATGGCACAGCACCAAAAGTTGCTAGAGCTTCAATTGCAGGCTGAAGAGTCCGAAAACAGAAATAGAAGAAATAACATACGTATTAAAGGGATCCCGGAGGCAATAAAGACACCGGACTTGAGGAAGGAAGTAACCTCAATCCTCAATTTATACTTAGAAAAACCCCCAGAGACCTATATAGAGCTTGACCGAATTCATAGGAGCCCAGCAGTGCAGAACCGGGAACGGGAAGATCCCAGGGACGTGTTATGCCGTGTCCACTTTTTCAAAACAAAGGAGGACATAATGAGGGCATCATGGGCGAAGGGGGTGTTGATACATGCAGACTATGAAATACAAGTATTCCCCGACATCTGCTGGCAGACGAAACGGAGGAGGCGAATACTGAAGCCTCTACTAGAGCTACTTCGATCAAAAGGAGCGACATATAGGTGGGGGTACCCACTATCCTTGTCCATTAAAAAGGGAGAACGAGGTTTTACCCTACGCAACCCAGAGCAATTACCAGACCTCTTCGAGTTCCTGGGTACGGAGGAAGTAGAAATATCTGATTGGATAAATATCCCAATGGAGTTCGGAGGGGGGGGGGGGGAACCTCGAGAGCAGAAGAAGACCAACAAAAAGGAGCTAAATAGGCTAAAAAGAAAAGAAAAGGGAAAAAACAGAAATCGGTGACTACTATGACTCTATAAATCTGATCTGGTAGGGGGGAGAAAAGAAAAGGAAAAGAGAAGAAAAGGGCAGTTATATCATGGTCCCTTTTTCTCCACAACTGATCCCCCCCCCATTGGTTTTTTTTTTTTTTTTTTTTTTTTTTTTTTTTGGCTCCCCACCGTCTCCCTCTGAGATCCCCCCCCTCCCGCCCCCCCTGTTGAGAGCTGCTGACCTTGACCTAACAGGAGCATTGAAGAAAGACATTTGACTTTCCGGAAAAGACAAAACTACCGACTGACCCCCAATGGGTTAAGGACTAGTTTTAATAATGTCCTTGCCCCCCTCCTTTCTTCTCCCGGGGGGGGTTCCTCTCCTTTTTTTTTTTTGTTTTTTTTTTTTTTTTGTGTTGTTGTTTTTACATGTAGGGTGAATTTGGAGTGGTGTTTTTTTTTTTTTTTTTTTTTTTTTTTTTTTTTTTTGGGGCCACCACTAGGCCCTACACAGGGGAGCCGTAGGAGACGGGAATGCCTTAGGTATCCCCCACTTTTTTTTTTTTTTTTTTTTTTTTTTTTTTTTTCTTGCACATTTGGTGTATGATTAATAAGGGGAGGAGGGACAGTAATCCAAAAGAAGGGAAAAGTGGGTCTTAAGGGGAAATCAATTTAAAATACACATATTTAGCGACATGAAACATACAGCACGCACATGGTAGGAGGAACTGTACACTTAATACAGCACTCAGTACAGCACATGTAATACACACATATACTATGTACAAAATAGGTACACATACTTGATTATATCTCTTTCACTGTTTTTTATAAAACACATAGGAATTGGGGGTACAGGAAACAAGGGCACAAGGTACGCTATTTAAAAGGGGGGGAATGTACGTGTGGAGGGAGAGTGGGGGAGGGGGAAAGGGCGATAGAAGAAGGAGAGGGAGGTAGGAGCAAGGAACAATTAGTCTAGACCATATCAAGAGAAGATGGGGGGCGGGGGGGTGGGGGAGGTGAGATGGAGGGGAGCCATTTGGGGAGAGGGGGGGGGGGCTAGGGAGGGGGGAGGAGGAAAAGGGAAGAGGTAAAGATGCGGGGATGATGTAATGATGATGTAAATTGCTTATGGTTATAACACTGCATGAGAAGAAAAGTACTAATGGAATATAGAAATGTAAGAGATGTGTTAGGTAGACCGAAATGATTATTAATTACGGGGATTACACCTGACAATATATGAGGTACTGCCAAAATAGGCGAAAATGTCAACGTGAATGTAAAAAACTAGAGGGATCGGTATAATTCTCAGATTTAAGAAATGTGCAGCCGCTGGGGCGTGTTCTGAGCTCCTGACGTGTTTGGGGACATTCCCCCACATTGGTCGTTCCTCCTCTGAGTAGAGGATAAGTCGGGGACGACTAAGAGAGAAGGGGAAGGGAGGAGAACGGGATATTCCTGCTCCCCCCTTCACTTTCCCTTTTGTTTTTTTTTTTTTTTTTTTTTTTTTTTTTTCTCTTCTTTTTTTTTTTTTTTTTTTTTTTGTTGTATCAATGAAGGGGTGCACGCTGATATAGGAAGGCCGCATCAGGGTTGCTTCCCCCCCGAGATCAACGCACAGGGGTTTTTTTTTTTTTTTTTTTTTTTTTTTTTTTTTTTTTTTTTTTTTTTTTTTTTTCTTTTTTCTCTCCCTGCCCCCCTCCTCCCCTCGCCCTTGTGCTCCTAGCCCTCCTAGCAAAATTCCAAAATGACTAGAATAAAGTTTACTTCCTACAATGTAAAGGGATTAAATATTCCGGAAAAACGGGTCAGGCTTCTCGCCGAACTGAGAAGACTAAAAACACATATAGCCTTCCTACAGGAAACACATTTTAGTGGAAGAAAAATACCGAATTTGGGAGACTACGGATTCACCAGTATATACCATGGGATTTCCCAGAACTCTAAATCAAACGGAGTGGCCATTTTGATATCGAAGCAGACCCCATGGAAAGAATTAAAAGTAATAAAGGATGAGGTAGGCCGCCTCTTAATTGTGAAAGGCCTAATAGGACAACAAAAGGTGACATTGGTGAATCTATATCTCCCAAATATCAACCAGATTAACTATTTAGAGACCAGTATTCGAGAGATTCAGAGACATGAGGAGGGTTTGATAATTATGGGTGGAGATCTAAATGTGGTCTTGGACCCCCTTAAGGATACCTCAAGAGGCGCCTCCCACCTGACATATACCAAAATAAGGAAAATTAAAAAATTACTATTCAACGATATGCAACTGGTGGATGCATGGAGGACACTTCATACCCAAGAAAGAGACTATACATTCTTTTCTGCGAAATATAAGACATATACCCGTATTGATTATGTCTTTGTCTCGCAGACGGGACTGACACATTTGACAAAGGCTGACATAGGCTCTTTTACATTATCCGACCATGCTCCTACCAGCTGTGAAATGGATTTAGGTGAAGTAGAGTATCGGGAATATCATTGGAAGATGAATGAGTCACTTCTGAAGGATAGAGAGTACAAAAAAATATTAGACAGCGAAATGGATTCCTTCTTCCAAATAAACGAGACGGAAGAAATAACACCATTTGGCATCTGGGAGACGCATAAATGTGTGATGAGAGGACTCTTTATCTCTTTAGGATCCTATAGGAAAAAGAAATTGAATGAACAAATAGAAGCCTTACTTAAAGATATTAGGGAAGCAGAAATGGTACATAAAAAAACTCAGGCACAAAAAATAGAAGAGAAGTTAAATAATCTACGGGGCGATTTAAATTCCCTGCTCATCGAACAAGCTAAAGCAAAGATAAAACGAAACAGTCAAAAAATGTATGAGTATGGGAATAAGCCGAGCAGGATGTTAGCAAGAGCGTTAAAACAACCCAACATAAGGAGACAAATAATGGGCATTAAATCGCAAGGAGGAGAGATATTAAACTCCTCAGAGAAAATAGCTCAGGCTTTTAAGAAATATTATGAGGGCCTCTATCAACTTGAGGGTGAAGGTAGCACAGGGAAAAACAAAAAGAAAGAGGAGGCAATTAGAGAATATCTACGTTTATCTGAAATGCCCAAATTAACAGAAGAAGCCCTGCGAGATCTGGATAAGCCAATAACGGCTGAGGAGTTCAGGAAAGTCCTGAACTCCTTACCCGTAGGTAAAGCGCCAGGACCCGATGGGTACTCTTTATCCTACTATAAAGCATTCGAAGAGAAACTGCTCCCAAGGTTTTTAGCAGCATTTAACTCAATACAGGAAGGACATAAGCTACCCGAAGAGATACTGTTAGCTCATATTGCTGTTATTCCAAAAGAGGGGAAGGACCCATCCCAGTGTTCTAGCTACCGGCCGATATCATTATTAAATGTCGACCTAAAAATGTTCTCCAAAATATTAGCTAACAGATTGATGGAATACATACCGGAATTGATCCACCCCGACCAAGTAGGGTTTACCCCAGGGAGGGAAGGGAGGGAAAATACACAGAGAGTAATAAATGCAATATACTGGTCACAAACCCAGCATAAACCCTTAACATTAATATCAGCTGACGCAGAAAAAGCGTTTGATAGGGTGGACTGGCGGTATCTGAGGGCCACACTTCAACATATCGGTCTGGGGGTGGGAATGCTGAGATGGCTCCAAAACTTATACTCAGTGCCGACTGCCAAAGTGAAAGTAAATGAAAGACTCTCGGAATCTTTTCAAATCCGGAATGGAACACGCCAGGGATGTCCACTATCGCCCAATATTTTCATTCTTACAATGGAACCATTTCTAAGAATAATTCGCTCAAACCGTGACATTAGAGGTATAAAAACAGAAACTGAGGAACACAAACTAGCAGCTTTTGCTGACGACCTGATTTTTTTTATATCCTCTCCAGCCATATCCCTGCCTCCCCTCTTGGGGGAGCTACAGAAATTTGGGGACATAGCCAACTTCAAAGTGAACTATAGCAAGTCAGAAGCTATGGGATTGGAGATGAGTGATTCTCTGACCCACCAGATAACCTCCCAATTTAAATTTAGATGGACAGACTCATATATTGATTATCTGGGCACTAAAATACCTAAAAGGTTAAGTAGAGCGTTTGAATTAAACTATGCCCCAATGTTAAAACAAATAAAGACAGATTTGAAAAGATGGGACAAAGAAATCTTCACTTGGTTTGGGAGGACGAATATAATAAAAATGAATGTAATGCCACGGCTGCTATACCTATTTCAAACTATGCCAGTAAAGATTCCCCAAAGTTTTATGAAAGAACTCCGATCAGGTTTTTTGAGCTTTATATGGGCTGGAAAGCCAGCAAGAGTACGGAGATCGATTCTGACTCTCCCTAAAGGAAAAGGTGGTATTGGATTTCCAGACCCAGGTAGGTACCAAGAGGCCTCACATTTAGTCAGAATTAAGGAGTGGTGTGCTAAAAAAAAGAAGCCATGGGTACTTATGGAACAAATAGCGAGTAAAACCCCCTTAGAGGGGTTGGCATGGATGGCTGGAAAGGATATCCCAGCGATAGCCAAAAAACACCCATTGATAGGGGCAACTTTAAGCACAAGTAAAAAATCTTTCAATAAAAACAAGATATCAAGTGAACCAAGTCCTATGGTACCTATACTAGGGACATATGAATTTAAGCCAGGCCTACTTGACCACAAATTCTGCGACCTGAGAGGTAGGGGGAAAAACAGGATCATACACTTCTCAAAAGAGGGAAGATTAATGACAAGAAGGGAGATAGAAAGTGAATTTTCCCCAGAATTAGACTATTTTAGAGCCATGCAGCTGGGTGCATATATTCACTCAAAAAGTCTAAAATATTCAGAAGTCCGGGGGTTGTCGGAATTTGAGCAGATATGTTTAGAGGGTGAGAACTTAAGACACCCCCTGTCATATTTCTACGAAATGATTACAAGACTGGAAGCACCTGAAAACTTAGGTTATATAAGTGCCTGGGAAAAAGATCTGAAGCTTACGTTCTCCCCAAAACAAAAGGGAAAAATACTGGGCTCCGTCCATAAAACATCAATAGCAAGTAAATACCAGGAGGGAGGATATAAGATCCTTACCCGGTGGTATAGGACCCCAAGCATGTTACACGGCATATTCCCGCAGACACCAAATACCTGTTGGAGATGCGGAAAAACGCGGCAAGCACCGCAAAAAGCACTGCAAAAAATCGCTCAAAAGCAACATGCATAGATGTGAATCGAGCCTAAGACACCTTTCAAATAGGGCGGATCCGCTGGATAGACTCCGCTAGATCCGTGGGAGATCGCTCCATTGATCCCCGATGAGCAGGTGGGTGACAGGTCCATCTTCACTCGCTGTGCAGAGACAGACCTGTAAGAGCCCTGCTGCTCTCTATGGGGAGATTGGATGAAAACGGATAGCCTGTCTGTTTTGATCCAATCCCATTCAATCTAATCCGCTGGACGGAGAGGGAACGTATCACCATCCGTCTGTTTTGAGCGGATCTTGGATCGGATGGCAGGCGGGTGTCAGTCATGTGGACAGACGTGTTCTGGGCTCTGTATGGGGGCTGCAGGAGAAGATTCCTTCTATTTTATCATATAGTGTCCAGAACATAACTGCCCACAGGACTCACCCCCCTGCTCCTGCCGACCCCCCACTCTGTATTGTTCAATTATATCATTTTAATGAGATCACTATATAGATTTCTGTCTATAGAGCATCACTATAGTTCAGGTGGCACCCTTGTTGTATAACTGCTGAGATAAAACCAATATAGATTATTGGAATGATTATTAATTAGGATAAGCAGAATGATGGGATTGCAATGAGAGAGAGGGAGAGAAAACCTCAAATATACTAAGGAGGAAGCACAGCCTGCGTATGTAATGTAGCAGATCGCTGATCTTTATCACTAAGATCTCAGCGCAGTCAGAGATTATATTAGGATTTCTATCTCTTGGTGGCCACAAAATCTAAATATCATTCGAGGTTTACAACCATTTTATAGGTCCACAGATTCTGTGTAGCATCAATAAATGATGTGTAAATAGCAGGAATATAAATAATCGCTTTATTTTTTCTCCCCAGAAGCAAGAAATGACCCACCCGCCAATGAAAGTGAGCACATGGTCCATGGGACTTTACCACCGGTCCCGTCCAGCATGGAGGAGAAGCCATGCAAATTTTCAATAAAAGATTTTACAATCCATGATGAGCTTGGAGAGGGATCCTATGGGAAGGTGGTGTTGGCCTCCCATCCCTCCTTTCAACAGAAGTTGGCGGTGAAGATGGTTAAACCAGACCGATATCAAGGCTTTTATATTCCAGAGCGCTACATAATGGAAGACCTAAGGAACCATCCATATATCACTCATCTATTTGGAACATTCCATACAAAGGTAAATCTTTTTTTCTCCCAGTCTTTTCATCCTATTCCTGTACTGCTCCCTCTACTGACCCAGACCCTCTAAAATTAACGTGATGCGAATTACAACTTTTTGGGAGTCAAAACTTACACAAGGATAAGCCTCTCCCTTCCCCCGATGACAGTCTTTAGGTGTATAAATTAGTCCTTTGACCAATGACTGTTGAATAGTGGGAGGCAGAGGGGAGCCACACTTGCATCCCACACCAGCTTTTTCTAAGGGCTCTGGCTGTAGTCCGGGAAGCAGTATAGGTAAGAGCAGACCTCTAGAGTGCCTCCTGCAAGGCTGGAGGTTGGTGAAGTCATCTGTACAAAGTAGAGGTTTTCTTTATAGAAATTAGGCTGCCACTGTGAACCTACTTCTGAAATTGCTAGTTGCCTGGCTGCTTATGGCCTCAAACATTAAAGTCACTGAGCCAGAACCAGACTGCAGCTAGGGTGACTGGAGAAGTCAGGCCTCCTCATCTACATGAGACTTCCAGAATGGTGACCAAAGTAATGAAGTGACTGGATCACCCTAACAGCCAGAAAAGACTAGTTTTGTGATCAGGATAGTCCAGTCATGGCGGCCTATGTATCTTCTCTTCTCTTGAAGGAAGATTCCACATTGCACGGTCTGCCGGTGTGTGTGCCTTCCTATATCCCCCCACAGAGTGAAATCTTACTTGTCTCTAATGTAACCTATATTTCTTATTTTCACACAGACTGATCTGTTCCTTGTCATGGAATTCCTGAGTGGCGGCAATCTACGGGAACTGATAGAAACTTCAGCTCCATTTGGCTACGACATGATAAGGTAAGTCCAATGACAGGGTTGTGATGGAGTCGGAGGTGGCTGACCACAGAGAACAGGCAGTGACACAGCCAGGCCCCTCCGACTGAGCCCTGTCAATCCACACCCCTATGTACTATAGGGGAAGTCTCTTTATCTTTACCTTTTATTGGTCTGTAATGATTTTAAATATTAATTCATATTTCTCTTTCTCCTTCAGGCGTCTCACTTCCGAGATTGTTTGTGGCCTGCAATACATCCATGCTCATGACGTCGCCCATTTGTAAGTATTGAATTAGCTGTCTAACAATCACCCCTTGGCTTCTGGTATGTTTTATTGAATCAGGAACACTTTCCACCAGAGTGGGATATGCAGAGCTAACGGTTCACTTCTTTTCTTCACAGAGATCTCAAACCGGAGAACATTCTACTAGACAGCGAGGGTCACGTCAGGATTGCGGACTTCAGCATCTCACGGAGTAGAATCACAGACACCAAAAAGCTTGTAGGAATTAAGGGTACAGACGGTTACATTGCCCCAGAGGTAAGATTCCTGATATCCTGATATTAGACAGAATTGTAATATTTATTACGGGATATAGAGAAGAGATAAGGGGGCTCCCCTTTCATTAAGGCCACATTCACACATGGGCGTTTTGAATCTTGTCTAACAAATGCCCAGGTGTGAATGACAAATCACACAATGCACGTTTCAGATGCCATTCATTGGAATTGCACCTAAAAAAGCAGTACGGTTCTGCCGAGATTGTCACATGATCAACTGCGCTGCAATTGTGGTGAACTGCATTGCATGAAGCATGTTTCCTAAAAGAAGCTCCTGAACTGTTTTTGGGGGGACAAGCTTCAGGCAATGGGAAGCTCAAAACGGCCATGTGTGCATTCAGCCTAAATGGATAGGGTTAGACCCTCTGTCAGGTTTTTATTGGTGTCCTCATAAGGGAAGTCACACTCTTTATGTGTACTGGTGATCATTGTTAGTGAGAAAGAAAACACAGCAGGATGCAAAATGCTGTCCCCAGAACAGGAATATAGGGAAAGTCTTCCAAGGGTGACACCTATTTGGGGACAAGATCCTAAGACTAGTGTTTCCCTCACTTTTGGGAGAATTCCTTTGACTTCCTCTTGAATCTCAGGGACAGGAAGTGAAGACAAATTTCCCAATGGCCCACAGACAGCAAAAATAAACTGGCAGGGGTCTCAACCCTTCCGTACTCTATCTAAAACTTAGAAAACAAAAGTTTTCACTATATATAAATGTTAAGCCCCACCTCCAACATTCACAAACTCCGCCTTAGTTTGTATTTTGAGCTCAATTTTAGGACTCTTGGGAGGCTTTATACATCACATATGTCAGCATGGAGTCATCTGTGTCCTCTGCCTGGTCTAGGAATGTTCTCATCCTTCTTTATCTCCTTATGTTTCTACAGGTCATGGATGCTGGCTCATACAACAAAACAGCGGACTATTACTCCTTGGGAGTGATATTGTATGAGATGGCCGTTAGCCCGGATCACTTCAGAGAGATCAAGGAAAACCAGAGTGGAAGTTTGTTCACGACAGTCATTTCCGAGTTTAAAACATGTCAGGACATTCACCTCTTTGAACTCATAGCTATGGTAAGTATAATCAGAGCTTTACCTTCTCTTTACAGACAAAATCATTTTCAGGTTATACAGACCTTGTTAGGAGTTCAGAACACACAACTGTACATTACTGGTGTTGTCATCAGGAAGAAAAAATCATGACAGTGGCAGATTTGATAGAAAGATCGTTTTATATATTCATCATGTGTATGTGTATATATATATATATATATATATATATATATATATATATATATATATATATATATATATATATTCACCATAAAATATCCAACCCGATCCAATCATCCCATAGTGGCGGGTTTACAAGCAAAATCAAGGAAGCTGAAATATGTCACTGTCAGAATCAAATATTACAACGGGGAGTTCTATTGCTCACATATTGTTATTGTTCTCTCAATGTTTCTTATCATACTTCTTTCTTCTTTACAGCTCTTATGGGAAGAACAGGATACAAGGACATACCTGGTACGTGACATCAGACGGCACCCATTTTTCCAGAGGATGGACTGGTCTGAGATAGAGAAAAGAAAGTCACCCCCAGCATTTAAACCAAAACCGGTAAGTATATGAATAATGGAGGGGTCCATGTATATTGGGGGAGGGGAGATTTTCAGCAACATCTAGGAAATATTTTTGTACAGAATTCTCCCATTTGTGATTTTGTGGTTACTGCACAATCACATGGTCTGGGGACTTGTCTAAAGGAATTCTGTTTATTATTGGTAATACTTATTGTGTAGGTGTCAGGTGCACAGCTTAGACCTGCTTTATTCTGGAAATTCCACCAGCAACACACTTCCTGTTATGAGGTCCCAACACGGACTCACTGTATTTAGGGAGAAGTGTTGGCACCCTATCCTGATTAGAACTACAATCTCCTCCCCCACTCCTTATCTCCATTACACAGAGGGGTGTTGCTTTGTAGTGCACAGACAGAAGCTGAGAAAGTGGATAACACTGAGATCTCAGCTCAGGCCACAGGAACTTACAAGGTCACTGCAATTCTGACAGGATTTATAGGTATTTTTCTGTACCTGCAGAAAATGTACTTAGCCTGAAAGAACCAAATGCAGCCTCCACATGTAAGAACCTTGCTGGAATAGATGACCTTTTGGTTCTTGGGTTTATATATACATAAAGGTTGTGTTAATGCCGTGCTCCTTCTGACCACTAGAGGGAGTTGGGGTTGAAGAATCCCTCTTGGGGTAATCTTCTACACAATGGGGGTTGGGTTCACCAAGCTTTGCCACCATTTTCTGTATCAATTAAACACTGACGAATGTCTTTTTCTCTTCCCAGACTCTCACGGAACCTGAATATTTTAATATGACGGTAAAGGAATTTATGGCTCATGAAAACGACATGGAGTATTCCGAAGATTCTTCCATGATAAGCGAAGAATCCTCTGATTACTCAGAGGACTCGGAATATTCTGACGATTCTTCCATGATAAGTGAAGACGACTCTGTAAACCCAGAAGACCCGGAGTATTCCAAAGATTGTTCCATGATAAGGGAAGAAGCCACTGTAAACCGAGAGGACCTGGAGTATTCCGAAGATTCTTCCATGAGAAGCGAAGAAGCCACTGTAAACCCAGAAGACCTGGAGTATTCCGAAGAGTCTTCCATTAGAAGCGAAGAAGTCGATGTAAACCCAGAAGACCTGGAGTATTCTGAAGAGTCTTCCATGAGAAGCGAAGAAGCCACTGTAAACCCAGAAGACCTGGAGTATTCCAGAGAGTCTTCCATGAGAAGCGAAGAAGTCGATGTAAACCCAGAAGACCTGGAGTATTCAGAAGAGTCTTCCATGAGAAGCGAAGAAGTCGATGTAAATGTGGAGCCCATTCCTCATCTAAAATCCACAAAAGATGACATCATTGGTAAGTATTATAATAGAGAGTTATAAGGCAAGCCCTGCAGGGCAATATAATGTATGTCACCTACATATATGCTATTTACATCGGGGTCACTGCTATATACACAGACACTCACATATATACATATATACTATATACACTGGGGTCACTGCTATATACACCAAGAAGGGTCACTAAATGGTGTAGGGAGGTGTTAGAACCCCTGACAGGTTCCCATTAGGGAGATTCACCCTCTCCATTTGATCACCAATGTCACCAGGATGGAAAGTGATGGAAGATCCACCAGGACAAGAAATAAATCTTCTGATGGGGACAACAGTCTAGGAAGGGACTGAGATATTTCTTCCCAAGTCTTGCTGTGTTTACAGAACAGAAAATAATTAAAGGGATCTCTCCATTGGGACCCTTCCTGTAGCAGTAGAAGAAATACTAAGGCAATGGCTTGCAATTAACATCAGAATTTGTCAGCTGTTGTCAATCACAGGCTGTGTGCTGGAGCTCTCCTCTCTAGCCATCATATTTCTCTTGGTATCAGGAAAAGCTGTCAGAAGTGAGTCCTGTGGATAACAGATGGAACAGGCAGCAGAAAGAAATCACACTCAGTACTTTTGATAGAAACAAGTACACAGTTTAGAAGGATGTACTTTGTTCCTATTTCATGTCTGAGGTTTACAACCATTTTATATGTCCACAGATTCTGTGTAGCATCAATAAATGATGTGTAAATATCAGGAATATAAATAATTGCTTTATTTTTTCTCCCCAGAAGCCCATGGGACATTTCCACCGGTCCCATCCAGCATGGAGGAGTAGCCATGCAAATTTTCAATGGAAGATTTTACAATCCATGATGAGCTTGGAGAGGGATCCTATGGGAAGGTGGTGTTGGCCTCCCATCCCTCCTTTCAACAGAAGTTGGCGGTGAAGATGGTTAAACCAGACAGATATCAAGGCTTTGATATTCCAGAGCGCTACATACTGGAAAACCTAAGGAACCATCCATATATCACTCATCTATTTGGAACATTCCATACAAAAGGTAAATCTTTTTTTCTCCCAGTCTTTTCATCCTATTCCTGTACTGCTCCCTCTACTGACCCAGACCCTCTAAAATTAATGTGATGCGAATTACAACTTTTTGGGAGTCAAAACTTACACAAGGATAAGCCTCTCCCTTCCCCCGATGACAGTCTTTAGGTGTATAAATTAGTCCTTTGACCAATGACTGTTGAATAGTGAGAGGCAGAGGGGAGCCACACTTGTATCCCACACCAGCTTTTTCTAAGGGCTCTGGCTGTAGTCCGGGAAGCAGTATAGGTAAGAGCAGACCTCTAGAGTGCCTCCCGCAAGGCTGGAGGTTGGTGAAGTTATCTGTACAAAGTAGAGGTTTTCTTTATAGAAATTAGGCTGCCACTGTGAACCTACTTCTGAAATTGCTAGTTGCCTGGCTGCCTCTGGCCTCAAACATTAAAGACACTGAGCCAGAACCAAACTGCAGCTAGGGTGACTGGAGAAGTCAGGCCTCCTCATCTACATGAGACTTCCAGAATGGTGACCAAAGTAATGAAGTGACTGGATCACCCTAACAGCCAGAAAAGACTAGTTTTGTGATCAGGATAGTCCAGTCATGGCGGCCTATGTATCTTCTCTTGAAGGAAGATTCCACATTGCACGGTCTGCCGGTGTGTGTGCCTTCCTATATCCCCCCACAAAGTGAAATCTTACTTGTCTCTAATGTAACCTATATTTCTTATTTTCACACAGACTGATCTGTTCCTTGTCATGGAATTCCTGAGTGGCGGCAATCTATGGGAACTGATAGAAACTTCAGCTCCATTTGGCTACGACATGATAAGGTAAGTCCAATGACAGGGTTGTGATGGAGTCGGGGGTGGCTGACCACAGAGAACAGGCAGTGACACAGCCAGGCCCCTCCGACTGAGCCCTGTCCATCCACACCTCTATGTACTATAGGGGGAAGTCTCTTTATCTTTACCTTTTATTGGTCTGTAATGATTTTAAATATTAATTCATATTTCTCTTTCTCCTTCAGGCGTCTCACTTCAGAGATTGTTTGTGGCCTGCAATACATCCATGCTCATGACGTCGCCCATTTGTAAGTATTGAATTAGCTGTCTAACAATCACCCCTTGGCTTCTGGTATGTTTTATTGAATCAGGAAGACTTTCCACCAGAGTTCCCAGTGGCGCTGTCTCCTTCCATCTGCTGCAGAAATCTCCCTGCTCATGCCATATTCTGCTTAATGTACGATTTACACAAAATCCAGCAAGAGGAGTGAGACTCATGATGAATATAGTAGGTGGCTGGAGCTGGAAACCTCGGAACAAAGATCTTCCTGTAGGCAGATAAAAAATAAGACAATGCCCACCCATCAATCTTCATTCTTCTTTGTATACATGTAATACAGTATTTGTATCTTTTCTTTCATTAATATAATGTGGGATATGCAGAGCTAACGGTTCACTTCTTTTCTTCACAGAGATCTTAAACCAGAGAACATTCTACTAGACAGCGAGGGTCACGTCAGGATTGCGGACTTCAGCGTCTCACGGAGTAGAATCACAGACACCAGAAGGATTGCAGGAACTGTGGGTACAGACGGTTACATTGCCCCGGAGGTAAGATTCCTGATATCCTGATATTAGACAGAATTGTAATATTTACTACGGGATATAGAGAAGAGTAGGGATGAGCCGAACAACCCCCTGTTCGGTTCGCATCCAGAACATGCGAACAGGCAAAAAATTAGTTTGAACACCGTTAAAGTCTATGGGACTCGAACGTGAAAAATCAAAAGTGCTAATTTTAAAGGCTAATACGCAAGTTATTGTCATAAAAAGTGTTTGGGGACCCGGGTACTGCCCCAGAGTATGCAAAAAAAAGTTTTAAAAGTGGAAGTTTTTTCGGGAGCAGTGATTTTAATAATGCTTAAAGTGAAACAATAAAAGTGAAATATTCCTTTAAATTTCATACCTGGGGGTGTCTATAGTATGCCTGTAAAGTGACGCATGTTTCCCGTGTTTAGAAAAGTCCCTGCACAAAATGTCATTTCTAAAGGAAAAAAAAGTAATTTAAAACTACTTGTGGCTATTAATGAATTGTTGGGTCCCACAATACAGATGAAAGTCATTGAAAAAAACAGCATGGGGATTCCTCCCAGTTCATTATCAGGCTGGATAGGAATTAATTAATATGAATATTAAGGGGAACCCCAAACCAAAATGTAAAAAAAAATTTGCGTGGGTGTCCCCCCAAATTCCATTACCAGGCCCTGCATGTCTGGTATGGATATTAAGGAGAACCCTGCACCAAATAAAAAAAAAAAATGGAGTAGGGGTCCCCCTCAAAATCCATACCAGACCCTTCAGGTCTAATATGGATTTTAAGGGACATCCTGCGCCAAAATGTAAAAAAAATGGCGTGGGCTCCCCCCAAAAATCCATACCAGATCCTTATCCGAGCACGCAACCTGGCAGGCAGCAGGAAAAGAGGGGGGGACGAGAGACCCCCCCCCCCCTCCTGATCCTTACCAGGCCACATGCCCTCAACATTGGCCCTCAACAGAGGGGGCGGGGTCACCCGTACATGTCACTGGGTAACCCCGGCATTTCCCCTTGCATCAGAGGGGGGCAGGGTCACCCTTTCACATGTCACAGGTGGCCCCGTCCTCACTTATTTAAGAACTGTCATCCGAGTCGCACGCATTGCATGAAGCATGTTTCCTAAAAGAAGCTCCTGAACTGTCTTTGGGGGGACAAGCTTCAGGCAATGTGAAGCTCAAAATGGCCATGTGTGCATGCAGCCTAAATGGATAGGGTTAGACACTCTGTCAGGTTTTTATTGGTGTCCTCATTAGGGAAGTCACACTCTTTATCTGTACTGGTGATCACTGTTAGTGAGAAAGAAAACACAGCAGGATGCAAAATGTTACAGCTGAATAGAATATAGGGAAAGTCTTCCAAGGGTGACACCTGTTTGGGGACAAGATCCTAAGACTAAAGTTTCCCTCACTTTTGGGAGAATTCCTTTGACTTCCTCTTGAATCTCAGGGACAGGAAGTGAAGACAAATTTCCCGATGGCACACAGACAGCAAAAATAAACTGGCATGGGTCTCAACCCTTCCGTACTCTATCCAAAACTTAGAAAACAAAAGTTTTGACTATATATAAATGTTAAGCCCACCTCCAACATTCACAAACTCCGCCTTAGTTTGATGTATTTTGAGCTCAATTTTAGGGCTCTTGGGAGGCTTTATACATCACATATGTCAGCATGGAGTCATCTGTGTCCTCTGCCTGGTCTAGGAATGTTCTCATCCTTCTTTATCTCCTTATGTTTCTACAGGTCATGAATGCTGGCTCATACAACAAAACAGCGGACTATTACTCCTTGGGAGTGATATTGTATGAGATGGCCGTTAGCCCGGATCACTTCAGAGAGATCAAGGAAAACCAGAGTGGAAGTTTGTTCACGACAGTCATTTCCGAGTTTGAAACATGTCAGGACATGTTCCTCTTTGAACTTATAGCTATGGTGAGTATAAACAGAGCTTTACCTTCTCTTTACAGACAAAATCCTTTTCAGGTTATACAGACCTTGTTAGGAGTTCAGAACACACAACTGTACATTACTGGTGTTGTCATCAGGAAGAAAAAATCATGACAGTGGCAGATTTGATAGAAAGATCGTTTTATATATTCATCATAACGATTCATTGCAAAATATCCTTAGTTGTGTTTTTTTAGTTTTCCTTTAAAGCCTCTCATGAGAGAACATGACACAAATAAGGTACCATGCTCCGACCCGATCCAATCATCCCATAGTGGCGGGTTTACAAGCAAAATCAAGGAAGCTGAAATATGTCACTGTCAGAATCAAATATTACAACGGGGAGTTCTATTGCTCACATATTGTTATTGTTCTCTCAATGTTTCTTATCATATTTCTTTCTTCTTTACAGCTCTTATGGGAAGAACAGGATACAGGGACATACCTGGTACGTGACATCAGACGGCACCCATTTTTCCAGAGGATGGACTGGTCTGAGATAGAGAAAAGAAAGTCACCCCCACCATTTAAATCAAAACCGGTAAGTATATGAATAATGGAGGGGTCCATGTATATTGGGGGAGGGGAGATTTTCAGCAACATCTAGGAAATATTTTTGTACAGAATTCTCCCATTTGTGATTTTGTGGTTACTGCACAATCACATGGTCTGGGGACTTGTCTGAAGAAATTCTGTTTATTATTGGTAATAATTATTGTATATGTGTCAGGTGCACAGCTAAAACCTGCTTTATTCTGGAAATTCCACCAGAAACACACTTCCTGTTATGAGGGCACAACACGGACTCACTGTATTTAGGGAGAAGTGTTGGCACCATATCCTGATTAGAACTACAATCTCCTCCCCCTCTCCTTATCTCCATTACAGAGAGGGGTGTTGCTTTGTAGTACACAGACAGAAGCTGAGAAAGTGGATAACACTGAGCTCTCAGCTCAGGCCACAGGAACTTACAAGGTCACTGCAATTCTGACAGGATTTATAGGTATTTTGAAGATTCTTCCATGATAAGCGAAGAAGCCTCTGTAAACCCAGAAGACCCGGAGTATTCCAAAGATTGTTCCCTGATAAGGGAAGAAGCCACTGTAAACCGAGAGGACCTGGAGTATTCCAAAGAGTCTTCCATGATAAGCGAAGAAGTCGATGTAAATGTGGAGCCCATTCCTCATCTAAAATCCACAAAAGATGACGTCATTGGTAAGTATTATAATAGAGAGAGTTATAAGGCAAGCACTGCAGGGCAATATAATGTATGTCACCTACATATATGCTATTTACATCGGGGTCACTGCTATATACACAGACACTCACATTAGCCTGAAAGAACCAAATGCAGCCTCCACATGTAAGAACCTTGCTGGAATAGATGACCGTTTTGTTCTTGGGTTTATATATACGTAAAGGTTGTGTTAATGCAGTGCTCCTTCTGACCACTAGAGGGAGCTGGGGTTGAAGGATCCCTCTTGGGGTAATCTTCTGCACATTGGGGCTTGGGTTCACCAAGCTTTGTCACCATTTTCTGTATCAAACACTGACGAATGTCTTTTTCACTTCCCAGACTCTCACGGAACCTGAATATTTTAGTATGACGGTAAAGGAATTCATGGCTCATGAAAACCACTTGGAGTATTCTGAAGATTCTTCCATGATAAGTGAAGAAGCCTCTGTAAACTCAGAGGACTCGGAATATTCTGAAGATTCTTCCATGATAAGCGAAGAAGCCTCTGAAAACCCAGAAGACCCGGAGTATTCCAAAGATTGTTCCATGATACGGGAAGAAGCCACTGTAAACCGAGAGGACCTGGAGTATTCCGAAGAGTCTTCCATGATAAGCGAAGAAGTCGATGTAAATGTGGAGCCCATTCCTCATCAAAAATCCACAAACCGAGAGGACGGTAAAGGAATTTATGGCTCATGAAAACCACCTGGAGTATTCCGAAGATTCTTCCATGATAAGGGAAGAAGCCACTGTAAACCATGAGGACCCGGAGTATTCTGAAGATTCTTGGACCGGAAGCGAGGGAAGGTGGGAGGCTGGAAGACATTTCTTTTTCTGCAGGCGTGTATTGGTAAGCGACCGGTTTCACGAGTGTACAGGCAGAGATGTCAAGACAGATGCGCTCCTACATCAAGCTAGTGGTTGGTGTTTGAAGACTAGGCATATAGCATGGACAAGGGGGAGTCCATGTTATATGCCTAGTCCTCAAACACCAACCACTAGCTTGATGAAGGAGCGTGGCTGTCTCGACATCTCAGCCTGTACGCTCGTGAAACCGGTCGCTTACCAGTGACGTCATCACCCTCCGCCTGCATGACATTTGCACCTCAGACCTCGCTCTGCATCCAGCTCCACTTCGGCTGGCCTTTTCCATCCTAAAGCAGTTAATGTTTTTTTCTTCAGGCGTGGACTGCACTGGCTGTGAGGGGAGCTTGGAGGCCAGTAGACTTATTTTTAGTTTTCTGCAGGCGTGTGTTGGATCGGTTGTAAGGGGAGGTTGGAGGCCAGAAGACTTTTCTTTTCCTGCAGGCGTGTGTTGGACATGCTGTGAGGGGAGGTTGGAGGCCGGTAGACTTTTTTATTTTCTGTAGGCGTGTATTGGACTGGCTGTGAGGGGATCTTGGAGGCCAGTAGACTTTTTTATTTTCTGCAGGCGTGTGTTGGACCGGCTGTAAGGGGAGGTTGGAGGCCGGATGACATTTTTTTCCTGCAGGGGTGTGTTGGACCGGCTGTGAGGAGAGGCCGGTAGACTTTTTTCTTTTCTGCCGTAGTTTATTGGACTGGCTGTGAAGGGAGCTTGGAGGCCAGTAGACTTTTTTATTTTCTGCAGGTGTGTGTTGGACCGGCTGTGAGGGGAGGTTGGAGGCTGGTAGGCTTTTTTTTTTTTCTTTTCTTCAGGCATGTGTTTGGCCGGCTGTGAGGGGAGATAAGAGGCCGGTAGACGTTTTTTTCTGCAGGCGCGTGCTGGACCGGCTGTGAGGGGAGGATGTAGGCTGGTAGTATAGTAGCCTTTTTGTGCAGGCATGTGTTGGACCGGTTATGAGGGGAGGTTGGAGACGGGTACTTTTTTCAGGCAGGTGTTGGACCAGCTATAAGGGAAGGTTGGAGGCCAGTAAGAGGCCAAGGGGTGTTTGAACTGGGTGAGGGACCCTCAAAAGGCTGATGAGGCAGGAAGCATAAGTAGAAAGCAGTGGAGCTGTGAGGTGCTCCAAAAGTCCAATTTGAGAGGGGCGAGTCTGTCAGAGAGGGCTTCCTGAAAGTGGAAGGTCTGAAAAAAATCCAAACCTGAAGAGGCCTGGGTTTGTACCTGGGGAAAATAATCTGTTACCTAAAGTTGGGTACAGATGGGATGGGACCAGGGAGAGTTTGTATTTCTAGAGTGCCCTGGCAGAACAAGATATTTTGGGGCTGAGTAGAGGATGGGCTTTCAAGGATGCGAGGGAGGAAAAATGTGAGGGAAGCACCAGGGTAGGCAGCTCAGAAGGGAGCTAGTTGTGGATTGTTCCAGAGGAACCCACTCTTTCAGGTCTCTGTGTTTGTGCCAGTCCAATAGTCATGTAAGGCATGCTGCAGCCTGGTATTTGTAGATGTCAGGGAACACCAGGCCTCCATACCTTTTGAGGAGGGCCAGGATGCTTGATATAGGTTTGGGGAGTTTCTGGACCCACATGAAAAAAAAAGGGAGTTCACCGATTTAAGAAAGAAGGGAGGGATGTGGATCAGGAGGGTCATAAGTAAGTGACTTATGAATGAGTCACCGAGGAATTGTGTGAGGATTGTCATTTTAAGGATATTGCAGGAACCAAATCCGGAAAAGGGGCCAGTGTTTCATTTTTGTAGAAGTTGACGGGTCCTGATTTAAGAGGAGGCCAGTCGTTTTTCAGACATGTTTTGGAACTTATTTTGCTAAAATGGAAGGTGATTTCACTTATGATTGCAAATATATGCAACCAATACCTCTGTTTTTTTTATGAATTTGTTGAATTAGTTTAGCCTCTCATTTAATTTTCGTGCTATGTATGTCTCCATTTGGAAACAATGTTAGAGTAGAGTTAGGGACCGCACTTTGCAGAGGAGCCTTGACGTGGCAGTGCGGCTTCACATATATTTGCAAATGTATCCAACGTAAAACTAACACAAACTATTCAAACAATGAAAACTTTTTTACATTTTTTATTTTGCTGACTGGCTGGTAAGTGTTACGGTGGATTGTGTGTATTGTATTGTTCTGTTAACTGCCATGCTTAAGTACTGAATCACACTTTTGAGTGTTATTGCAATACATGTTATCACATGTTACATGCTTAGTGTGTTGCAGTGCCATTCATTGTCAATGGTACCTCAGCACATTGACCCAGCGCACTTCCAACACATACTGTGCCTTGAAAAAGTATTCATACCCCTTGAAGTGTTCCATATTATGTCATGTTATAACCAAAAACGTAAATGTATTTTATTGGGATTTTATGTGATAGACCAACACAAAGTGTCACATAATTGTGAAGTGGAAGGAAAATAATAAATGATTTTCAAAGTTTTTTTACAAATAAATATGTGGAAAGTGTGGGGGGCATTTGTATTCAGCCCCCCTGAGTCAATACTTTGTAGAACCACCTTCCGCTGCAATTACAGCTGCAATTCTTTTCTCTACCAGCTTTGCACATCTAGAGACTAGAGAGTGACATTTTTGCCCAGTCTTCTTTGCAAAATAGCTCAGGCTCTGTCAAATTGGATGGAGAGCGTCTGTGAATAGCAATTTTCAAGTCTTGCCACAGATTCTCAATTGGATTTACGTCTGGACTTTGACTGGGCCATTCTAACACATGATTATGCTTTGATCTAAACCATTCCATTGTAGCTCTAGCTGTATGTTTAGGGTTGTTGTCCTTCCAGGAGGTGAACCTCTGCTCCAGTCTCAAATCTTTTGTAGACTCTAACAGTTTTTTTTCTAAGATTGCCCTGTATTTGGCTCCATCCATCTTCACATCAACTCTGACCAGCTTCGCTGTCCCTTCTGAAGAAAAGCATCCCCACAACATGATGCTGCCACCACCATGAATCACGGTGGGGATGGTGTGTTTAGGGTGATGTGCAGTGGTAGCTTTCCAATACACATAGCGTTTTGCTTTTAGACCAAAAAGTAAAATTTTGGTCTCATCTGACCAGAGCACCTTCTTCCACATGTTTGCTGTGTCCTCCACAAGGCAAACTGGACTTCTAATTGCTTTCTTTCAACAATGGCTTTTTTCTTGCCACTCTTACATAAAGACCAGATTTGTAGAGTGCACGACTAATAGTTGTCCTGCGGACAGATTCTCCCACCTGAGCTGTGGATCTCTGCAGCTCCTCCAGCGCTACCATGGGCCTCTTTGCTGCTTCTCTGATTAATGCGCTCCTTGCCCGACCTGTCAGTTTAGATGGATGACCATGTCTTGGAAGGTTTGCAGTTGTACCATACTCTTTCCATTTTCGGATGATGGATTGAACAGTGCTCCGGGAGATGTTCAAAGCTTGGGATATTTTGTTATAACCTAACCCTGCTTTAAACTTCTCCACAACTTTATCCCTGACCTGTCTGGTGTGTTCCTTGGCCTCCATGATGCTGTTTGTTCACTAAGGTTCTCTAACAAACATCTGAGGGCTTCACAGAACAGCTGTATTTATACTGAGATTAAAAGACACATGGGTGGATTCTATTTACTGTTTACATTTATTTTTGGATGTAAGATGACAAAATGTGGAACATTTTAAGGCCTATGAATACTTTTTCATCTGGAAAGTATTCACAGCACTTCACTTTTTCCACATGTTGTTATGTTACAGCCTTATTCCACAATGGATTATATTCATTATTTTTCTCAAAATTCTACAAACACTACATGTTTAAACTGAATTTACATAGGTGGACTCCGAACAAGTTGTAGAAACATCTCAAGGATAATCAGTAGAAACAGGATGCATCTGAGCTCAATTTGATGAGTGCCATAACAAAGGCTTTGAAAACTTATGTATATGTTTTTTTTTTGTTATAAATTTGCAAATATTTCAAACAAACTTCTTTCTTGTTGTCATTATGGGGTATTGTTTGTAGATTTTTTTGTACTCCTTCGTAAGGAAAAATCTTGGATCTTCAGGCTCAATACGCTCCAGCCGGCTGGCTTGAATAACGAGTTGAGCCTGTAGATATTCCTTGAGCCCTAAACAAGCTACGGATATTTCTGCATTTGACTCCCCTTCCTCCACTCCTCTCCCCCCCCCCCATTTACCTTTCCTTCAACTCTTCCCTTTCCTACTCCCCCCCACCCCCTCAGCATTATCCTTCCTTCCTCCCCTTCCTCTCCAAAGTCATTATTTGATGCATATACTGAATATAGTCTTGTCACCAGATAGCAGATATAAGATTACTGCCAGTCTATGCTGAACAATCTGTTCAAACTGTGTTTCAAACTCGGAATACAGTTATGATATATATGCCGAATATACCCTTGTTATACATCAGGTATAATATCATTTAAAGCCCAGTCTCCGTTCTAAATTGTTGACAACTTGCTTTGGTATTAATAGATTGTAATCACGAGATTTATCTCTTAGTCACCCAGGCCCTCCCAAGTCCCTTCTGTGATACCTTTTTGAAATTTTACAGTTTAGGACCATGTAGGATGCTATGATAGCCAGTACCATTGTTATGTCCTGATAATATCGAGCATAGGTCCTGTATGTAGTTTTTCTTGTTTTGGTAATTTTTCTGTCTATTTTATTTGATCTGTAGTACCATAAGTCACCGTAAGATGGCAGCATTGAATAGAAATGTCGTAGGAAAGTTTTGATTGGACATTGCGATTGGACATTGCTCTTCATAAATAGTTTACAGCAACCTATGTAAAACATCCAGACGAAGTGCATGGCTAAGTGCATGAAATGCGTTGACGTAGCTGACGCCAGCTCATCCTTTCTGGTCCCTGCCGGGGAAATGTAAGGTGTCCCCTTGCGTTTCAAACATCTTGGAACGTATTGGTGCTTTACTTCTTCAAACTCCACTAAAACAACTCGGCTACCGTAGGCTCATGCCTTAGCTGCTGAACCGGAAGGTACTCTGAAACCTCCATGTGACCATCCGGATGCATTTTCGGACACTACAAACGCTACACTGTAGATACAGTGAGAAGCGTAACATGGAGGAAACTTTCTTTACTCCCGGACCAAACAGACAGACATTGGCTCTAACGGCCGGTTTAAAAAGGGAAAAGGCAAATACAGACATCTCCCGTGTTCCACGGTGAGGGAAGATTTCCATTAAGCCAATATCGAGGCCAGAATCTAATGGCAAAAGGAGGGGTAAGCGATATCTTATGGACATTACTTAACTCTGTATTGACTGCCTAAAATTTCACGGGTTCCCCCTTGTTCACCGCCTTAATGAATAGAACTGTGCAGATGAATCCTGCTGGGTAGAGCCCCTAAATATATACTTTCTCCATATGCTTGTGTAAATTGCTATTTATCAACCTGTCTGTTTTGAAGTTTAAAATTGGATGATTTCAGTGGAAAAAGGAAAAAATAATTAATAATTACAACATAGCTTGCTGCTTGAGAAACTCTGCACCATATGCTGCTATTTAAATATCAGCTCTGATTTACAAAATTAACTCTTTAGCAGAAGCAAACAAATGGAGTGAAGCAATATGCATGACTGTTCACAACTCTTTACTCTTATAATTATAAGCTTGTGTTGGAAAACATTGAAAGACTGTTCAAAAGGACATAAGTTACCAACAATCTTCTTGAAATAAATTTTGAGGGGACTGTGACCATATGTGCGATCACTCTAATTGATAGCACCATTAATACAATCAATCTGGAGACAGGATTCCAGGAATGGAGTCTATGGGGGGCTATTTGAGCATAGTGTCTTTTATTGACAACATTGACAATTTTTGTCTACAGTGATTTATAATTTTTTTAATAAATTTGGTACATTGTGGGAGCGTGATTAACTGGGGATGGTTATTTTGCTGTGTTTTCATCAATAAAGTATAAGGCCGTAACATACCGCAACCAACTGGACGCCCCTATCACAGTCTTGGAGATCCTCCAGGCGCTTAAATCCATGCAGGTGGGGAAGACACCGGGGCCAGACGGAATTCCTGTGGAATTCTATAAGCAATACGCTACAGAGCTCGCTGACAGACTCCACAATCTATTCTCCGCGTCTAGGCGCATCGGGAAAATCCCTGAGACCATGAGCGAAGCGATCATAGTCGTAATCCCCAAGCCGGGAAAAGACCCCACCTTATGTTCATTGTACCGCCCCATATCCCTCCTAAATGTGGATGCGAAAATATTAGCCAAAATCCTGGCCATTAGACTAAATGTGGTTATCACTGCCCTCGTCCACAGTGATCAAACAGGCTTTATGCCGGGAAGGGGCACGGACATCAATATCAGACGCCTTCTCACACACATAGACAGAGCAGACGGGGGTACGTTGGGGGTGGTGGCCTCCCTCGACGCAGAGAAGGCTTTTGACTCCGTCGAGTGGGGATACCTATGGGAAGTACTCTCGCGATTCGGGTTTGGTGCGGGATTTACAAACTGGCTCCGTATGCTGTACCACAGTCCTTCAGCCAGAATCCGCACCAACGGCTGCTTATCGGGGATGTTTGAGTTGGCCCGGGGCACGAGACAGGGGTGCTCCCTCTCTCCGGCCCTATTTGCCCTTGCAATGGAGCCCCTGGCCATATTGCTGAGAGCAGATCCTAGGATTAAGGGACTACGGGTAGGTCCAATCGAGGAAAAGCTGTCCCTGTATGCAGACGACGCTCTGCTCTATTTAGCAGACGCGTCGTCTTCTTTACAAACTGCACTGGAAGTGATCGACTGTTTTGGTCGGTACTCAGGGATCCGTATCAACTGGGACAAATCGGTCCTCTTCCCGCTCCACCCCTCAACCCCTCGAGTGCCTCATCCGCAGCTTAAATGGGTGGAAAGCTTTACATACCTGGGGATTAAAGTTAGCACTAAAATCCAGAACTATATGGACGACAATTTACAGCCACTCATGGCGCAACTAGTGACCAGATGTACAGCATGGCGCTCCCTCCCCTTGACCCCAGTGGGCAGAGTCAACCTGCTAAAAATGATCTATCTCCTCAAGTACCTGTATTTCTTCCGTAATACCCCCACGCACATCCCCAGGACTTTCTTCCGGAGGTTGGAGTGTCTGCTGATATCCTTTGTCTGGGCTGGGAGGCCCCCCAGGGTGGCCAGACAGATACTATACCTCCCACTATCGGGGGGAGGCTTGGCGCTCCCGAACTTTCAGCTTTACTACTGGGCGGCTGTCCTGGTCACAGTCCGCTGGTGGTTTTCTCAGCCCAGACAAAACCCGGCGGTCACTCTGGAGGCGGCCGTTCTTGGCTCTTTTGCAGCTCTCAGTAACCTCCCGTTTCGTGGACCTAGGGCTAGCTCATCCATGACATGTCTGATGCGGACCACGGTGAGGGTATGGCAGGAGGCAAGGAAGATTTATGGGAAGCCCAATCACATCTCCCCACATATGCCCCTATGGGGTAATCCTATGCTCTCCCATTTGAATACTATCCCAGACCCTTCACTATGGGCGAAAAAAGGAGTCACTACCTTAAAACATATAGTTCATGATGGTAGACTTATGACTTTTCAGGAAATGAGACGAACATATGCACTTCCGATCTCTTTTCAGTTCAGGTACTGGCAGCTCAAGCACGCCTTTGAGGCCCAATTCCCTGCCCCCCTGACCTTGGAGTCTGACTCCATTGAGCGTCTACTGATTTCTAGAGTAATGGGGAGGCCCCTCTCGACCTTATACCTTTACCTCACAGTAGAATATGACACCAAACTAACCAAATCCTGGGAAAAATGGAGGGCAGACATCCCGTCCCTGGGCGAAGAAGAGTGGGAGGAGTGTCTGACTTCATACATTCCTTCCATGATTGCCGCAAAAGACAGGTTTATACAATTTAAGTTCCTGCACAGGGCCTACTTCACCCCGCAGAGGCTGGCACGCATCTACCCCCAAAGAGACCCTAACTGTCAAAGATGTAAACAAGAAGTCGGTACCTTCTGGCACATGGTCTGGTCCTGTCCCAAACTCCAGCCTTACTGGGCGGCAGTGGTCTCCACGCTGAATGATGTGACCGGGTCGAATCTCCGGGTCGACCCTCAAACTTTACTACTGAGCCATTTGGAAGACATAGAGGGGCATAGGTATGGTAAATTATGTATTACCTTCTCACTGTACTATGCCAGACGGGAGATTTTGTTGAGGTGGAAATTAGAAGACCCCCCTACTCTTGCCTCGTGGAGGCGATCAGTGACCTTGGTACTCCCCCTGTATAAGTTGACCTATGAAAGCAGACAATGCCCAGGGAAATTTGATAAAATATGGTCCTCCTGGATAGACGCCTCTGACGACCTTGCTCCCCCCTCCCCCCTCCCCCTAACTATCACTCTTTCTTCTCTCTGATGTGCCCCCCCCCCCCCCCCGGGCCACATGGATTCCAGGTATCCTTATGATGTATGTGAGGTTTCACCAAGATGACATGCACTTATGATTGTGTGTAGCTGATGTTCATGACACCGGTACTGCTGGATCATTAACTAAAGAATGACTGCCGGATGAAGGTGGTTCATCCTGTCTTTACTTGTATGCCATTGTACTTACTATATTGCTTTTACTGTGATGCTGATTTGTCTAATAAACTTTTCTGTTAAAAAAAATAAAAAAGTATAAGGCCGTAGTTGATCCTCCTCTTATTTGCCTTTCTGGTGACATTTCTTTGTCCCAACCTTTTGTGTACATAGTTGACCTTGATAATTGAGAAGGTACCCCATCTGATTGACGAACCGGTCATGGCTTAAATGTAATTAAAATTATTTGAGAGACAAGGATTCATTGATTTTTTTTATATTTTCCTCATGAATCCAAATGTACCCCACACTTTTCACATATTTATTTGTAAAACATTTTGAAAACCATTTATCATTTTCCTTCCACTACACAATTATGTGCCACTTTGTGTTGGTCTATCACATAAAATCCCAATAAAATACATTTACGTTTTTGGTTGTAACATGACAAAATGTGGAAAATTTCAAGGGGTATGAATACTTTTTTAAAGCACTGTACATTCTTGGCATGTCACAATATATAGCAATATTTACATTTTTCAAAAAGGCTTCATCTTTTATTATCAAAAAGTCATCCTTGAGCTCCTAGGATGGGATGCATGGCAACCATGCCGGCAGTTTGTAATGCCGTTAAGATCTGACAGTCTTTATCAAGCCCTAATATAGGTCTCCTATGGCATCTTACTGTGATTCTAATTACATCTACTGCTCCAGCCTTGAGGAAAGGGGATGTCTTTCCCTCGAAATGCGTGACTGTACCCGATGCTCTTAACCAATAACATTTCAAAAAGACCTCCTCAAAACCCACTCTAGGATGAGAGGAAGTCATCCATCTGCTGCAGGCAGGGGGGCTTTGGGACACATTGGATTACTTCAGCTGCAATTGTGCTCTTGCAATCCTATGTGTCTCTGTGCCTTTAAGGAGGAGTGGGCTACCTCCAGACAAACCTGCAATTACATTTATTCACTGCTATATATGTTCGAACTTGGAGACTCTTAAAAATATAGAGTTTAGACTGCAGTACACAGAGAAGACTAGACATAGGCACTGCAAATATGTGCAACTAAATTCCCTGTTTTCTAATGTGAATTGTTTGTTTTTTTCAGCTAGCTGGTAAGTGTGCTAAGATATTTTTGTCTGTTTGTGATGTATGTTGGTCTTCCATGTGCACCTTACTGCAAAGGCTGGTTATAAAATGGAGTGGTTGCCATCTTTTTGTATAACCTCATCGATACCCAGCCTAGGATGAGATGAATTCATCCATCTGGTGTGGGTGGAGGAAGCATTTCCTTAGTTTCCTCTCCCTCATTGATTAGACAGCAGTTTGGCACCTGCATCATTCATATAATGCTTTTAGTTTTCTGAATGAATGCAATGATCTCTGATTGGATGAGTTGAAGAGGTGGGGAGGTGACCTCACACTCTCCATCTTGTCCAATCAGAGAACTCTTCAGAAAACGCAAAGCATTCTCAGAATGGTGCCTGTGCTGAGCGGCTGACCTCCAGTGTTCACAAAGCAGTAGAGCGTGGAACCTGGAAGCTAATGGAGATCACTGGAGTAGCAGTGAATACTTCAGTGATTTACAGGTCCCAGGGGCATTGGTCGGGTATGGTAAATACGTAGTTAGGTTGGTCCAAGCTGGACCAATTTAACTGGGAATAACATACCAATGCTTGAAAGTATTCTTTAAATAACTTAAAAGTGCTACACTTATGACTGGTCCATTTTAAGTACCTAGTAAGTTTGTGCTCCAGAGCAAAGGAACAGCTCAGAAGAAGTATGGTTCATGTCAAATGGTAATCACAGATAATGAAACAAGAATGAACAAAACAAAGGTTGCAAATGTATGCAATATGTCTGAAGACTAGTAGACAATATATTGTGAATGGTTTATAAATGAAAATGAATGGGGCGTGGTCAGCCGCGGAAGTGAATGGCCACACTGTAAGGGAGCTCCGCTATCACAGACTTCCCTGAGCTACTTACCAAGCAACTTGTAAGCCCAGAGTGACACCAATCAGCACCGGAGACAAACGGAAACGAAGAGATGTGGTCGGGGAAACGAAAACCAAAGAAGGAGCCCAGAAAACTGAGTGATTTCTGCAGCCCGGCCGGGACACAGAGAATCCAAGATGGCGCTAACCTCCAATGCAGAACAGAAAGACAGGCTCCTCACACAGAACAGGATGAGGAGAAACAGTATGCACTGCAAAGCAAGGGCAGCTATGAATATCAGGATGACATGCTGAGCCCAGTAAAACAAAGAAGAAGGATTTCTTCTATTGAAGGTAAATCTAGTCCAGCTACCCCTGACTACACATATACTACTGATAACAACCCATATGATGACAAACTGAATGCTATACCAACAGCAGGGCAACCCATACTAGACACAACAATTAAAGATATGATAATGTCTCTCATATGGAGGATAAAATTTGTGACTTTACTTCAGCACACAACGACTTAGTGGACTCTCACTTTGAGCTAGAAGAAGAAGTGAGACAACTCAGAATAAAAGTTGGAGACATTGAGGACCGAAGTAGAAGAAACAATATAAAATTCAGAGGAATCCCAGAAAACGTGAAACCGTCAGATCTGAAAAGCTTCATTAAAAAAATGATCTCAGAACTAATCCCCTCAATCCCACAACAAGAGATGGAAATTGACAGAGCACACAGACTGCCTAAACCGCAACATATAGCAGAGAAACTACCAAGAGATGTCATTGCCAGAATCCATTTTTTTGAGTGATAGACCAACTCATGCAATATGCACGTCGCCACTCACATCTCCCTGACCCTTATGCGGGTTTAACCCTGTACTCGGATCTATCTCAAGTGACAATTCTAGCTGGCAAGAACCTAAACTCGATTACAAAGATTCTGCGCAACCACAGCTTGATTTACAAATGGGTATTCCCCACAAAATTAATTGTGGACTACAAAGGGACCTCTTACCCAATCCACAGCCTAGAACAAGGCTTAAAAATCCTCCGCTCATGGGGGTTAATCCCCAACATAGAGAATGATAGAATGGATACTAATACACCTGGACCAATTTCTCAAGCCTGGAAAAAAAAATCCTAAAAGGTCAAGATCTACTAAAGAGGTAAATCTCTTCTACTACATAAACTGTACCCCTACAAGTTCCTTCCAAGTTTAAACCTCAGGAATTTAATGAAGCTCAGGGAAGCCGGATCTCAGGGAATTTAGTTCTACTCCCGACAATCCCCTGACTAAGAGTATATGTTACTGTACACTGGAGTTGTATCACCACAACTCTTCTTTTTTTCATGTTTTTTCTCTGTTTTTGTTGAATGATTTTCCCTATGTACTTTTCACATGTATACTTTATTCAATACAACACCTCCACCTACTGGAGGAAAAGTATAACTGCACCGTCAAATTGTTTTTTTCTTATTTCAACAACCAACTAATATACAAATACGAATCTACACCTAAGCATCCAACACTATAACACTAATAACTCTTAAACTCATGTCAATGAACGTGAAGGGCCTAAATAGCCCATTCAAATGGAGAGCTCTATGGTCAGACACTATTAAATTTGGAAGCGACGTCATATGTATTCAAGAATCTCACTTTGCAAAGATTAACTCGCCAATATTCAAACACCATAAATTCCCACAAATGTTCATCTCCAGCAACAACAGGGAAAAAAAAGGAGTGATTACAGCTATAAAAGACACTGTTTCCTTTCAACAAATTAACATCAAAACAGACACCCAAGGAAGATACATAATTCTAGTAGCCGCAGTTGACAATATGATATACACAATTGTCAACATATATGCCCCCAACAAAAACCCTCACCAATTCATCAAAAAAGTGATCAAGAAAACAAAAAAAATACAAAAGACACCTCATCATTTACGGAGACTTTAATGCTCCAATGGACCCAGACATGGACACATCCAAAAAAGGAAAGACTCCCAGAAGAGGATTGGCCAACTTTCACAAGTCATATTCTAGGATAGATTTTTTTCATCACAGACAAAAATCTCCTCCCAAAAGTAACTAATGCTAACATTCACAACCTAACGTGGTCAGACCATGCACCAATTACACTAGAAATTAACACAAACCAAATTTGTCCCAATAATTATCTTTGGAGGAATAATTTATCCTCTCCCAGGAGAAACATAGGTCTGTGATGAAAAAAAACCTTGACGAATTCTTTGTACTGAATGATAACAATTCTGTTAATGATTCTACACTGTGGCGCTCCCACAAAGCGTATGCCAGAGGCCTTTTAATACAGATAGCAGCTAGGGAAAAAAAAAAAACAGAAAGATTTAAATAAACACTTTACTAAAACATATAGCAAACTTAGAGGAGACAAATTAAACAAAAAAGAATTGCGCTAGGTGAAAAACAAATCAGAATAAATAATGAAAAAAAGGTGTATATCGTGAAGATAATCTTGCAGCTGAACACCAAATAACCCCGGTATAGGGCACAAAATAATATAAAAAATATTAAAAAAGGAAAATAGTGCAGCGCTAGATAATAAACAATATAGAGTATAACAAGTATACAATGGTGAACAAAATAGTGAAAATTGTTAGAAGAAACAATCAAGGGTCCATGAAAGACAAGTTCATATATAAAGAATCAATCCGATATAGATGATCAATCAAAGTGCATTCCTGAAGGTGCTTGAAACTTATCCGTGCAACTTATCCGTGCAGCATACCACCATCACCACATGTGTGTAAAGAGGGGAGGCTTACCAAAAAGCCAGTGACCGCCCTTGTTCAGGGGAGTCAAACTTGGGAGAACAGCCTTGGTGCTGTTTAACGATCATCAGCGATCATCAGCGTCCCAGAAGGTGTCCCCAAGCAGCTGGATCCTCTCCTGTGGGGCAGCTCTCTCCTCCGTCCCTCGTTAACCACAAAACGTGAAATGGCATCCAAATGAAAAGACAAAAAAAGCCTTTGATAATGTAGAAGTTCGGGGAATTTTATTGATTAAAAAATCCACAAATACAGAGTGGAAAAACCTTGCAAGGTAAAAAATATATATATAGAAAGCTCCGTTGGTCTATAGTAAACAGACGAATTTGCGCATGCGCAGTGCGAACGTGCGTGTCAACCCTACGCCTTTTTCGTCACAATTGACGTCATCGGTGGTACGCCCACTCGCCTGCGCATGCGCTTTAAGTAGCGGTCGCGTCGGCAAAGACGCACCGCCATTGGACATTACCATGAAGACCAGGAGCCAATACAAAACAGAGTTCCCGCCCGCGGGAATGACGCAGCCAACCCAGATATATGGCGCAGTGTTACCACCCACAGAGCGGCCACAGCGCCAATCAGCGCTAACATACAGAGCTGCTCCGTAGTCACACAGCGACAATCCCATACATAGCATATATATCTGAAGACATATCCTATTTAAAATTATATACAAACAATTCTAAGAATTATTGCAAGGAAAAATACATCCCAAATATTAAAATTAAAGGGTCATTGCCAGTGATGTAAGTAACTGAGTTAAAATAAACGGAGTTACATAACGCAGTTACTTAGAGGGTAACGAGTAATCTAACTGATGCCGCACGCTCCCGATGCTCATGCTACTCTGCAAGGGGCATCTATCGTGTAACTAGGGGTGGGTCTAGTATTACTGTAACCAAGGGGCGCATTTATTATTATTGTTATATATCGAGCTCTGCCCATTAATTTAACATTCACCCTCTTCTGTAGCCATCCGCCCCTTATACGATATAATAGTAGACCCGCCCCTTGCTTACACGCTATAACAGATCTGCCCCTTGGTTAGAGTAATAATAGAGCAGCACCCTTGGTTACACGATATATAACAATACTAATAAATGCGCCCCTTGCTTACAGTAATACTAACATTGTACTGCCCCTTAGCCAATCAGGAGCACAGGTCCGTGTGACCTGTGCCCTGATTGGCTGAAACGACAGGCGCTGTGATTGGGCGCCTATCAGGCGTCCAATCATAGCAGAGGATGAGAGGAGGAGCGGGCAGAAGAGGAAATGGAGGACACGATGCCGCCGTCATCTGAGACAAGGTAAGTGCAGGGCGAGGGGGGGGGCTCCAAGACATGTCATCGGCTGGTGATCTTGCAGGTAACAGTAAGGTGTATTTCCTGTGGTTGCTGGAAGAGCAGAGGAGGGGAAGGGGGGGGGGGGGGGGGGGGGGGGTGGGGGTGGGGTGGGGGGTGGGGAGGGGAGGAGATAGTATAACAGGTTTTTTTTTTTTTTTTTAAATACAAAATGACAATTCCACCGATCTATCAATCGTGTCACCATTGGACAGTTGTGCCAGCACACAGATGGTGTGGTCAATAATGCTGCGTTTTGATGGGCACATGTAAACAAGAAGTGGATGCCGGCGGGCTTTCACACCGGAGTGTTTTTCATGCGGTGCAGCGCTAAAAATAGCGCCTGTTCACCGCATGAAAAAATCCGGCCCCTTTAACTCCAGTGTGAAAGCCGGCGGGCTTTCACACTGGAGCGGTGCGCTAGCAGGATGACAAAAAAAGTCCTGCTAGCAGCATCTTTGGAGCGGTAAAGGAGCAGTGTGTTCACCGCTCCTATACCGCTCCTTCCCATTGATTAGAATGGGACACCGCGGTAAAACCGCGGCAATAGCGCCGCTACGGCGGCGCTCTGCGGGGGTGTTTAACCATTTTTCGGCCGCTCGCGGGGGGTAAAACCGCACCGCGAGCGGCCGAATACCGCGGTTAAAACGACGGTAAAGCAGCGCTAAATATAGCGCTGCTTTACCGTCACCGCGGCTCCCCGCCCCAGTGTGAAAGGGGCCTTAGTTACACGTATAGAATATTTAAAAAAAAGTCAGTTACTTTGCTGCGTAACTAATTACTTTTCCAATGTAGTAACTGAGTTACTAACGCAATTACTTTTTGGGAGAAGTAATTTGTAACTTAACTAACTACTTTTTTAAAGTAAGATGACCAACACTGGTCATTGCTAACAACACACAGAAACCAAAAGATAATGATTTAATATAACGGCACCTAACATTCCCTAGAAAGAGAAATGGGGAAGGGAGCCATCTTGTGGTGGATAAGCAATATTGCCCATATTGTAAAAAGACTAAGGGAAAATTAAATGTCACCATAGTCTAAACCAGGGGTCTCCAAACCCTGGCCCGCGGGCCACATCCGGCCTGCTTGTGTCTTTAAACCGGCCTGCCGCAGCTGGCAGGTCCTGCAATACAAAGCAGCACACCCGCCCATGCTGCATGACGTGCTTATGATTGGCTGCTGGGACCGCCGATGTCCCAGTAACCAGTGACGTCATTAGCGCGGCACCTCCCCCTTCACACACACCTCCGTACAGCCGTCTCCGTCTTCATCTCGTGTCTCCCGCCCGCTGCTTCACACGCTGAAGGATCGTTAATACAAACAGCGGGCGGGAGTCGTGAGCTGAAGACGGCTGTACGGAGGTGTGTGTGTGTGTTGCCGATGGGTGGAGGGAGGGTCATTAGGCTGTAACATTGAAGAGGTTGAACGCTGCCTCACCTTTCCACTGTCCTGTTTGCAGCAGAAGTTGGCTCATACAGAGGTGTGTGTGTGTGTGTGTGTTGCTGATGGGAACACTGATGGCTGCCAATACTCTGCAATACTCAGCAATACTCTGCAATACTCTGCAATACCTAGCCAATACTCAGCCAATACCCTGCCAATACCCTGCAATACTCTGCCAATACCCAGCCAATACTCTGCCAATACCCAGCCAATACTCTGCCAATACCCAGCCAATACTCTGCCAATACCCAGCCAATACTCTGCTAATACTCTGCAATACCCAGCCAATACTCTGCCAATACCCTGCAATACTCTGCCAATACCCAGCCAATACTCTGCCAATACCCAGCCAATACTCTGCTAATACTCTGCAATACCCAGCAATACTCAGCCAATACTCTGCCAATACCCTGCAATACTCTGCCAATACTCTGCAATACCCATCCAATACTCTGCAATACCCTGCCAATACTCTGCAATACCCTACCAATACCCTGCCAATACTCTGCAATACCCATCCAATACTCTGCAATACTCTGCCAATACCCTGCCAATACTCTGCAATACCCATCCAATACTCTGCCAATACTCTGACAATACTCTGCCAATACTCTGCAATACCCAGCCAATACCCTGCCAATACTCTGCAATACCCTGCCATACCCTGCCATCACTCTGCCATACCCTGCCATCACTCTGCCATACCCAGCCAATACTCTGCCATACCCAGCCAATACTCTGCCATACCCAGCCACTACTCTGCAATACCCTGCCAATACTCTGCCATACCCAGCCATACTCTGCCATACCCAGCCATATAAATATAGGGAGAGTACTCAGCGCTGTCAGAAATAAATAAAACTAAAAAAGATACTCTGCCAATATCAATTATTTGCTGTTCCGAAAAATGATCCGATTCGTGACTGTGATGTGAGTTTTTTGATCCATTGCACCCCTACTGATGGGGATATTGCTGGAGACACTACTGATTACAAAAATGATCCATGTAAAATATATACATTTAAATTTTATTCATTCATGTATTTTATACATAACTGATTTTTTTTTTTGGCCCCCGAATACTTGTAAAATCTACAATGTGGCCCTCGTGTTGAAAAGTTTGAAGACCCCTGGTCTTAACAAACATGATGAAATCTTCAGTTATGGGACAGTTCATAAGCGTCCCAAAAATAGCATTCCATCAACTAGATGCCACATATCTTTAAATTTTAAAATATCTATTCCATATATTATTTATGAAAAAAAAAAGTATAAAAATAAAATTGTTATTAAATTGTATAAACTCCCCTATACTAATTAATTCTTAAAGGGCTGTCTCCAATCATTTTAACTGCTCTTATAAATGATATATAAAATATGTGATTAAAATACATATATATAAAAAGGAAAGTATTAGAAGGACTGAACAACTGAAATGTTAGCTTGGGTAGAAAAAATGATGAAGAGAGCCTGGAGGGGACATCAACAGTTATTTATAAAACAGTTGATGTCCCACTCCACGTTCAAGCCATTTGGGATATGAGTGCCCAACCTATAGATCCAATTGGTTTCGGACCGAGAAATCACCCTCTTGCCATTGCTGCCCCTCCAATGGGGGATATATTTCTCAAGAGCAATGAAGGTGGTACCTTTTGGGTCTCGGTTGTGCACAAGGTCATAATGTTTGGAAACATTGTGTTTATCAAAACCCCGTTGTATATTCGCTATATGCTCTCCCAATCGGATGTGTAACATCTGAATTGTTCGTCCCACATATTCTAAACCACAAGGACATCTCAAAAGATACACCACACATTTTGTGGTGCAGGTTATAAAGGATTTAATTGGGTAAGTGACACCAGTCCCTGTCGATGTAAATTCTGTAAGTCTCCTTTCCCTTAAGGTGTTGACCCTGCAGAATTTACATTTCCTGCAAGGATAAAAACCCTTTAAATCCCCAAAGAAGGTTGGACGAGTTGGAGGGTTAGGCACATTAGAAGCAATGGTATGTCTAAGATTGGAGGAACCTCTAAATAACACTCGTGGATTATTGGATAATAGAGGGCCTAAGATGCGGTCATTTTTTATTACCGGCCAATGTCTTTTTACAATACGTTTAATGGCCCAAGGCTGGCTGGAATAAGTCGTGAGAAAGGCAAGGCCAAAATCCTCATGGTTGTCAACCTGTGGAGGAAAGACAGAAAAGTAGCTACTGATTCAGCATCACCATCCCATATACATAGAACATCATCAACACTTCCTCCTCCCACTTGGCCATGAAGAGGTTAGCCATACTGGGGGCAAATTTTGCCCCCATGGCTACTCCCTTTATCTGTAAATAATGCATGCCATCATGCCAAAAGTGGTTGTGTCCCATCGAGAAGTCGAGTAGCTCCATCACAAAGTTTGACTGTGTGGTGGAGATACCCGAGTCTCGATAGAGAAAATGTCTCACAGCTTCATGACCCAATTTGTGGGATATAGCCGTATAGAGCGATGCAACATCTGCTGTTATTAACATGTATGTCAGTTTCCACTCAATCTCATTTAATTGATTGAGAACATGTTTTGTATCCCTAAGGTACGAGGGGGTACCCACCACCAGTGGTTGCAAGTAATGATCTATATACTTGCCTATACGCAAAGTTATAGAGTCTATACCACTGATGATGGGTCTCCCAAGCGGATTAATTAAAGTTTTATGAACCTTAGGTAATATATACATAACAGGTAATCTGGGGGCAAGAGGAACCAAATGTTCCTTCTCCTTTTTGTTTAATATGCCCATATTGTGACCCTTATCAATCAAGAGTTTTAACTCTTGTTTATATTAAGTCGTGGGGTCACAAGCTAAAGGGGAATAAGTGTTAGAGTCTCAAAGTATTCTCGAATCCTTGTCGAGAATAACTATGGCCCCACCCTTATCAGCGGGTCGCACCACTATGTCCTTTCTATTGCATAACACTTCCATCCCCACTTTGATATCATGTGATGGCTGCACCAGTTTGGTTCTCAGGTTTGTAAGATCTTTTATTACAAGATCACGAAACATACCCATATTAGGTGCTTAATTCCCAGGGGGGTTGAAAAGTGAAGCATTACTCATACCTGAATGTACAATCACGGACTCTTCCCTATTGATTTGTCTGATTGGGTTAGACAAAACTTATCTTTTAATATTAAGTTTGCGTGTATACTTCTGCACATCTATAAAGGTCTGAAATTTATTAAGATTTCATGGTGGGGCAAACTTCAGACCTTTATTTAGTGTGAGAAGTTCCTCTCTAGAGAGTTCCTTTGTGCTGAGGTTTATGATGCCACTAGTATCTAGGTCCTCCTTCTTTTTGGGGTGAAGGTTCCTCCCCCCGCTGCTCCCTCTCTTGCGTCGCCATTTCTTTTGTTCCTTCCCCTGTTGGCCAACTGAAAATCCCGCCCAAATCGGTTTTCCCCTTGTTGGCCATAGGAGGATTGAACATGTACTTGACCATCACCAGGTCCAGACCGACTGCCTCTGACGTCATTGTCCAAGGGAGAAAATCTGTTCCTAGTGTGGGTGAATGGATTATGATTACCATTTGAAAGATCAGATCTCTCTGTGTGGCTTTGGTAAATCTGGCGTCCTTCATTGTGGCGCCATGGAGGTGGAGATGGATATGAAGAACGAGGCATGGAGCCTCTTCTGCCACCCCTCCCCCTTCTTGGACCCATAGATTGCTGGAAATTATGCTCCCTAGAGTTATTAGGTGTAGGATAATGTATGTGGCTGGTTGCAGCCACTACTCGATTATTCCCCTGGGTGTTCAGTCCAGGGTGAGAGCCTGTATTAGATGTGACTGGCAGAGGATCAGGGGGCGTTACAACCTGCCATTTGAACACCACCTGTTCTCTATAGTCCTTCACATCTCTGTTATATTTTCTTTTTTTCTTAAGTTTCTGCTCAGACTCTTCTTTAATTAGCAAAGCCTTTAGGGCCTCAGATCCATGGGTGTAATCCTGTTCATTTTTAAAGGGAGTTAATTTACTTTTTAAACTATTAATCTCCAAGTCCAACATTGTCAATTTTCGTTTCTTTTTTGCAATCAAAAACTGCAAAAAAACAACGCCGGCTTCGTTAAAATATTTGAACCATTCTGCTTATTCACTGTCCTCTTTTTGGGGGTTCACGTCCCATCTCAGGCTCCTCGGGACCATATTTTCTTTCACATACTCCTCCAAGTATGTGATGTCCCACCTTGTGTGGACCTCAGTGACAGTAAGATTCTTTAATCTAAGGAAACAACCTGCTAGGTCGTCTCTTGGATCATCATTGCCATCGAAGACCCCGACGGTATTAATAACTACCTGGGATCTATAACCATCTCCACCTCCATGGCGCCACAATAAAGGACGCCAGATTTACCAAAGCCACACAGAGAGATCTGATCTTTCAAATGGTAATCATAATCCATTCACCCACACTAGGAACAGATTTTCTCCCTTGGACAATGACGTTGGAGGCAGTCGGTCTGGACCTGGTGATGGTCAAGTACATGTTCAATCCTCCTATGGCCAACGCAGGGGAAGGGGAAAACCGCTTTGGGTGGGATTTTCAGTTGGCCAATAGGGGAAGGAACAAAAGAAATGGCGACGCAAGAGAGGGAGCAGAGGGGGGAGAAACCAACACCCCAAAAAGGAGGACCTAGATACTAGTGGCATCATAAACCTCAGCACAAAGGAACTCTCTAGAGAGGAACTTCTCACACTAAATAAAGGTCTGAAGTTTGCCCCACCACGAAATCTTAATAAATTTCAGACCTTTATAGATGTGCAGAAGTATACACGCAAACTTAATATTAAAAGATACATTTTGTCTAACCCAATCAGACAATTCAATAGGGAAGAGTCCGTGATTGTACATTCAGGTATGAGTAATGCTTCACTTTTCAACCCCCCTGGGAATTCAGCACCTAATGTGGGTATGTTTCATGATCTTGTAATAAAAGATCTTACAAACCTGAGAACCAAACTGGTGCAGCCATCACAGGATATCAAAGTGGGGATGGAAGTGTTATGCAATAGAAAGGACATAGTGGTGCGACCCGCTGATAAGGGTGGGGCCATAGTTATTCTCGACAAGGATTCCTACTCAGATGAAATGTCGAGAATACTATTAGACTCTAACACTTATTCCCCTTTAGCTTGTGACCCCACGACTTCATATAAACGAGAGTTAAAACTCTTGATTGATAAGGGTCACAATATGGGCATATTAAACAAAAAGGAAAAGGAACATTTGGTTCCTCTTGCCCCCAGATTACCTGTTATGTATATATTACCTAAGGTTCATAAAACTTTAATTAATCCGCCTGGGAGACCCATTATCAGTGGTATAGACTCTATAACTTCGCGTATAGGCAAGTATATAGATCATTACTTGCAACCACTGGTGGTGGGTACCCCCTCGTACCTTAGGGATACAAAACATGTTCTCAATCTATTAAATGAGATTAAGTGGAAACCGACATGCATGTTAATAACAGCAGATGTTGCATCGCTCTTTACGGCTATATCCCACAAATTGGGTCATGAAGCTGTGAGACATTTTCTCTATCGAGACTCGGGTATCTCCACCACACAGTCAAACTTTGTGATGGAGCTACTCGACTTCTCGATGGGACACAACCACTTTTGGCATGATGGCATGCATTATTTACAGATAAAGGGAGTAGCCATGGGGGCAAAATTTGCCCCCAGTATGGCTAACCTCTTCATGGCCAAGTGGGAGGAGGAAGTTGTTCTGCATGATAGGTCTCCACAACTAGTCATGTGGAAACGCTTCATTGATGATGTTCTATGTATATGGGATGGTGATGCTGAATCAGTAGCTACTTTTCTGTCTTTCCTTAACAGGAACAACAGGGGTATTACACTCAGCCATGAAATTAGCTCCACCCAAATACATTTTTTAGATTTGAACATCACAATTGTAGACGGTAGGATTGTCACCTCCACCTTTTTTAAATCCACCGACAGAAATGGGTATATCCCCCTTGATTCATGTCACCATAGCTCTTGGCTGTCGGCAGTCCCAAAGGGACAATTTTTGCGCTTAAAGAGAAATTGCTCCAATATTGAAGAGTATCCTAGAGAGGCTTTGGTTTTGAAGTCTAGGTTCAAAAGTAAGGGTTACAACAATGAAACACTAGACTCTCTGATTGCTGAGGTGGGCTCGAGAGATCGCCAAGACCTTTTAAAAGACAAGCCTCCACAGGTTGACAACCGTGAGGATTTTGGCCTTGCCTTTCTCACGACTTATTCCAGCCAGCATTGGGCCATTAAACATATTATAAAAAGACATTGGCCGGTAATAAAAAATGACCGCATCTTAGGCCCTCTATTATCCAATAATCCACGAGTGTTATTTAGAGGTTCCTCCAATCTTAGACATACCATTGCTCCTAATGTGCCTAACCCTCCAACTCGTCCAACCTTGTTTGGGGATTTAAAGGGTTTTTTTTCCTTGCAGGAAATGTAAATTCTGCAGGGTCAACACCTTAAGGGAAAGGAGACTTACAGAATTTACATCAACAGGGACTGGTGTCACTTACCCAATTAAATCCTTTATAACCTGCACCACAAAATGTGTGGTGTATCTTTTGAGATGTCCTTGTGGTTTAGAATATGTGGGACGAACAATTCGGATGTTACACATCCGATTGAGAGAGCATATAGCGAATATACAACGGGGTTTTGATAAACACAATGTTTCCAAACATTATGACCTTGTGCCGAGACCCAAAAGGTACCACCTTCATTGCTCTTGAGAAATATATCCCCCATTGGAGGGGCAGCAATGGCAAGAGGGTGATTTCTCGGTCCGAAACCAATTGGATCTATAGGTTGGGAAATCATATCCCAAATGGCTTGAACGTGGAGTGGGACATCAACTGTTTTATAAATAACTGTTGATGTCCCCTACAGGCTCTCCATCATTTTTTCTACCCAAGCTAACATTTGAGTTGTTCAGTCCTTCTAATACTTTCCTTTTTATATATATGTATTTTAATCACATATTTTATATATCATTTATAAGAGCAGTTAAAATGATTGGAGACAGCCCTTTAAGAATTAATTAGTATAGGGGAGTTTATACAATTTACAATTTAATAACAATTTTATTTTTATACTTTTTATTTTTCATAAATAATATATGGAACAGATATTTTAAAATTTAAAGATATGTGGCATCTAGTTGATGGAACGCTATTTTTGGGACGCTCATGAACTGTCCCATAACTGATGATTTCATCATGTTTGTTTAGACTATGGTGACATTTAATTTATGTCACCATATTGCTTATCCACCACAAGATGGCTCCCTTCCCCATTTCTCTTTCTAGGGAATGTTAGGTGCCGTTATATTAAATCATTACCCCTTGGTTTCTGTGTGTTGTTAGCAATGACCCTTTCATTTTAATATTTGGGATGTATTTTTCCTTGCAATAATTCTTAGAATTGTTTGTATATAATTTTAAATAGGATATGTCTTCAGATATATATGCTATGTATGGGATTGTCGTTGTGTGACTACGGAGCAGCTCTGTATGTTAGCGTTGATTGGCGCTGTGGCCTCTGTGTGGGTGGTAACACTGCGCCATATATTTGGGTTGGCTGCTTCGTTCCCGCGGGCGGGAACTCTGTTTTGTATTGGCTCCTGGTCTTCATGGTAATGTCCAATGGCAGTGAGTCTTTGCCGACGCGACCACTACTTAAAGCGCATGCGCGGGCGAGTGGGCGTACCCCTGATGACGTCAATTGTGATGAAACGGCGTAGGGTTGACATGCACGTTCGCACTGTATGCACTATATATTACCTATAGACCAACGGAGCTTTCTATAATATATATTTTTTACCTTGCAAGGTTTTTCCATTCTGTATTTGTGGATTTTTTAATCAATAAAATTCCCCGAACTTCTACACGATCGAAGGCTTTTTTTGTCTTTTCATTTGGATGCCATTTCACGTTTTGTCGCTAACGAGGGACGGAGGAAAGAGCTGCCCCACAGGAGAGGATCCAGCTGCTTGGGGACACCTTCTGTGACGCTGATGATCGTTAAACAGCACCAAGGCTGTTCTCCCAAGCTCAGTTTGACTCCCCTGAACAAGGGCGGTCACTCCCCTCTTTACACACATGTGGTGATGGTGGTATGCTGCACGGATAAGTTTCAAGCACCTTCAGGAATGCACTTTGATTGATCATCTATATCGTATTGATTCTTTATATATGAACTTGTCTTTGATGGACCCTTGATTGTTTCTTCTAACAATTTTCACTATTTTGTTCACCATTGTATACTTGTTATACTCTATATTGTTTATTCTCTAGCGCTGCACTATTTTCCTTTTTTTATATTATTTTTTAAACTTAGAAGAGGTTCATAAAAAAATCCCCAAGATATTAATCTAGAACGCCAACTTAGTACTCTAAAGCCCCATACACACGGTCGGACTTTTTCATGGATTCTGTCCGATCGGACCATGTTGTCGAAAAATCCGACCGTGTGTATGCACCATCGGACAGTGTACGTCGAATTGTCCGACGGACAAAGTCTTATCTCCTGCTGGATAGATTTGCCTACAACCCGGTCCGATCACACCAAATTCGATCGTGTGTACGGTTGTCCGACCGGACAAAGTGCTACGCATGCTCAGATCACATTACAAGACCAAAGCTATTGGCTACTAGCCTCTACGTAGTCCCGTCGTAGGCAACAAACGTCACCACGTTCAGAATGATCGGATTTTTCGACAACTTTGTCCGACCGTGTGTACGCAAAACCAACATCGGACAAAGTACGACGGACAGGATCCGACGCACCTGGTCCGCGGATTGTCCGACCGTGTGTATGGGGCTTAAGAGCCAAACTCAGATCTGCCCTAATTACCGATTATGACAAATATTTAAAAAAAATTCATTTAAAATATTACTCTCAAGGAAACAGAGCAGGTAAACTGCTAGCCTCTCAACTGCGCCAAAAGCAACAAAAAAATAAAATCCTTAAATGAATCCACCACAACTCAAACAAGACCATACTCAACCCCCAAGAAATTGTAGACACATTTGCACAATATTATGAGGCGCTATACAACTTAAAAGATGACAAAAATACCCCCCAACCTGACACCAACAAAATTAATACATTCCTAGACAACGTCAACCTCCCCTCCATTGACTCCACGTCCCTAGAACAACTTAACAAACCAATCTCCAACAAAGAAATTATAAAAGTTATAAAGGAATTGCCAAAAAATAAAGCACCAGGAGCTGACGGTCTCTCAGGAGAATACTACCTAGCCTTCAAAGATACACTAATTCCATACCTGTCCAAATTGTTCAATCAAGCAGCAAATTCAACCACCTTTTCAAAAGAACTCCTAGAGGCCATAATAATAACACTACCAAAATCAGGAAAAGATCCAACGTCCCCACTAAATTATAGACCCATATCTTTATTCAATTCTGATCTTAAAATATACGCAAAAATATTGCACAATAGACTAGTTAATATAACCCCCCCTAATAATTAAACCTGACCAAGTAGGCTTTGTCAAAGGTAGGCAAGCACCAGATAGCACCAGAAGGATGTTAAATATTATCAACCTACTACACAACAATAAAACACCCTCTCTACTCCTAGCATTAGATGCTGAGAAAGCATTCGATAGAATGCATTGGGAATATATATCCAAAACTCTATTCAAATTTGGGTTCCAAGGATTTATACACTCTGCCATTATGGCATTATATACACACCCCAAAGGTATTTTCATCAGGTATGTTGTCAAGAAACTTCTCTTTAACAAATGGGACCAGACAGGGATGTCTCCTATCCCCATTCATTTTTTCCCTAGCGATAGAACCTTTAGCGGAATATATACGCTCTTCTCCAGATATCAAAGGTATTACCATTGGCCAAGAGGTACATAAATTAGGCCTATTCGCCGATGACATCATACATTAACCAAGCCTGAAGTATCTTTACCATCAGTAATTACAGCACTAGAAAAATTTAAAGAGGTGTCATATTATAAAATTAACCAAAACAAATGTCACATTTTACCTATGAATATACCTTCTACAACAATTAACAGTTTAAGCACTAAACATGGATTCAACTGGGATAATACATCAATAACATACTTAGGGATACAACTCACCTCCCCACCAACTAAAATATATGATGTCAATTTTCCTCCCCTCTTAGAGCTAATTAACCAAGACCTAAGTAATATTCAGAAAACACATGTATCCTGGGTTGGTAAAATAGCGGCATTTAAGATGCAAACCTTACCAAAAATTCTTTACTACTTCAGATGCCTCCCTATCCCGATACCAGCCAAATTCTTCACGCAATTTAACACTAAGCTTAAACAATTTATTTGGAATAAAAAGAAACCCAGAGTCGCATTCTAAATTCTAACCACCAATAAAAATCATGGAGGTATGAATCTACCAGACGTCAAAAATGATTACTACGCATACATTTTAGATCAGATGAAACACTGGTTCTAACCTGAAAAAGATAAGTTATGGCTAAACATAGAACAAAAATTGTCTAAAAATTCGGACTTATACGCCTTAGCAATAGCCACCGCCATACTCCCTAAGGTAGTCATTCCAAATCTACTAAGTATTAAAGCTACAATAATTGCTTGGAAACACATACTTTCCAAAACTAGACATATCAAAAAAAAAAAAAAAACTATGTCTTCCCACAGAAGTTATTAATTATTGTAGAATACGCTTGTCAGTGGACGAATGGACCAAACAGGGATTCCGATTATATGAAAAGGCTTGGAAAGTGTAAACATTTAAAGGACTTCAACCCTAATAACTTGATAGAAATCCCATCGATAATTTGGGAATACTTCTCTCACCATAAAGACCATGGTAAGAGAGGCATTTCCTTTTTCTATGAGATTTACTCATCCCAACAAAATAATAAAAATGCCCATATGCTAAAATGGGAGAGAGATCTAAATCGAACCTTCTCCTGGGACCAGTGGAAAAAATAATTCCAAATAATTAACAAATCATCATCATGTATAGAACACTGGGACAATGCTCAAAAAATAATCAATCGGTGGTATTTAACCCCGTACAAATTATCCAAAATCTATACATTCACACCCGACACCTGCTGGAGGTGTAACGAACAAACTGGAAATCTGTTACACACTCTTTGGAGTTGCAAAACCCTGAAAAGCTTTTGGAACTCAACTTTCATAGCAGATATCACAGGAAACCTTTCCACGCTTACTCCCGCTTCAGCTTTATTAGGTATAGACCTGGAGAAATATCCCACTATACACAAAACAATTATAGTGCACATATTAATAGCTCAAGGCTCACAGTAGCTTACCTATGGAAATCTACGGAAGCACCCAATTTATCCACTGTCATAACCAGACTGAACACCCAGGCACAATTTGAGCTAATGCTAGCTTATAAAAATCACTCCACTACCTCCTTTAGTAAAAAAAATAAAAATTTGGTTATCCCACCCAAGAGCCTCCAATTACCTAAAAGAATGTATAATTTAAATACTTCTTACAGTTTGTAATATCTTGATCATTGAACTATGCAATTTCCCGGTGCAGAACACTATCTCTCATATTCCTTATTTTTTGGTTAGTAGTTATTTTTAATTTTCCCCCTCCTCATTATAATTTCTTTAACCGGTTCCCGACCGGCGTACGATGATGTACGTCGGCAGAATGGCACGGACAGGCATAAGGGCGTATATATAAGTCCCTTTTTAAATGCCGCCGTGCCATCGCTGATCGCCGCCATTACTAATAAAAAAAAAATATTAATAAAAATGCTATAAAACTATCCCCTATCTTGTAAACGATATAACTTCTGCGCAAACCAATTAATAGTCGCTTATTGCGATTTTTTTACCAAAAATATGTAGAAGAATACGTATCGTCCTAAACTGAGGGAAAAAAAAAGTTTTTTTATATATTTTTGGGGGATATTTATTATAGCAAAAAATAAAAAAGAATGTGTTTTTTTCAAAATTGTCGCTCTTTTTTGTTTATAGCGCAAAAAATAAAAACCGCAGGGGCGATCAAATACCACCAAAAGAAAGCTCTATTTGTGGGAGAAAAAGGACGTAAATTTTTGTTAAAGCGACGCAGTGCCGAATCGCAAAAAGGGGCCTGGTCCTTTGGCTGCAAATTGGTCAGGTCTGAAAGTGGTTAGTTTGTTTTTCACTGATGCATAGTTAAAGTGGTGACCTTCCAGGCCTACAGCTTGTACCCATTTGGGGAAGGATGGACTAGGCCATCAAGGTTCAAACAAATAATATATTGCATGCCTTAATAGTTTACTGTATTACAATGTTGTGTAATATATACTGCAACTTTTATGAATATGATTTTGATTGATAAAATAATAAAAAAATTATTGACTAAAAAAAATAAAAAATAAATGAAAATTAATATTTTGTTTGCATCGACTGGCACTGAGGATTCAAAATATAATTTAGGCAATGCTTCAACATTTTAACCTCTTGACTTACGGAGTGATGGTAGCAACCTTACATATAATCTAATAAAAAGGATAACATACAAAACATGGATCCGCTGAGTGAAAAATGTCTATTCAATTTCCATTTTAAACACAAACCCATGACTATAGTTGCGCTGCATTCACGATATGCATCCCGCTGCTGTGTGTTTACAATATGTATTGTGTATATAAAACCTAAAGTCGGTCTTAATCTTCACACCACAGGAAGGTAAAAAAGTTCTCGGAGAAGAAAAGAAGAGCAGAATCTCTGAAGCTGAATCCCTGAGGGCACAATTCCACATTTCAGAGGGTCAATAAGGACAGACAATACACCGATAAATACCTGAAAACTTTACCTGTGTTGTGTACAATGTGGACAGGAAGATGGCTTTGGAAATGGCTTTATAACCCTTTCCAGACTGATAGATCTCAATTACTTTCTTTCTTTCTCAATTGTTCCTGAATTTCTTTGGGTCTCGGCATGATGTGTAGCTTTTAAGGATCTTCTGGTGGACCTTACTGTGTCAAGCAGCTCCTATTTAAGTGATGCCTTGATTGTGAACAGGTGTGGCAATAATCAGGCCTGGGTGTGGCTAGAGAAATTGAACTCAGGTGTGGACAACCACAGTTATAGTATGTTTTAACAAGGGGGGCAATCACTTTTTCACACAGGGCCATGATGGTTTGGATTTTTTTTCACCTTTAATAATAAACACCTTCATTTACAAATTGCATTTTGTGTTTACTTGTGTTGTCCTTGACTATTGTTTAAATTGGTTTGATGTTCCGAAACACTTAAGTGTGACAAACATGCAAAGTAACAGGAAATGAGGAAGGGGGCAAACACTTTTTCACACCACTGTAATACTGATGTGGGCCACAATGAAATTGAATTTGACAATACATAGGCATGTAAGGGCACTTTTGATTGGCCAGGTGTTGGCACCAACATGTGCAAGCCCTTCTCTTCAATAGGACAGTGACCCACTACTGGTAGTTAGAAACCTTCGCCATATTGTGCCCAACTCCTTGCCATTGGCCCACCCATGACATCCCCAGCCATAAGTCTTTATATTCATAAGAATGGAATGTCCACAATTCAAGTATGTTTTCTGCACATCAAAAGATGGCAGTGACACGTAACATGACATTGACATACTGGTAGAACTCTTCAGCACACATTGCCATACGTAATATCAATCCTTCTGTAGCAGTCACTCAAGTGCAGAATGCCAGCACATAATTATAAGCCATTTTCCTCTCTCCTTTCCTTAGGAGCACCACAGTGTTGGGACCCATCTACCTGTATGCTTGATCTGTAGCATTCTGCTCTATTCAAACCAAGATTAACAAGGTGAAGCATCCTGCTCTGTTAGCCAAGATTAACAAGGCGCTTTCTGCAGTATACCAGTCTCTCATTATACAAGTCTATGTCCCACTCTATAGCTCTACCTAGCCAGGCATGCTCCCAGATGTTAGTCTCACTCCCAGGTGTATTAGTACTCACATCAGAGAACACTTAGCCTGGCCTATAAAGCCTTTTGCATCCCGCTTACTGTCCACTTAGACCATAACTCACGTCAGGGTGACTACAACTAGCTCTTCCGGGTGTTGAACTACCTCACCCAGAGTTCAGCCCTATGGGGGTCCACTTGGCAGTAGTTTACTACATCCACATGGCTGTGAGATGTTTGGCTCCTATGCCCCACCTCTCTAGGCTGCTACCCTCCTGCCATTTATATGGCCACTAACTTCACCAACCACATTACTACAGGTAGGCTTTACCTAAAAAGGGACCTAACACCCAATTACATAATTCCCCATTACACGCAACCTAGCTAACTGCACCTGCTTACAGGGTGCTAAACCTCCAACATGGCCAACTGATGGACATGACCAGAGCATAACACTAATAAACTCTATACATCGATACACCAACAAAATAGTCTGACCACTAGGCATGAGAGCAAAATTATTATATTACATTCACTACACAGAACACTACACCAGCATGAATGACCTCTGAACATGATTATATTAAAATTCTTAAACAGCCTATAGATAGAATACTTCATCCCCAACATGAATTCTGTCACACTCTATACATAACGCACTAAATCTCCAACATGACCCCTTTTAGGGAACTCCAACAAAAGCACAACCTGCCGAGTAGCTTCCAATTCAGGTACTATCAGCTCCACCATGCTCTCAAAGCCCAATTCCCCTCTCGACCCAACCTGGAGCCAGACTCGATTGAGAGACTGCTAACCTCGGCTGGGCTAGACAAACCCCTCTCATCCCTATACCTGTATCTGACTGTGGCCCATGACGTTAAAAACACCCGGACTATGGCCAAGTGGCAGGAAGACATTCCGTCACTTGGACAGGAGGAGTGGGAAGAATGTCTGACATCCTTTATTCCATCCATGATAGCGGCTAAAGATAGATTTATACAACTAAAATTCATACATAGGGCCAGTGCCGGGACAAGGTCATCCAGCGCCCAGGGCAAAGATGCCAAACTGCGCCCCCCTTTCCCTTAGGGTTAGGGTCAGGGTGCCCCTCACCCATGCAATAAACCATTGCGCCAGGGGCAGCCGCCCCTTTTGCCCACCCCTTGTCCCGGCCCTGCATAGGGCCTACTATACACCAAAGAGGCTGGCGGGGATTTACCCTGGCCTGAGTCCTAACTGCACCAGATGTGGTCAGGAGGAGGGGACCTTCTTCCATATGGTTTGGTCCTGCCCGGGGCTACAAACCTTCTGGAACTCGGTGGTAGAGACATTGGAGCTAGTTACTGGGGTTAAGATCTCGCGGAATCCCCTAACCATCCTCCTGAGTCATCTGGAAGAGGTTGAAGGGGACCGCTACCTGAAACTATGTATTACATTCCTGCTGTTTTACGCCAGGAGAGAAATACTTCTTAAATGGAAGCTGAAGGAACCCCCGACTCAATCGTCCTGGCAGAAATCTGTGAATAATGTATTGCCACTGTATCGCATCACATATGAAAGCAGGAACTGCCCACAGAAGTTCGACAAGATCTGGTCGAACTGGATCAATGCATGTGGATAGCCCCAAGTTGAGGATCTGGGCTTCACGTGATAACTTGTCCCAAATTGTATCCCCTTGCTGGGTGGAGATATTATGGAGGCTCTCCATAAAGAGCCCTTAATGCTGCGTTGAGGGTGAGGTCCGGAGGTGGAAGCAGAGCCCCCCCCTTCTCCCCCCCCCTCCCCCCCTCCCCTGCTCAACGATTCTGATTATTATCCATGGAGAAACACCCAGACTAGACACCCCATATCTACATAGTCCTCGGGGGGATACCCTCTCCCCCCTGCACTTACTAGAAACTGTATTCTATGAAGGCATAGCCTAAGAAACATAGTGACAAGATATCCTGATAACTGTACCACCTTCATTGTCATTCTTTTTCAATTTTTTTTTTACTACATTCCATTATTTCCTTTCTCATCCCTGTGCCGGATGTATATGAGTATATATGATTGCCATATTGTTATTTACGAGCCTGAGAATAATGTATGAAGCAAAGTTACTTGTTTGTATTGTTTGTGTTTTGTTCTGTCAAAGAAAAACCAATAAAAACAATCTGTTAAAAAAAAATCTCCAACATGACCAACCACTGGACATGACCAGACCATAATACTATTAAATTATATTCAGTATCTCCCAAAAGTCTATCTTTTCATGTGATAACACTGAAGAAATGACACTTTGCTACATTGTAAAGTAGTGAGTGTACAGCTTGTATAACTGTGTAAGTTTGCTGTCAAAATAACTCAATACAGCCATTAATGTCAAAACCACTGGCAACAAAAGTGAGTACAACCCTAAGTGAAAATGCCCAAATTTGGGCCAAAGTGTAAATATTTTGTGTGGCCACCATTATTTTCCAGCACTGCCTTAACCCTCTTGGGCATGGAGTTCACCAGAGCTTCATAGGTTGCCACTGGAGTCCTTTTCCACTTCTCCATGACGGAGCTGGTGGATGCGCTTCTCAACCCACGATCCGCTGCCCAGAAATTGTCCACCTCTTTTCGCAAATTAATAAGATCACATAATCTCTTCGGTACATGGAGAGTAAAACATCCCACTCAAAAAAGCTATACCTTCTACTCCCCCTCTCATAAACTATATTCTAGATTAGACCACTTTTTAGTCACAGCCCCCCTCCTCCCCTATGTAATTGCATCAGAGATAAATCCTATCACCTGGTCGGATCACGCACCCATTGAACTCGACATTGTGCTGACATCTACCACCTCTAAAACCTGTCATTGGCGCCTTAATGAATCCATGCTTAAAAACCCGGTATCCCAATCCCATCTCCAACTAAAACTGACTGAATTTTTTCAATTAAATGAAGGATCGGTTTCAGAGATTTCCACTTTGTGGGAAGCCCACAAGGCTTTTTTCAGAGGCGAATGTATATCCACAGGCTGCCGCTTAAAGCGAGACTCTGCAAAATAGAGAACTGACCTACTTGCTCAACTGTTATCTGCAGAAACACAACTCCTGGCATCCCCCACAGTGGAAAAACTAAGAATTGTCACCTCACTCCGAAACCGAATCAAATCACTTGATATGAACAAGATCTCCAAATCTATGATGTGGGCCAAACAAAAATTTTATGTGTTTGCTAACAAACCTCATACTATGTTAGTTAATAGATTAAAACCACAACCCTTCCTATCAATACCCGACCACTTAATACAACCAGATGGTACACCTACGTATTGCCCTACAGCTATGTCTAAAACATTTGGAAACTTCTATAACCAATTATACAACTGCCTAGGCTCCGATCCAATACCCAATTTTCACAATCTAAACTTGAAGAATTCATGTCTTCCCTCATATTACCTAAACTATCCACCGAACAAATCTCCATACTTAACTCTCCAATCGACACCAAGGAAATAGCCGAGGTGATCAAAAACCTCAAAAATCCCCAGGCCCAGATGGCCTCCCTTATGCTTACTACAAGACTTTTTCACAAATCGCCCCGCCCCCTTATGATGTCACAGTCCTGGAGGATGCTGGGACTGTGACATCATATGGGGCGGGGTCACCATGTGACATGACCTTGTCCCTATATAAGTCACAGCACAGCGTGTCTCTGCCATTACGGCCAGAGAGAGCGTCGTGTCAACATCGGATGAAGAAAGAAGAACAAGAAACAGAAGCAGAAGGCGGCGGCGACAGTGATGACAGCGACGGCAACACAACAAGCCCGGGCCACCGCTCGTAAAAGAGCTGGAAGAAGAAAGCGGAGGCCCGGCAAGAAGAACAGAAGAGACCCCCGAAGTCGGAACAAGACCCCCAGATGGCGGCGGCGACAAAGAAGAAAGCCGGGCTCCTCCACTAGTGAAAGAGCTAGTACAAGAGCAGAAGATAGCGGAGGAGTCCGGCGAGAAAACCCCCCAAGACGGAAGAAGACCCCCGGAGCTGTGCAATAAAGTATTTTTAAAAATTGTGTAGTTTTTTTTATTTACACTTTTTCCCTAGGTGAATGGGTAGGGGTACATCGTACCCCATACTCATTCACATAGGGCGGGGGGCCGGGATCTAGGGGCCCCCTTATTAAAGGGGGCTCCCGGATTCCGATAAGCCCCCCGCCCGCAGACCCTGACAACCAACGGCCAGGGTTGTCGGGAAGAGGCCCTTGTCCTCATCAACATGGGGACAAGGTGCTTTGGGGTGGAGGGGCCGCAGGGCCCCCCTTTTCCCCAGGGCACCCCCCCATGTTGAGGGCACACGGCCTGGTACGGCTCAGGAGGGGGGGTGCTCACTCGTCCCCACCCCCTTTCCTGACCGGCCGGGCTGCGTGCTTGGATAAGGGTCTGAGATGGATTTGGTTTTTTCGGCGTAGGGATTCCCCTTTAAATCCATACCAGGTGACGGGGCTAGCACGGCGGCATTGACTTCCTTCGCTAGTCCCGTCTACCTGGAGTTATGTTCTAAATGAACGGACTTTCCTCCGTGTGTGAGGCAAGTCCGTTCATTTCAAAAGTCCCGCTGACTAGCACACAGACGGCAGGATTGTCCGCCGGACTGCCAAGTCCGGCAGACAATTTAAAGTCAAAATGTAAAACTTAGTCCGCTGGACTTTTGGGAACAAAAAGTCTGCAGGAGCCCCACACATGGTCGGAATGTCCGGCGGACAATCCTGCGGGAAAGTCCGATCGTGTGTACACGGCCTTTGAAATACTATGTGCAGATGGCCCGTATGAACCCAAATTAATCTCATCTATATATAAAATGTTACATGAAACCCCCCTTTTGACAGATTCTACACATAATTATATGAGGAAATGGTCCCAAGTATTGAATCGCCCGATTTCACTGCTGGACTGGGGTAAAATATGGGAATCATCTTCTAACACAAAAAGAAACTGCCATCAAGATATTATTTTTTTGGTATAGAACTCCTGATATACTCCATGCTTAAAACCCATCCATTTCTAATCTTTGGTCAGAGAAACACCACTGCTCTAGGCAAATCCAGAGAACACAAAAATAGCTTCTCCAAGCAGAGAGATCTGGGTGCAGACCACAGCATGCAGACAATGTAAGTAATTAGAAGACTCTGGACGGCCGCACTCCAAAACAAATTCAGTGCCTTTATTAAAAAAAAACACAGGAACACTACAAATGACATCACAGCAAGAAGCGACAACAGTTTACGAGTTTCACACTACAGGGAGTGCTTATTCATAGCTGACAAACATGAGGGCAAGCAACAAATAAATATGGTATTGCAATTTGACAGGAGGCGGAGCCAAGCGATGATTCAATTGAACAGTGAATACATCACCTGGTTACTAGCCCACCTAGTCCACCTGATTGTATTTAACAAGTGATGGAGGCTCTCAATGTGAGTCAAACAAGAAAATCATTGTTTTGCAAAACCAAAACCTTGCTCAACATCTATTTGATGAGATAAGGTATATGCATATATTTTAAAGAAACAAAGAAATATGAAGGTGAAAAGTGAAAAATAAGACTGTGAAATTTTTTTTATATATATAATATGAAGGTGCATATTTAAGCATGGCCAAGACATCCATGGGGGTGTGTAAAATGAGTGAATAAATAAATGAATAAAAATGTATATAATTGTCATAATTAAGATGTGCTACGTTGAAGGGGTGTGGTCTAAGATGGCGGAGTAGGAAGACACACACTAGCTCGGCTCCCTCCATCCCCCAGGCGTGCATGTGAAGACGGGCAGTACTAATGCCCGGCGTCTAACTTGATTGACTTCTCCGGGTGATCTCTACACCAGAATGAGAAGGAGAGAGGAGAGAGTTCAGAGGGTACCTGCCCAGCCGGAAATTCCCCAATATTTCCCCCGCACAAGAGCAGCAGTGTCCCGAAACTGCGAGCCGGGAACAGGGCTGGACGGAGAACCGAGTGCATCTGTGAGTGCGGCAAGCTGCTCCTCCACGCTATTGACGCCGCCACTGGGGACGCTGGCCATGCCGAATGCGGAGGCCGGCGTGTACAGTTTAGGAGAGGAGACGCTCCGGCAGACACAGAGGGGGGCTGAGACGCCGAACACGGCAGGGGAAGAAATAGACCTCAGAGTGCTCTTGCAGGCGCTCCCAACGAGGGCAGATTGGCAGGCACTTCCCACACATGCAGACTTGGAGGGATGGATGACTCGCATAAAAGAGATCCACCGCAGGGATCTAGAGGAAGTGCGGTCTGAAGTGCAGCAACTATCAGAGAGGCTGAGGGTGGGAGAAAACGCACAAGTGTTATTGGCAGAACGAGTTACACGGCTGGAACAGATACAGTCTGCACATAATTCCTATGTCCCTTCAATGCAGCTCCATTTCGAAGAGCTTGAGGACCGCAGCAGACAGAAAAATTTAAGGTTCAAGGGGGTGCCTGAGACAGTAGGAAGAGAGGCATTACAATCTACCATAGGGGCAATATGCCAGCAATTGGACATTCAAATCCCCCCACAGGACTTAGAATTTGAGAGGTTGCACAGAGTGATTCTTAACCCCGAAAGACCACGAGATGTGATTTGCTGTTTTCATCGATATGCACATAAGGAATTGATAAGCCGTAAGGCTTGGGTGGCAGGAGAGGTGATATAGGAAGGAATGCGGATAAAAATTTTGCCAGATTTATCTAGAGCAACCCTGCAGCTAAGAACTTTGTTACGTCCTCTTCTGGATAGAATCAAAAAGTCGGGGGCTCTTATTGGTGGGGTTATCCGATTTCATTGATAGTGAAGAGAGACTCTAGGTCATTTGTCCTGCGGCAACCTACGAACTTACCTGAGCTGTTTTCTTTCTTGGGAGTAGAGGCGGTAGAGATACCAAACTGGTTACAATATTTGGGCCGACAAAATGAACAGGGGGGACAGAAGAGTTAAAACCTTAACCTTTCAGAAGAATGAAGAGAGAAGACCCCAGCCTTTTATGTTTTAGGAATTATGGACATTATTATTACAAATTGATAAACTGTTGTCCATTTGGGGTTTAATTCTGATTTTATTTTGGGGCCTCTCCATCCCCCCCCTTTTGTTTTGTCTTCCTCTCCCTTGTCTCCCCTTTCCTCCACCTTTTTTATTTTTTTCTGGGGTTGGGGTTTTTTTTTTTTTGTGACATGTATAGTATATGCGTTGGGTTTCCCTCTGTTTCCTTTATTTATCATCATTTTTTCTTTAGGAGGACTTCTGCAACCAGGAACCCTCGTGGCCTTTACTCACATAATATAGGCACTTTTTAAAGGATTTAGGGGGGAAAAAGAAGGGAAAAATTTCCCCCTTTTTGTTTTTTCTTTAGTTTTTTTGTTTTTTTTCTCTATATTTTGGTAGATTGGGGGTACCTTCACTATGAATCACTTTTTTTATTTTTTTTGGATATTTGTATTCACAAATGTATTTTGATGTGTATATGTATATATATGTTTTTTTTATTTTTATTTTTTGCTTGCTTTTTAAAGCATATGACATGGAAATGCACTTGAAAATGAGAAGGTAGGTGGGCGTAGGCCTCCTACCCCCTTTTAGGTGGCAAACAGAGTTTTTTTTTTTTTTTGTATCACAATGTCACATAAATGTCACATATGGTCACATATGATTATTTACTGTACATGAGGGGGGACGGGAGACCAGGAAAGAGAGGGTTTTTTTTTTTTCTAGAGTTAGTTGGCTCTGCACTGTACTGTACTGTACTGAGGTTTTTATCTTTTTCTCTTACCCCCTTTTTTTTTTTTTTTTTTTTTTTTCGTCTTCGGTATGGGATGCGTAAAAAGATATAGATCTAGAAATACTAGGAAGTAGGTAGAGCATAGCAGGATCCGTCTTGATAGACACATAAGGTAAGAACTAAGGGGGGGTGGGTAATAAAAGTTATAGGGTTAAGGGTATGATAGGGGGAATAGGGAGTGGAGAAGAGGGTTGGAGGGGGGGAGGGGAGCGAGGGAGGGGGTTTAGTAATTAGAAAGGAAATAGTAGGGGAGGGAACACAAGGTAATTAAATCGGATCCTGAGTGTGAAAATTAAAGTAAATTAATGGGATAATATATAAGATTTGAATAAAAGTGGGATTGAAGGGAGTTCTAGCGGAAGCCAACTAAAGGAAGGAATATAGCCACGGAAGTGGGGTAGAGAAGGGGAGAGGGGGAGAGGGAGGGATGAATAGAGAGTGAGGTTGGCTCCGCACTGTACTGTACTGTACTGAGGTTTTTATCTTTTTCTTTGGAGGGGGGGATAACCCCCCTCTTCGCCTTCAGTATGGGATGCGTAAAAAGATATAGATCCAGGAATACTAGGAAGTAGGTAGAGTATAGCAGGATCCGTCTTGATAGACACATAAAGTAAGAACTAAGGGGGGGTGGGTAATAAAAGTTATAGGGTTAAGGGTATGATAGGGGGGATAGGGGGTGGAGAAGGGGGTTGGAGGGGGGGGGGGGAGGGGGGAGCGAGGGAGGGGGAGGGGGTTTGTCCTCACAAAATTACCAGAATTTTCTGAAGGCAAGCTGATTCTGGGAGGCGATTTTAATATTGCTTTAGACCCTAAAATTGACACATCTTCAGGGACATCGTCTGTTTCACATGGCACCAGGAGAGGAATACTGAGGAAATGATATGAAACACAACTGGTAGATGTTTGGCGGATTATGGATGCAGGAGAGAGGGATTATACCTTCTTTTCTAATCCCCATCAGATTTACTCTCGTATTGATCTCTTCCTGATCCCACATTATTTACTTTCTATGATATCAGAGGTGTCCATAGGAAATATAACGTGGTCAGACCATGCCCCGATTACTTTGTGTCTATCACTCTCTGGTGCGGTGTGTGCCACGGACCGAAGGTGGCGCTTGAATGAGAGTTTGCTACAGAGTCCTGAAATTCAGGAAGAAGTAGCAAAAGAAATTGAGGCTTACTTTCAGATGAATGATACCCCCGGAAGCAGCCCCGGCATAGTTTGGGAGGCTCATAAAACAGTAATTCGGGGCATCCTGATCAGATATGGTTCTAAATTAAAGAAAGAGAGAGAAAAAACAAGTGATTAAACTTTTACAGGAAATTCAGGATTTGGAACTTCAGCACAAGAGGATGCAGGCATCTTCTATTGGTAGAGACCTGGATCATTTGAGGCGTCAGGTCATAGATATTCTGCGGTTTGAAGCTAAAGCAATAATACAAAAAGGCAGGAAGACAACTTATGAATTAGGAGATACATTTACCAAATTGTTAGCAGGCAAACTTAAAGAAAAGAGTATGACAACATATATACCTCAAATAAAAGGGAAGAATGGGCAATTAATCTCCCAGCCTAAAAGGATAGCTCAGACATTCAGAGAATATTATTCTTCACTGTATAACTTGGAACCAATGCCTACGTCCGCATCGGTATTGGAGGAGTATCTCTCCTCAGCAAGACTCTCAAGGTTATCATCCTTAGAACGTGGTAAACTGGAAGAGCCTATTTTGGTGGAGGAATTAAATGCAGTGATAAAAACGGTGAAGCCAGGGAAGGCCCCTGGCCCGGATGGCTTCACTTTACAATATTACAAAAAAATTTCATCACAGCTAAGCAACCAGTTAGTAAGGGTCTTTAATGCTTTAGGCCAAACTGCCGCATTCCCACCGGACTCACTTTTGGCACATATTACGGTGACCCCGAAGGAAGGGAAGGACCCTCCGGAATGTGGCAGTTACAGGCCGATCTCACTGCTAAACATAGATTTGAAGCTTTTCACTAAAATTTTAGCATTACGGATTCAGCCATTGCTTAGTCAGTTGGTGGACCTGGTTTATTCCCTCACGGTAGGCGAGGGATAATACTATCAAAGTACTCAATTTGGTCCACCATGCCAACAAGACAAGTACCCCCTGCTTCTTCTTGAGCACCGATGCGGAGAAGGCATTTGATAGGGTGCGATGGTCCTTCCTGTTTGAAGTATTGAGATATGTTGGCATGGGTGATCAAATGATTCAGTGGATTATGAGCATATATACTTTCACAAAAGCGGAGGTAAAAGTGAATGGAATATTCTCTAAATCTTTTAAAATCTCAAATGGTACACGACAGGGATGCCCCCTCTCACCCTTGTTGTTTTCTCTCTCGATAGAGCCCTTATTAAATAAAATAAGACAGAATACGGATATTCAGGGTCTAAAAATAGGAGATCGGAACTATAAAATTTCAGCTTACGCGGATGACTCTGGAGCAGACATTCATCGTTCTCCATGTCTGCTCCACATATCTCGATTCCCAATCTTATGAAAGAGTTTGAAACCTATGGTAGTTTTTCCAATTTAACAATAAACTATACTAAATCAGAAGCGATGGGAGTGGCGTTGCAAACCACGACTCGCAATATGATTCAACCAAATTTTAGTTTTAACCACACATTCCACCAGATATAGGAAAGACTTTTAAGGTGAACTTCCCAGCTTTATACAAAGTTACTGCGGCTGTTACTGGATAAATGGCATCAGGGTATACATTCATGGTTCGGCCGATGTAACATCATTAAGATGTGTATTTTACCTAAATTTTTGTATTTATTTCAAGCCTTACCAATTGCTATTCCAGGGGTCTTTCTTTGCCAAATTTGCTCTCTTTTTACAAAATTTATATGGGCGAAGAAAAGACGAAGGATAGAAAGAGGCATTATAATGTTGCCCAGGTGTTTTGGTGGAATAGCCGCCCCAGATATAGGGGGTAGCTGGATTAGATTTACCTTCATTAGAAGAAATCCTTCTTTGTTTTACTGGGCTCAGCATGTCATCCTGATATTCATAGCTGCCCTTGCTTTGCAGTGGATACTGTTTCTCCTCATCCTGTTCTGTGTGAGGAGCCTGTCTTTCTGTTCTGCATTGGAGGTTAGCGCCATCTTGGATTCTCTGTGTCCCGGCCGGGCTGCAGAAATCACTCAGTTTTCTGGGCTCCTTCTTTGGTTTTCGTTTCCCCGACCACATCTTTTCATTCCCGTTTGTCTCCGGTGCCGATTGGTGTCACTCTGGGCTTACAAGTTGCTTGGTAAGTAGCTCAGGGAAGTCCGTGATAGCGGAGCTCCCTTACAGTGTGGCCATTCACTTCCGCGGCTGACCACGCCCCATTCATTTTCATTTATAAACCATTCACAATATATTGCCTACTAGTCTTCAGACATATTGCATACATTTGCAACCTTTGTTTTGTTCATTCTTGTTTCATTATCTATGATTACCATTTGACATGAACCATACTTCTTCTGAGCTGTTCCTTTGCTCTGGAGCACAAACTTACTAGGTACTTAAAATGGACCAGTCATAAGTGTAGCACTTTTAAGTTATTTAAAGAATACTTTCAAGCATTGGTATGTAAAATTCCAAAATTTTTTGCAAGAAAATTACATAGAACCCCCAAACATTATATATGTTTTTTTAGCAAAGACCCTAAAGAATACAATGGCTGTCGTTGCAACTTTTTATCTTGCACGGTATTTGCGCAGCAATTTTTCGGACGCGTTTTTTTCAGAAAAAAAAAACAGTTTCCTGCTTTAAAAAAAACAAAACAGTAAAGTTAGCCCTATTTTTTTGCATAATGTGAAGGATGAAGATACGCCGAGTAAATAGATACCCAACATGTCACGCTTCAAAATTGCATGCGCTTGTGGCGCCAAACTTTGGTATTTAAAAAATCCCCATAGTCAACGCTTTAACATTTTTTACTGGTTACATATTTTGAGTTACAGAGGAGGTCTAGGGACTAGAATTATTGCTCTCGCTCTAACGTTCGCGGCGATACCTCACATGTGTGGTTTGAACACCGTTTTCATATGGGGGCGGGACTTACGTATGCGTTCGCTTCTGCGTACGAGCTCGCGGGGACAGGGCGCTTTACTTTTTTTTTTTCTTTTTATTGTTAATTTTACTTTATTTTTTTTAGTTCAACACCTTTAAAAAAAAAAAAAAATATTTGATTACTTTTATTCCTATTACAAGGAATGTAAACATCCCTTGTAATAGGAATATGACACGATCGGACCTATTTACAGTGAGATATGGGGTCAATAAGACCCCACATCTCACCTCTAGGCTGGGAAGCCTAAAATCAAAAAAAAAAAAACGATCACCGCTTCCCAGCCGCGGTGCCGCCGTTTTTTGAATGCAGAGGCCGGGCGTGACGTCATAACAACGCGCCCGGCCTCCGAACGATCATAGAGACTCCGGCGACCATCTGGTCCGCCGGAAATCTCTATGATCTTCATCCGGGGGTCGGCGGATCCTGAGTCCGACTCACCGATGGAAGCGGTGAGTCGGTAGAAGCACCGGAGGGCGTGGGAGGGGGGGGCGTCCCCTCCCGCCGCCCGTAAGAACGATCAAGCAGCGGAAAAGCTATGATCGTTCTTATGGTGCAGGGAATCGCCGGCTGAAGACGGCAATATCTGAATGATGTCTTTAGCTACAGGCATCATTCAGATTTACCCCTGAGACCAAAAAGACGTCATATGACGTACTCTGGGTCTCAGGTGGTTAAATAGCAGCATATGGTGCAGAGTTTCTCAAGCAGCAAGCTATGTTGTAATTATTAATTCTTTTGTCCTTTTTCCACTGAAATCATCCAATTTTAAACTTCAAAACAGACAGGTTGATAAATAGCAATTTACACAAGCATATGGAGAAAGTATATATTTAGGGGCTCTACCCAGCAGGATTCATCTGCACAGTTCTATTCATTAGGGCGGTGAACAAGGAGGAACCCGTGAAATTTTAGGCAGTCAATACAGAGTTAAGTAATTTCCATAAGATATCGCTTTCCCCTCCTTTTGCCATTAGATTCTGGCCGTGATATTGGCTTAATGGAAATCTTCCCTCACCGTGGAACACGGGAGATGTCTGTATTTGCCTTTTCCCTTTTTAAACCGGCCGTTAGAGCTAATGTCTGTCTGTTTGGTCCGGGAGTAAAGAAAGTTTCCTCCAAGTTACGCTTCTCACTGTATCTACAGTGTAGCATTTGTAGTGTCCAAAAATGCATCCGGATGGTCACATGGAGGTTTCAGAGTACCTTCCGGTTCAGCAGCTTAGGCATGAGCCTACGGTAGCCGAGTTGTTTTAGTGGAGTTTGGAGAAGTAAAGCACCAATACGTCCCAAGATGTTTGAAACGCAAGGGGACACCTTACATTTCCCTGGCAGGGACCAGAAAGGAGTACAGGGGTGAGCTGGCGTCAGTTACGTCAACGCGTTTCATGCACATAGCCATGCACTTCGTCTGGATGTTTTGCATAGGTTGCTGTAAACTATTTATGAAGAGCAATGTCCAATCAAAACTTTCCTACGACATTTCTATTCAATGCTGCCATCTTATGGTGACTTATGGTACTACAGATCAAATAAAATAGACAGAAAAATTACCAAAACAAGAAAAACTGCATACAGGACCTATGCTCGATATTATCAGGACATGACAATAGTACTGGCTATCATAACATCCTACATGGTCCTAAACTGTAAAATTTCAAAAAGGTATCACAGAAGGGACCTGGGAGGGCCTGGGTGTCTAAGAGATAAATCTTGTGATTACAATCTATTAACCAAAGCAAGTTGTCAACAATTTAGAATGCAGACTGGGCTTTAAATGATATTATACCTGATGTATAACAAGGGTATATTCGGCATATATATCATAACTGTATTCCGAGTTTGAAAAACAGTTTGAACAGATTGTTCAGCATAGACTGGCAGTAATCTTATATCTGCTATCTGGTGACAAGACTATATTCAGTATATGCATCAAATAATGACTTTGGAGAGGAAGGAAGGATAATGCTGAGGGGGTGGGGGAGTAGGAAAGGGAAGCGTTGAAGGAAAGGTGAATGGGGGGGGAGGAGAGGAGTGGAGGAGGGGGAGTCAAATGCAGAAATATCCGTAGCTTGTTTAGGGCTCAAGGAATATCTATAGGCTCAACTCGTTATTCAAGCCAGCCGGCTGGAGCGTATTGAGCCTGAAGATCCAAGATTTTTCCTTACGAAGGAGTACAAAAAAATCTACAAACAATACCCCATAATGACAACATATTTGCAAATTTATAACAAAAATAAAACATATACATAAGTTCAAAGCCTTTGTTATGGCACAAATTGAGCTCAGATGCATCCTGTTTCTACTGATTATCCTTGAGATGTTTCTACAACTTGTCCACCTATGTAAATTCAGTTTAAACATGTAGTGTTTGTAGAATTTTGAGAAAAATAATGAATATAATCCATTTTGGAATAAGGCTGTAACATAACATAAAAAGAAGAAGAAGAAGAAGAAGAAGAAGAAGAAACCCCGGAAGACGGTGGCGACGACGAAGAAGGTAGCCGGCCTCCTCTGCTCGGTAAAAGAGCTAGGTTAAATAGCGGAGGAGTCCGGCGAGAAGACCCCCCAAGACGGAAGAAGACCCCCAGAGCAGTGCAATAAAATATTTTAAAAAAATTGTGTGTTTTTTTTTTATTTACACTTTACACCTTAGGTGAATGGGTAGGGGCACATCGTACCCCATACTCATTCACATAGGGTGGGGGGGCCGGGATCTGGGGGTCCCTTATTAAAGGGGGCTCCCGGATTCTGATAAGCCCCCCGCCCGCAGACCCCGACAACCACACGGCCAGGGTTGTCAGGAAGAGGCCTTTGTCCTCATCAACATGGGGACAAGGTGCTTTGGGGTGGGGGGCCGCACGGCCCCCCTTTCCCCAGGGCACGCGGCCTGGTGCGGCTCAGGAGGGAGGGCGCTCGCTCGTCCCCACCCCTTTCCTGGCCTGCCGGGCTGCGTGCTCGGATAAGGGTCTCTGATGGATTTGGGGGGGGACCCCCACGCCGTTTTTTCGGTGTGGGGACTCCCTTTAAATCCATGCCAGGTGACGGGGCTGGCGCGGCTCCGTCTACCTGAAGTCACGTGCTAAATGAACAGACTTTCCGATGATCGGCAAGTCCGTTCATTTCCAAAAGCATACTAACAGCGGGATTGTCCGCCGGACTGCCAAGCCCAGCGGATAATTTTAAAACAAAACTTAAAACCTAGTCCGCCGGACTTTTGGCGCCAAAAAGTCTGCCGGCGCCCACTCATGGGGGGATTGTCCGGCGGACTTCAGTCCGGCGAACAATCCTGCGGGAAAGTCCGTTCGTGTGTACGCGGCATTAGAGTCTACAAAAGATTTGAGACTGGAGCAGAGGTTCACCTTCCGGCAGGACAACAACCCTAAACATACAGCTAGAGCTACAATGGAATGGTTTAGATCAAAGCATAATCATGTGTTAGAATGACCCAGTCAAAGTCCAGACGTAAATCCAATTGAGAATCTGTGGCAAGACTTGAAAATTGCTATTCACAGACGCTCTCCATCCAATTTGACAGAGCCTGTGCTATTTTGCAAAGAAACAATGGGGATTTGTATGGCGCACATAGGTAAATAGCTTTTACAATACATCTAGCATATGGCTGTGGGGGGGGGGGGGGGGGGCCCCCCAAACGGTAAATCTTGGTGAAGGGGAAAATAACGTATGTGTTAGTACAAGAATTAAATATTAGTCCAGGTACACATACTGGGATTTAAAACATATTTGCTGGGCATGAGGGGGCTGCCAGTCCATAAAAGCAAGAAGGAGCTTCTGAAATAAAATAAAAGAAGGAGAGAGAGACGGCGCCCTCTAAGTGCAGCAAGTTAAAAACGATTTAATGTAAAAAAGAGGATTAAGAACACTCACACTTTAACAGTGTCATAAAGGCATATCTGTGGTTTAGATGGTCTTCCGTTTTTGGATCCCGGATAGGTGGATGTCATCAAGGCAGCTATCAGGTGTAATCGTCCTGTGTTGTCCAGTGCAGATCCGGTGGCGCTGTGGGTTCTCGGTGCCTCCGGATGTCAGGACAGCAGGCTGTGCGGACAGTGAATAGCTGGGTGTTGAGCGGCGACGTTGTTGCAGCGAACACTTCCGGGTACGGGTCAGGTGGGCGGCGCTTCGGGGCATGCATGCCCCTTCATCAGGCTTCTGTTATGGCCATATTGGAGATGGGCATATTATACCCTCAGTGGGGGGTGGCTATAGACCGGATAGGAGGACAAACGGAGGGGGCGGGGCCAAGAGAAGGAAGGAATAGTTACTATGGGAACCGGGCCGGCAAATTAAATAGGGAGAAATATATTTTAGATTGAAATGGAGAGGGCCATGTAAACGAGCGGGTTATAAGGCGGGATATGTATGGGGATAGGTGGGTATGTATTGAGACGAAGTAAAGTGAGGAATTGGGTGTTTAAAAACAATGTAGTATGAAATTTTATTTAAGTTCCATGGCTGTATTGGTTAGATGTTACAGGGGCAAAAGAGCGGTGATAGAGTAATTATATAGGAGATAAGAACATACAAAGATATATATATAACGAAATGTATGTAAACTATATAAATAAAAGAATTGTCAGTAAAAGATTAATATACATGTACATATACGTACCTCCCTCCCCCATTCCCTCATTTCCCCCTCCCCCACCCACCCCCCATAAAAAACCTCCTTTCCCCCTCCCCTCTTTCATTTTTTCCCCCTTCTCTTCCCCCCCCCCTTTTTCCCCAACCTTCCCCCACTCTACTTTCCGCCCCCCCCCCCCCCCCCCCCCCCCCCCCCTCCAAAAACCCCCCCGCTCTCTCTCCCTCCCCAAAATATATATAAAAACCCCCCCCCCGTCCCCCCCCCCCCCCCCCCCCCTTAAAACCCCCCCCCCCCTCCCTTTATTTCCCCCACCATTTTACTCAATCTGTTAGCTAATTATTATGCAAGTACTAAATAACACCACATGATAATGTATAACGTTCCCTTTTTAATTTATTTTATTTTCTATATATATATAGATCTCCTCATGTCGCCCACACATAATGATTCAAATTGGTCGTAAGTATATAATATATAGCACATAGTCGTTAGTATCACTCATGTGTTTTACTGCCATTTATACATCTGTTTACACACCTCATCATCCAATAATACCCCCCTATGGCAGGTTTGCAGGTACCTTAATATTTTAATACCTTAATACGTATATGTACATGTATATTAATCTTTTACTGACAATTCTTTTATTTATATAGTTTACATACATTTCGTTATATATATATCTTTGTATGTTCTTATCTCCTATATAATTACTCTATCACCGCTCTTTTGCCCCTGTAACATCTAACCAATACAGCCATGGAACTTAAATAAAATTTCATACTACATTGTTTTTAAACACCCAATTCCTCACTTTACTTCGTCTCAATACATACCCACCTATCCCCATACATATCCCGCCTTATAACCCGCTCGTTTACATGGCCCTCTCCATTTCAATCTAAAATATATTTCTCCCTATTTAATTTGCCGGCCCGGTTCCCATAGTAACTATTCCTTCCTTCTCTTGGCCCCGCCCCCTCCGTTTGTCCTCCTATCCGGTCTATAGCCACCCCCCACTGAGGGTATAATATGCCCATCTCCAATATGGCCATAACAGAAGCCTGATGAAGGGGCATGCATGCCCCGAAGCGCCGCCCACCTGACCCGTACCCGGAAGTGTTCGCTGCAACAACGTCGCCGCTCAACACCCAGCTATTCACTGTCCGCACAGCCTGCTGTCCTGACATCCGGAGGCACCGAGAACCCACAGCGCCACCGGATCTGCACTGGACAACACAGGACGATTACACCTGATAGCTGCCTTGATGACATCCACCTATCCGGGATCCAAAAACGGAAGACCATCTAAACCACAGATATGCCTTTATGACACTGTTAAAGTGTGAGTGTTCTTAATCCTCTTTTTTACATTAAATCGTTTTTAACTTGCTGCACTTAGAGGGCGCCGTCTCTCTCTCCTTCTTCTATTTTGCAAAGAAGACTGGGCAAAAATGTCACTCTCTAGTCTCTAGATGTGGTAGAGAAAAGAATTGCAGCTGTAATTGCAGCGGAAGGTGGTTCTACAAAGTATTGACTCAGGAGGGCTGAATACAAATGCCCCCCCACACTTTCCACATATTTATTTGTAAAAAACTTTGAAAATCATTTATTATTTTCCTTCCACTTCACAATTATGTGACACTTTGTGTTGGTCTATCACATAAATCCCAATAAAATACATTTATGTTTTTGGTTATAACATGACATAATATGGAACACTTCAAGGGGTATGAATACTTTTTCAAGGCACAGTATGTGTTGGAAGTGCGCTGGGTCAATGTGCTGAGGTACCATTGACAATGAATGGCACTGCAACACACTAAGCATGTAACATGTGAGAACATGTATTGCAATAACGCTCAAAAGTGTGATTCAGTACTTAAGTATGGCAGTTCACAGAACAATACAATACACACAATCCACCGTAACACTTACCAGCCAGTCAGCAAAATAAAAAATTAAAAAAAGTTTTCATTGTTCGAACAGTTTGTGTTAGTTTTACGTTGGATACATTTGCAAATATATGTGAAGCCGCACTGCCACGTCAAGGCTCCTCTGCAAAGTGCGGTCCCTAACTCTACTCTAACATTGTTTCCAAATGGAGACATACATAGCACGAAAATTAAATGAGAGGCTAAACTAATTCAACAAATTCATAAAAAAACAGAGGTATTGGTTGCATATATTTGCAATCATAAGTGAAATCACCTTCCATTTTAGCAAAAAAATCTCCATAACATGCCTGAAAAAACGACTGGGCTCCTCTTAAATCAGGACCCGTCAACTTCTACAAAAATGAAACACTGGCCCCTTTTCCTGGTTTGGTTCCTGCAATATCAGCAGGATTGATGACGTTGGTAGGCGTGGTTTGAAGCGCTCGCGTTCGGAGCATGCGTGCTCCTTCATCAGGCGGTGTCAAGACACCGCCTGATGAAGGAGCACGCATGCTCCGAACGCGAGCGCTTCCAACCACGCCTACCAACGTCATCAATCCTGCTGACGTGCCTATCCTGGGACGCACTCACCCTGGAACCACGAGACGCAAGGGACCAGGGTGCGTTTCCCCACCATAGCCATGACACCGGAGGACGGCCGAGGACTTCAGACAAAATAAAGATACCGCTACGTGCCTGATATTTTTAAACAAAGTGTGAGTAAATACTTTCTTTTTATTTTCACATACAGTTCCCACTGTAATCAGACCCACTACTCTTAGAGCGGCGCTGCTCTCTCTCTTTTCTCAGCATGCCTTACATGACTATTGGACTGGCACAGACACAGAGACCTGAAAGAGTGGGTTCCTCTGGAACAATCCACAACTAGCTCCCTTCTGAGCTGCCTACCCTGGTGCTTTCCTCACATTTTTCCTCCCTCGCATCCTTGAAAGCCCATCCTCTACTCAGCCCCACAATCTCTTGTTCTGCCAGGGCACTCTAGAAATACAAACTCTCCCTGGTCCCATCCCATCTGTACCCAACTTTAGGTAACAGAGTATTTTCCCCAGGTCCAAACCCAGGCCTCTTCAGGCTTGGATTTTTTTTAAAAGAAAAGAAAAAAAAAAGTACCAGCCTCCAACCTCCCCTCACAGCCGGTCCAACACACACCTGTAGAAAATAAAAAAGTCTACTGGCCTCCAAGCTCCCTTCACAGCCAGTCCAATAAACTACGGCAGAAAAGAAAAAAGTCTACCGGCCTCTCCTCACAGCCGGTCCAACACACCCCTGCAGGAAAAAAAATGACTTCCGGCCTCCAACCTCCCTTTACAGCCGGTCCAACACACGCCTGCAGAAAATAAAAAAGTCTACTGGCCTCCAAGATCCCCTCACAGCCAGTCCAATACACGCCTACAGAAAATAAAAAAGTCTACCGGCCTCCAACCTCCCCTCACAGCATGTCCAACACATGCCTGCAGGAAAAGAAAAGTCTTCTGGCCTCCAACCTCCCCTTACAACCGATCCAACACACGCCTGCAGAAAACAAAAAAGTCTACTGGCCTCCAAGCTCCCCTCACAGCCAGTACAGTCCACGCCTGAAGAAAAAAACATTAACTGCTCTAGGATGGAAAAGGCCGGCCGAAGTGGAGCTGGATGCAGAGCGAGGTCTGAGGTGCAAATGTCATGCAGGCGGAGGGTGATGACGTCACTGGTAAGCGACAGGTTTCACGAGCGTACAGGCTGAGATGTCGAGACAGCCACGCTCCTTAATCAAGCTAGTGGTTGGTGTTTGAGGACTAGGCATATAACATGGACTCCCCCTTGTCCATGCTATATGCCTAGTCTTCAAACACCAACCACTAGCTTGATGTAGGAGCGCAGCTGTCTTGACATCTCTGCCTGTACACTCATGAAACCGGTCGCTTACCAATACACGCCTGCAGAAAAAGAAATGTCTTCCAGTCTCCCACCTTCCCTCACTTCCGGTCCAAGAATCTTCAGAATACTCGGGGTCCTCATGGTTTACAGTGGCTTCTTCCCTTATTATGGAAGAATCTTTGGAATACTCCAGGTGGTTTTTATGAGCCATAAATTCCTTTACCGTCCTCTCGGTTTGTGGATTTTTGACGAGGAATGGGCTCCACATTTACATCGACTTCTTCGCTTATCATGGAAGACTCTTCGGAATACTCCAGGTCCTCTCGGTTTACAGTGGCTTCTTCCCGTATCATGGAACAATCTTTGGAATACTCCGGGTCCTCTGGGTTTTCAGAGGCTTCTTCACTTATCATGGAAGAATCTTCAGAATATTCTGAGTCCTCTGAGTTTACAGAGGCTTCTTCACTTATCATGGAAGAATCTTCAGAATACTCCAGGTGGTTTTCATGAGCCATGAATTCCTTTATCGTCATACTAAAATATTCAGGTTCAGTTCCTGCAATCCTTCTGGTGTCTGTGATTCTACTCCGTGAGACGCTGAAGTCCGCAATCCTGACGTGACCCTCGCTGTCTAGTAGAATGTTCTCCGGTTTAAGATCTCTGTGAAGAAAAGAAGTGAACCGTTAGCTCTGCATATCCCACATTATAGTAAAGAAAGAAAAGATACAAATACTGTATTACATGTATACAAAGAAGAATGAAGATTGTTGGGTGGGCATTGTCTTATTTTTTATCTGCCTACAGGAAGATCTTTGTTCCGAGGTTTCCAGCTCCAGCCACCTACTATATTCATCATGAGTCTCACTCCTCTTGCTGGATTTTGTATAAATCGTACATTAAGCAGAATATGGCATGAGCAGGGAGATTTCTGCAGCAGATGGAAGGAGACAGCGCAACTGGGAACTCTGGTGGAAAGTCTTCCTGATTCAATAAAACATACCAGAAGCCAAGGGGTGATTGTTAGACAGCTAATTCAATACTTACAAATGGGCGACGTCATGAGCATGGATGTATTGCAGGCCACAAACAATCTCGGAAGTGAGACGCCTGAAGGAGAAAGAGAAATATGAATTAATATTTAAAATCATTACAGACCAATAAAAGGTAAAGATAAAGAGACTTCCCCCTATAGTACATAGAGGTGTGGATGGACAGGGCTCAGTGGGAGGGGCCTGCCTGTGTCACTGCCTGTTCTCTGTGGTCAGCCACCCCCGACTCCATCACAACCCTGTCATTGGACTTACCTTATCATGTCGTAGCCAAATGGAGCTGAAGTTTCTATCAGTTCCCGTAGATTGCCGCCACTCAGGAATTCCATGACAAGGAACAGATCAGTCTGTGTGAAAATAAGAAATATAGGTTACATTAGAGACAAGTAAAATTTCACTTTGTGGGGGAATATAGGAAGGCACACACACCGGCAGACCGTGCAATGGGGAATCTTCCTTCAAGAGAAGATACATAGGCCGCCATGACTGGACTATCCTGATCACAAAACTAGTCTTTTCTGGCTGTTAGGGTGATCCAGTCACTTCATTACTTTGGTCACCATTCTAGAAGTCTCATGTAGATGAGGAGGCCTGACTTCTCCAGTCACCCTAGCTGCAGTTTGGTTCTGGCTCAGTGTCTTTAATGTTTGAGGCCAGAGGCAGCCAGGCAACTAGCAATTTCAGAAGTAGGTTCACAGTGGCAGCCTAATTTCTATAAAGAAAACCTCTACTTTGTACAGATGACTTCACCAACCTCCAGCCTTGCAGGAGGCACTCTAGAGGTCTGCTCTTACCTATACTGCTTCCCGGACTACAGCCAGAGCCCTTATAAAAAGCTGGTGTGGGATACAAGTGTGGCTCCCCTCTGCCTCTCACTATTCAACAGTCATTGGTCAAAGGACTAATTTATACACCTAAAGACTGTCATCGGGGGAAGGGAGAGGCTTATCCTTGTGTAAGTTTTGACTCCCAAAAAGTTGTAATTCGCATCAAATTAATTTTAGAGGGTCTGGGTCAGTAGAGGGAGCAGTACAGGAATAGGATGAAAAGACTGGGAGAAAAAAAGACTTACCTTTGTATGGAATGTTCCAAATAGATGAGTGATATATGGATGGTTCCTTAGGTCTTCCATTATGTAGCGCTCTGGAATATAAAAGCCTTGATATCGGTCTGGTTTAACCATCTTCACCGCCAACTTCTGTTGAAAGGAGGGATGGGAGGCCAACACCACCTTCCCATAGGATCCCTCTCCAAGTTCATCATGGATTGTAAAATCTTCCATTGAAAATTTGCATGGCTACTCCTCCATGCTGGATGGGACCGGTGGAAATGTCCCATGGGCTTCTGGGGAGAAAAAAATAAAGCAATTATTTATATTCCTGATATTTACACATCATTTATTGATGCTACACAGAATCTGTGGACATATAAAATGGTTGTAAACCTCAGACATGAAATAGGAACAAAGAAAAAATAAAAAGTAATTATTTATTTCCTGCTATTTACACAGGACTCACTTCTGACAGCTTTTCCTGATACCAAGAGAAATATGATGGCTAGAGAGGAGAGCTCCAGCACACAGCCTGTGATTGACAACAGCTGACAAATTCTGATGTTAATTGCAAGCCATTGCCTTAGTATTTCTTCTACTGCTACAGGAAGGGTCCCAATGGAGAGATCCCTTTAATTATTTTCTGTTCTGTAAACACAGCAAGACTTGGGAAGAAATATCTCAGTCCCTTCCCAGACAGTTGTCCCCATCAGAAGATTTATTCCTGTCCTGGTGGATCTTCCATCACTTTCCATCCTGGTGACATTGGTGATCAAATGGAGAGGGTGAATCTCCCTAATGGCAACCTGTCAGGGGTTCTAACACCTCCCTACACCATTTAGTGACCCTTCTTGGTGTATATAGCAGTGACCCCAGTGTATATAGTATATATGTGAGTGTCTGTGTATATAGCAGCGACCCCGATGTAAATATCATATATGTGGGTGACATACATTATATTGCCCTGCAGGGCTTGCCTTATAACTCTCTATTATAATACTTACCAATGGATTTTAGATGAGGAATGGGCTCCACATTTACATCGACTTCTTCGCTTCTCATGGAAGACTCTTCGGAATACTCCAGGTCTTCTGGGTTTACAGTGGCTTCTTTCCTTATCATGGAACAATCTTTGGAATACTCCGGGTCTTCTGGGTTTACAGAGCCTTCTTCGCTTATCATGGAAGAGTCTTTAGAATATTCTGAGTCCTCTGAGTTTACAGAGGCTTCTTCGCTTATCATGGAAGAATCTTCAGAATATTCCCAGTCCTCTGAGTTTACAGAGGATTCTTCGCTTACCATGGAAGAATCTTCGGAATACTCCAGGTGGTTTTCATGAGCCATAAATTCCTTTACCGTCATATTAAAATATTCAGGTTCCGTGAGAGTCTGGGAAGAGAAAAAGACATTGGTCAGTGTTTGATTGATACAGAAAATGGTGACAAAGCTTGGTGAACCCAACCCCCAATGTGCAGAAGATTACCCCAAGAGGGATCCTTCAACCCCAGCTCCCTCTAGTGGTCAGAAGGAGCACTGCATTAACACAACCTTTATGTATATATAAACCCAAGAACAAAAAGGTCATCTATTCCAGCAAGGTTCTTACATGTGGAGGCTGCATTTGGTTCTTTCAGGCTAAGTACATTTTCTGCAGGTACAGAAAAATACCTATTAATCCTGTCAGAATTGCAGTGACCTTGTAAGTTCCTGTGGCCTGAGCTGAGATCTCAGTGTTATCCACTTTCTCAGCTTCTGTCTGTGTACTACAAAGCAACACCCCTCAGTGTAATGGAGATAAGGAGAGGGGGAGGAGATTGTAGTTCTAATCAGGATAGGGTGCCAACACTTCTCCCTAAATACAGTGAGTCCGTGTTGGGACCTCATAACAGGAAGTGTGTTTCTGGTGGAATTTCCAGAATAAAGCAGGTCTAAGCTGTGCACCTGACACCTACACAATAATTATTACCAATAATAAACAGAATTCCTTTAGACAAGTCCCCAGACCATGTGATTGTGCAGTAACCACAACATTACAAATGGGAGAATTCTGTACAAAAATATTTCCTAGATGTTGCTGAAAATCTCCCCTCCCCCATTATTCATATACTTACCGGTTTTGGTTTAAATGCTGGGGGTGACTTTCTTTTCTCTATCTCAGACCAGTCCATCCTCTGGAAAAATGGGTGCCGTCTGATGTCACGTACCAGGTATGCCCGTGTATCCTGTTCTTCCCATAAGAGCTGTAAAGAAGAAAGAAATATGATAAGAAACATTGAGAGAACAATAACAATATGTGAGCAATAGAACTCCCCGTTGTAATATTTGATTCTGACAGTGACATATTTCAGCTTCCTTGATTTTGCTTGTAAACCCGCCACTATGGGATGATTGGATCGGGTCGGAGCATGGTACCTTATTTGTGTCATGTACTTTGTCCGATGTTGGTTTTGCGTACACACGGTCGGACAAAGTTGTCGGAAAATCCGATCATTCTGAACGTGGTGACGTTTGTTGCCTACGACGGGACTACGTAGAGGCTAGTAGCCAATAGCCTTGGTCTTGTAATGTGATCTGAGCATGCGTAGCACTTTGTCCGTCGGAATTCGCTACACACGATCGGATTTGGTGTGATCGGACTTTGTTGTCAAAAAATCTATCCAGCAGGAGATAGGACTTTGTCCGTCGGACAATCCGATGGAAACTGTCCGATGGTGCCGACAATTTCCGACAACATTGTCCGATAGGACAGAATCCATCGGAAAATCCGACCGTGTGTATGGGGCTTAAGGATATTTTGCAATGAATCGTTATGATGAATATAAAACGATCTTTCTATCAAATCTGCCACTGCCATGATTTTTTCTTCCTGATGACAACACCAGTAATGTACAGTTGTGTGTTCTGAACTCCTAACAAGGTCTGTATAACCTGAAAAGGATTTTGTCTGTAAAGAGAAGGTAAAGCTCTGCTTATACTCACCATAGCTATGAGTTCAAAGAGGTAGATGTCCTGACATGTTTTAAACTCGGAAATGACTGTCGTGAACAAACTCCCACTCTGGTTTTCCTTGATCTCTCTGAAGTGATCCGGGCTAACGGCCATCTCATACAATATCACTCCCAAGGAGTAATAGTCCGCTGTTTTGTTGTATGAGCCAGCATCCATGACCTGTAGAAACATAAGGAGATAAAGAAGGATGAGAACATTCCTAGACCGGGCAGAGGACACAGATGACTCCATGCTGACATATGTGATGTATAAAGCCTCCCAAGAGTCCTAAAATTGAGCTCAAAATACATCAAACTAAGGCGGAGTTTGTGAATGTTGGAGGTGGGGCTTAACATTTATATATAGTCAAAACTTTTGTTTTCTAAGTTTTAGATAGAGTACGGAAGGGTTGAGACCCCTGCCAGTTTATTTTTGCTGTCTGTGGGCCATTGGGAAATTTGTCTTCACTTCCTGTCCCCGAGATTCAAGAGGAAGTCAAAGGAATTCTCCCAAAAGCGAGGGAAACTCTAGTCTTAGAATCTTGTCCCCAAACAGGTGTCACCCTTGGAAGACTTTCCCTATATTCCTGTTCTGGGGACAGCTGTAACATTTTGCATCCTGCTGTGTTTTCTTTCTCACTAACAATGATCACCAGAACACATAAAGAGTGTGACTTCCCTTATGAGGACACCAATAAAAACCTGACAGAGGGTCTAACCCTATCCATTTAGGCTGAATGCACACATGGCCGTTTTGAGCTTCACATTGACTGAAGCTTGTCCTCCCAAAAACAGTTCAGGAGCTTCTTTTAGGAAACATGCTTCATGCAATGCAGTTCACCACAATTGCAGCGCAGTTGATCATGTGACAATCTCGGCAGAACCGTACTGCTTTATTAGGTGCAATTCCAATGAATGGCATCTTAAATGTGCATTGTGTGATTTGTCATTCACACCTGGGCATTTGTTAGACAAGATTCAAAACGCCCATGTGTGAATGTGGCCTTAATGAAAGGGGAGCCCCCTTATCTCTTCTCTATATCCCATAATAAATTTTACAATTCTGTCTAATATCAGGATATCAGGAATCTTACCTCTGGGGCAATGTAACCATCTGTACCAACAGTTCCTGCAAGCTTTCTGGTGTCTGTGATTCTACTCCGTGAGATGCTGAAGTCCGCAATCCTGATGTGACCCTCGCTGTCTAGTAGAATGTTCTCCGGTTTGAGATCTCTGTGAAGAAAAGAAGTGAACCGTTAGCTCTACATATCCCACTCTGGTGGAAAGTCTTCCTGATTCAATAAAACATACCAGAAGGGGTGATTGTTAGACAGCTAATTCAATACTTACAAATGGGCGACGTCATGAGCATGGATGTATTGCAGGCCACAAACAATCTCGGAAGTGAGACGCCTGAAGGAGAAAGAGAAATATGAATTAATATTTAAAATCATTACAGACCAATAAAAGGTAAAGATAAAGAGACTTCCCCTATAGTACATAGGGGTGTGGATGGACAGGGCTCAGTGGGAGGGGCCTGGCTGTGTCACTGCCTGTTCTCTGTGGTCAGCCACCCCGACTCCATCACAACCCTGTCATTGGACTTACCTTATCATGTCGTAGCCAAATGGAGCTGAAGTTTCTATCAGTTCCCGTAGATTGCCGCCACTCAGGAATTCCATGACAAGGAACAGATCAGTCTGTGTGAAAATAAGAGATATAGGTTACATTGGAGACAAGTAAAATTTCACTTTGTGGGGGAATATAGGAAGGCACACACACCGGCAGACTGTGCAATGTGGAATCTTCCTTCAAGAGAAGAGAAGATACATAGGCCACCATGACTGGACTATCCTGATCACAATACTAGTCTTTTCTGCCTGTTAGGGTGATCCAGTCACTTCATTACTTTGGTCACCATTCTGGAAGTCTCATGTAGATGAGGAGGCCTGACTTCTCCAGTCCTCCTAGCTGCAGTCTGGTTCTGGCTCAGTGACTTTAATGTTTGAGGCCATAAGCAGCCAGGCAACTAGCAATTTCAGAAGTAGGTTCACAGTGGCAGCCTAATTTCTATAAAGAAAACCTCTACTTTGTACAGATGACTTCACCAACCTCCAGCCTTGCAGGAGGCACTCTAGAGGTCTGCTCTTACCTATACTGCTTCCTGGACTACAGCCGGAGCCCTTAGAAAAAGCTGGTGTGGGATACAAGTGTGGCTCCCCTCTGCCTCCCACTATTCAACAGTCATTGGTCAAAGGACTAATTTATACACCTAAAGACTGTCATCGGGGGAAGGGAGAGGCTTATCCTTGTGTAAGTTTTGACTCCCAAAAAGTTGTAATTCGCATCACATTAATTTTAGAGGGTCTGGGTCAGTAGAGGGAGCAGTACAGGAATAGGATGAAAAGACTGGGAGAAAAAAAGACTTACCTTTGTATGGAATGTTCCAAATAGATGAGTGATATATGGATGGTTCCTTAGGTCTTCCATTATGTAGCGCTCTGGAATATAAAATCCTTGATATCGGTCTGGTTTAACCATCTTCACCGCCAACTTCTGTTGAAAGGAGGGATGGGAGGCCAACACCACCTTCCCATAGGATCCCTCTCCAAGTTCATCATGGATTGTAAAATCTACTATTGAAAATTTGCATGGCTTCTCCTCCATGCTGGATGGGACCGGTGGTAAAGTCCCATGGACCATGTGCTCACTTTCATTGGCGGGTGGGTCATTTCTTGCTTCTGGGGAGAAAAAATAAAGCAATTATTTATATTCCTGCTATTTACACATCATTTATTGATGCTACACAGAATCTGTGGACCTATAAAATGGTTGTAAAACTCAAATGATATTTAGATTTTGTGGCCACCAAGAGATAGAAATCCTAATGTGATCTCTGACTGAGCTGAGATCTTGGTGATAAAGATCAGTGATCTGCTACATTACATACGCAGGCTGTGCTTCATCCTTAGTATGTTTGTGGTTTACTCTCCCTCTCTCTCATTGCAATCCCATCATTCTGCTTATCCTAATTAATGATCATTCCAATAATCTATATTGGTTTTATCTCAGCAGTTGTACAACAAGTGTGCCACCTGAACTCTAGTGATGCTCTATAGACAGAAATCTATATAGTGATCTCATTTAAATGATATAATTGAACAATAAAGAGTGGGGGGTTGGCAGGAGCAGGGGGTGGGTGAGTCCTGTGGGCAGTTTTGTTCTGGACACTATATGATAAAATAGAAGGAATCTTCTCCTGCAGCCCCCATACAGAGCCCAGAACACGTCTGTCCACATGACTGACACCCGCCTGCCATCTGATCCAAGATCCGCTCAAAACAGATGGATGGTGATACGTTTCCTCTCCGTCCAGCGGATTAGATTGAATGGGATTGGATCAAAACAGACAGGCTGTCCGTTTTCATCTGATCTTCCCATAGAGAGCAGCGCGGCTCTGACAGGTCCGTCTCTGCACAGCGAGTGAAGATGGACCTGTCACCCACCTGCTCATCGGGGATCAATGGAGCGATCTCCCACTGAGCTAGCGGAGTCTATCCAGCGGATCCGCCCTATTTGAAAGGTGTCTTAGGCTCGATTCACATCTATGCATGTTGCTTTTGAGCGTTTTTGCAGTGCTTTTTGCGGTGCTTGCCGCAATTTTGTACACGCGTTTTTATTGCGATTTTGACATGGTTTTGACGCGTTTTGCTTTTTTGTTTTTTTACACTGAGGTTGCTTAGCAACCAGCTATATACAGTGAAAAAAAAAATTCAAAAAATAAACAAAAAATCGCAGTAAAAACGCTGTACTTGCGTTTCGGATGCATTGACTTCTATTATATGCAAAACACTGCATTTTGAATGAAAAAAAGTCCCCGACCCTTTCCAAAAACGCAGAGGCACAAAAATGCATTGATGTGAACATGTTCCATAGGAACCCATGTTAAAAAATGTCTCTGCATTTCTGCAAAATGCATCAAAAAACGCATTAGTGTGAATCAAGCCTTAGGCTCCATTCCCATCTATGCATGTAGCTTTTGAGAGTTTCTGCAGTGCTTTTTGCTGTGATTTGTATGTTTTTTTACCAGGATTTTGACGTGATTTTCATTTTGCGTGTTATATGCTTTTTTTTGTGGGGGGGGGAAATGTGTTGAGCAGATTTAAAAACACAAATCGCTGCAATATCGCAACAAAATTGCGGTAAAAACGCACTACATTCTTTTCTGCAGCTTCTCCATTGAATTCTATTGAACCAAAGAAAAGCAAAAAAGCACAGATTTTGCGTTTTAAAAAAGTCCCTGACCCTTTACAAAAATGCAGAGGCACAAAAATGCATTGATGTGAACATGTTCTATTGGAACCCATGTTAAAAAAAATGTCTGGAAAAAAGCAAGAAAAAACGCATTGGTGTGAATGCAGCCTAAGTTTACAGTTGGGCTGCCCTGCCAGGTCTGTACATCTACATCGTCACCTTCAAATCTGATTGGCTGCCCAACGGTCAACTGAAAAGTCAGCCAACTGACAAAATTCTGCTGCTGATTGCAAGTCATTGTCTCATTATTCTCTATATACTGCTACAGGAAGGGATCCAATGGAGAGATTTGCCTTCATTGTCTGTTCTATAAACACAGCAAGACTTGGGAAGAAATATCTCAGTCCCCTCCTAGACTTGTCCCCATCAGATTTATTCCTGTCCAGGTTGATCTTCCATCACTTTCCTTCCTGGTGACATTGGTGATCAAATGGAGAGGGTGAATCTCCCTCATAGGGACCTGCCAGGGGTTCTAACACCGCCCTACTCTATGTAGTGACCCTTCTTGGTGTATATAGCAGTAACCCCAGTGTATATAGTATATATGTGAGTGTCTGTGTACTATTCTATATGTAGGTGATATACATTATAATGTCCTGCAGTACTTGCATTAGAATTCTCTATTATAATACTTACCAATGACCTCATGGTTTGTAGATTCTGGTTGAGGAATGGGCTGCAGTCTGGGTGCGGCTTCCTCGTCCCCCCGCCCATTTACCCTCTCCCCACCCCTTGGAGGGGCGGTGTCCTCAGGCTGGCGGTCCTCTGTTATGGGGTTTACTCTGAGAAGAACAACGTTTTCCTCTTTGTTGCTAATCAGAGGATTCTTCACATTGTATCTTCCCTTCCACTTCTTAAAAAGTTGTCTAATGGCCCAAAACCCACCCTTCTGGGGGGTAGGTATTATGGGCTGGGTGGTAGGTGGGTGATCCTCTGTTAAAGGTCCCACTTTCACTAATAAAACAGGTTCCTCTGAGATGGTTTTCAGGGAATCCTGATTCTCATACATTTTATTTCTCCCAAAAAGGTGCATCATTATCAAATAATTAGCACTACGCAGAGAAACTCTGAAAAAACGCTGAGAACACAAAACAGATCCTCCTCCTCTGACCTCCAAAATCTGTCTGAGACCCGGCTGGCTGGGAGATTGGTTATATAGGGTCATCTCTCTGTGACATCAATGCTGGAGTTGCCATGACAATATGCAACACCTGCTGCCATAGCAACATTACCTTAGCCATTAGCTCTCTGACAGTTGAAATTTCAAATCTCTGGCTGCTTGCCAAAAAAAATAACTGACACTTTTTTTTTTTTATTATTTAACCCTTTTCATGCCTAAGCCTTTTTCCGACATGTGTTATTAAGTGTTCTTGCATAGCAAGACCACTTAATGTTATCTTACATATATATTATTATTCTTATTATTATAGCCAAATTTACCACCCTAACTCCTCCCACAGCTTTTACACTACATCAGTCTATCAGTAATATACCGAAACGTGGGGATTGTTCCCGAATTGGTGTGCTATTACTTTGTGGAACGTTTCGCTGAAAACATTATGACCACCCCAAAAAAAAAAATAATAAAAAAAAAAATTATAATTTTTGAAAAAAATATATATATAATTTTGAAAAAAAAAATATATAATTTTTGAAAAAAAAAATCATTTTTTTGAAAAAAAAAAAAAAAATCATTTTTGAAAAATACAAAAAAAGAAAATAAAAAAATAATATAAAAATTTTATTGAAAAAAAAAAAAAATCTTTTGCTCTTTCAGCTAATGATGAGACTTTTTTACTACTATTTATACTTTTTAAAATATTAAGCTTTTTAACACTTTTCACAGTTACTCAAGCCACTCCACCCAGTTACTCAGCCCACTCCAGTAGGTGGAGGCAAGAACACTTCACACAATTTCCCCAGAAATTGTAGCTTTTCTAGTTTACAAGTTAAAATCCGTATTTTTTTCTAGAAAATTACTTAGAACCACCAAACATTATATATATATATATAATATATATATTTATTATAGCAGAGACCCTTGAGAATAAAATGGCGATCGTTGCAATATTTTATGTCACACGGTATTTGCACAACGGTCTGTCAAGTGCAATTTATTTGGGGAAAAAGACACTTTCATAAATAATAAAAAAAAAAAACAGTAAAGTTAGCTTTTTTGTATAATGTGAAAGATGATGTTACGCTGAGTAAATAATGATTTTTTTTTTTTTTATCTAAATTCACATTGCATCACTTTTTGATGCACATGAACCTTATTATTTGGGACTTATCCTAATACTTTTATGTAAAATCAGATAAATATCTTCTTTTGATCTGAGTACTTTATCACTGTTTCATATATTATCGCATATTATTGTATTTTTTATTTTGTTCTTTAAATTAGGGGTAGTCATTCTTACATATATTTCAATTTTTGCTGCTCAGCTTCTTAAATTAGTGCACTTTATCACCGTTTCATATATTATCACATATCGCATATCACTGCATTTATTTTATTTTTTAAATTAGGGATGCATTTTTGTCTATTTTTCTGCATATGTTCTTGTATTAGTGCACTTTATCACTGTTTCAATTAATATTGCATATTACTGCATTATTTTTTTCATATTAAGCATAATCATTCATGCATGTTTGTTTATTTTTGCTGCATAGCTTCTTGAATTAGCGTACTTTATCATTGTTTTACAACATTATCGCACATTGTTGCATATTACTGCATTTTTGTATTTTTTTACTGGATAGCTCCTTAAATTAGCGCACCATATTTATTATCATTATTTGTTTTAGTGTTGAGGTCACTTGCTAATGGTTGCAGCTTTTTTTATGTGTATTTTTAGGGTGATATATTATTCTTTGGTATTTATTTTGTATATGAGTTTTGCTTGGTTGTGAGGTCCACTTCATATTTAATTTTCACACTGAGTAAATAGATACCTAACATGTCATGCTTGCGCATACTCATGGAATGGCGGCAAACTGCGGTACTTAAAAATCAACATAGGTGACACTTTAAGAATGTTTACAGGTTACAAGTTTAGAATTACAGAGGAGGTCCTGTGCTAGAATTATTGGTCGCGATTTAACGATTGCGGGGATATCTCATATGTGTGGTTTGAACACCGTTTACATTTGTGGGCACGACTTACGTAATGATTTGTTATTTTTACATCGTCTCTTTAAAAAAAAAAAAAAAATTCTGATCATTTTTATTGCTGTCACAAGGAATGTAAACAGTAATAGTCAGTGACAGGCACTCCATATGGAGGGATCCGGGGGCGCCATTGTCATGACGTTGCTTCCAGGTTACTAGATCAGAGAACCGATCAAAGCTGATTCCGGCTTCATTCGAGTCTTTGGCCATCTGGCGGACGTGTCAGGTGATCGATCGGGCCTCCCGGTGGGACGGGAGAGTCACGAAATGCGGCGGGGACAGGGGTGTCCCCTCCCGCTCTTTAGGATAACAGCCAAGTTTTAGTCACATCGGTTGTTACCCAGGGCCAGATTAAGAACATCATGGGCCTGGTGCTGAGGATTTTGGTGGGGCCTTTTATAAATAATAAATAAATAAAAATGCAAACAATTTTTTGCTACAACAAATTACATTAAAGAGAGAGAGGGAGAATGAGAGAGGGGTAAGGGAGGGAGGATGAGAGAGGGGTAAGGGAGGGAGGATTAGACAGAAAGGGGGATGAGAGAAAGAGGATGCACATGAGCATGCGTGGGAATGACATCAACGCAGCCCGGCCAAGGCAAGTGACCGAAGGCACAGAACCTGGAAGGAAGACCGGGTAAAGATGGAAGCGCCCGGGCCGGATTGATCACAGCACAGCACTGGAGGGCTCAGTCTGACAATTTAAGTGTACCCCAATGTGCTAATATGCTGTGCATACTAGTACAATATGGCATAACCTACCTCAGGGCCTCTAAAAAGTAGTAATGTTAGAAAAGTTTACTACCGCTTTAATATCACAGGAGCCTCTCATGGGGCCCCCTACAGACCCTGTGGCCCTTGGGCAGTGCTTAAGTGCATAGTTGCCAACATTTCAAAAATATTTTCAGGGACACTTTTTTACAAGTGCTATATTTAGAGTAGCTGACATCCCCTATGTTCCTCTATACATCACAATAGTGACCACAAAATTAAATAAGTACTAATAATGGGGCAGAACAAATATGAGATTTCCTTTAGTTGAACTAACAAAAGTGTGCCCATTCTAGAGCTGGTAACATTGAGGATATTCAGTATAATTTTAAAGAACTGTTTTTGTGGGTAAGAGGCATAGGGGTATAAAAGTGGGAAGTATTTGCAGGTGAGGGAGAGGAATGTGGAGGGTCTAACAGGGGGCACTATGTACAGCAGAGGAGTGTGAAGGGTATGACAGTGGGCAGTATGTACAGGAGAGGAGTGTGGGGGGGTATGACAGAGGGTAGTTTGTACTGGAGAGGAGTCTGGAGGGTATGACAGTGGGCAGTATGTGCAGGAGAGGAGTGTGGGGGTATGACAGAGGGTAGTATGTACCGGAGAGGAGTGTGGAGGGTATGACAGTGGGCACTATGTACAGGAGAGGAGTGCGGAGGGTATGGCAGAAGGCACTATGTACAGGAGAGGAATGTGAAGGGTATGACAGTGGGCAGTATGCACAGCAGAGGAGTGTAGAGGGTATGACAGTGGGCACTATGTATAAGAGAAGAGTGTGGAGGGTATGACAGTGAGCAATATGTACAGGAGAGAAGTGTGGAGAGTAGGACAGTAAGCAGTAATTACAGGAGAGGAGTGTGGAGGGTATGACGGTGGGCACTATGTATAGGAGAGGAGTATGGAGCGTATGACAGTGAGTAGTATGTATAGGAGAGGAGTGTGGAGGGTATGACAGTGGGCACTATGTCTAGAAGAGAAGTGTGGAGGGTATGACAGTGGGCACTATGTATAGGAGAGGAGTATGGAGGGTATGACAGTGAGTAGTATGTACAGGAGAGAAGTGTGGAGGGTATGACAGTGGGCACTATGTATAGGAGAGAAGTGTTGGGTGTATGACAGTGGGCACTATGTATAGGAGAGGAGTGTATGACAGCGAGTAGTATGTACAGGAGAGGAGTGTGGAGGGTATGACAGTGGGCACTATGTATAGGAGAGAAGTGTTGGGGGTATGACAGTGGGCACTATGTATAGGAGAGAAGTGTTGGGTGTATGACAGTGGGCACTATGTATAGGAGAGGAGTGTGGAGGGTATGACAGCGAGTAGTATGTACAGGAGAGGAGTGTGGAGGGTATGACAGTGGGCACTATGTATAGGAGAGAAGTGTTGGGGGTATGACAGTGGGCACTATGTATAGGAGAGGAGTGTGGAGGGTATGACAGTGGGCACTATGTACAGGAGAGGAGTGTGGAGGGTATGACAGTGAGCAGTATGTACAGGAGAGAAGTGTATGACAGCGGGCACTATGTACAGGAGAGGAGTGTGTAGGATATGACAGTGGGTTGCTATGTATAGGAGAGAAGTGTGGAGAGTATGACAGTGAGCAGTATGTACAGGAGAGAAGTGTGGAGAGTATGACAGTGAGCACTATGTACAGGAGAGGAGTATGGAGGGTATGACAGTGGGCACTATGTATAGGAGAGGAGGATGAAGGAATCTGGGAAGGAAAAATGTAAAGGTTTGTGGAAGGATGTTTAGGGACTGCGTAGTGGTAAAGCGGGCCATACATGGATTGAAATTACACCAATTAATCAGAGACCAGCCATAGTCGATCTATGTATGGGCTACCTGGTTTTACACAAGTCAACCTACTTGAGTACAACCAGCCTGTCAGGTTTTCCCCAAAACAATCAGTGCTGCCAGCTATAGTTAGCAACACTAATCATTCTATTCACTTGCAAAACACAATAACACTGCAGCAGTGATTCCCCCATTCACAGGTCAGCAGGTGAGAGGGTGTGTGGGGACAGGCTGGGGAGAGATACTAGTCAGTGGCTGGGTAGGCACTGGTTAGTATCAGAGCCAGATACACACATGTGAGGTATCGCCGCGATCGGTAGAGCGAGAGCAATAATTCTAGCACTAGACCTCCTCTGTAACTCTAAACATGTAACCTGTAAAAAAATGTACAGCATCGCTTAGTATACAAAAAAAATCGTTCTAACCTTAGTGCTTTTTTTTTAGGAATGAAACTGTTTCTTTCCAAAAAGAAATGTTTGAAAAATTGCTGCGCAAATATCATGTAACATAAAAACGTTGCAAAGACCACCATTTCATTGCATAGGTTGTCTGCTAAAACAATATATATAATGCTTGAGGGCTCTGAGTAATTTTCTAGCAAAAAAAAGATGATTTTTACATGTAGGAGAGAAGTGTCAGAATTGGCCTGGGTGGCAAGGGGTTAATTATCATAAGTAATATACAAATAATTATTATAAGCACTGTGATCTCATCCTCTCAGTCTGCTGCAGAGTGTTCCAGCTTGTATTTATACTGGCCGCTCTGTATGTAGCTTCTGACAGACTGTGCAAGCAGCCCTGTATCTCGGAAACCATAGATTATAGCAGCCCCATATTTTAACTGGTGCTGGAGTATGTCTTCAGCTACATACCTCCCAAATATGGGGTCTCTTTGACTCCTGGTCGAGCTACAACCCTTGAAGTCAATCGTTTTTTTTTTTTGGGCAAATGGGCAAATGGGCCTATCTTGAGAAAGGGCCCTGTTGTTACCACTAGAAAGCTGGTTCTAAAACCGGGGTGATGACTGCAGCTGCATATTCAGGCCAAGAACACATATTTGTATATGGATGGTGTGAAGGGGTTACATTTCACAAACACATATCAGTTTGTAATCTGTCACTTTGTGCAATGTTGTAGAGACAACTGCTTCTAACCATTTGCCCTCCGGAAGATTTACCCCCCTTCCTGACCAGGCCATTTTTTAGCTATACGGCACTTCGTTACTTTAACTGACAATTGCGCGGTCATGTGGCGCTGTACTCAAATAAAATTATGTCATTTTTTCCCCACAAATAGAGCTTTGTGAACCAAAAGGCCCGAGTGACCAACCGGCACCTCCGCCGGCTGTCCGGAGACCCGAACGAAGCCAGAATATGCTTCGATCGGATCTAGTAACCCAGAAGCGATGTCATGACATCACTTCCGGTTTACAGAAGACTTAAATGCGCCAATCTTAAAAAAATGATAGCATTTAAAACAGCCAAACTTGGTGTTTTGAATGCTTTTAGGTGCAAATGAGGGATTTGGGGTCTCATAGACTCCAGATGCACAAAGCTTGAGCTTATGAAAAGTGAAAGAAGTTTGTTTGAAAACTTTGCAAATTTATTAAAAATAAAAACCAAAAAAATGACATGTACATAAGTATTCACAGCCTTTGCTCAATACTTTGTTGAAGCACCTTTGGCAGCAATTACAGCCTCAAGTCTTTTTGAGTATGATGCTACAAGCTTGGCACACCCATACCTCCCAACATTTTGAGATGGGAATGAGGGACACCTACTAACAAACATATGTAGGCATAGGACACGCCCCCTGCCACACCTCCTTAAAGGAGAATTAACCCAAAAAAGTTAATTAAATCCACAAGGGCTTTTTTTTTTACCACTACTATTCCTTTATATTGGCTTTTAAAATGTACAAATGCAGCAATTTAGAAATTGGATGAAAGCTTTAGCACTGGGAAACACTTTTTGAAAGATAAAAAGTGCATTTTATATACAACTATATAGATCACACCAAAATGAGGGACAAATGAGGGGGGAAGAGGGACAGAGGGACATTGCTCCAAATCAGGGACAGTCCCTCCAAATCAGGGACAGTTGGGATTCTTCTTTGCAGGACCTCTCAAGCTCCATCAGGTTGGATGGGAAGTGTCGGTGCACAGCTATTTTCAGATCTCTCCAGAAATGTTCAATCGGGTTCAAGTCTGGGCTCTGGCTGGGCCACTCACAGTGTTGTCCTGTAGACACTCCTTTGTTATCTTGGGTGTGCTTGGGGTCCTGTTGAAAGATGAACCTCTGCCCCAGTTTAAGGTCTGGAGTGCTCTGGAGCAGGTTTTCATCAAGAATGTCTCTGTACATTGCTGCATTCATCTTTCCCTAGATCCTGCCACTAAAAAACATCCTCACAGCATGATGCTGCCACCACCATGCTTCACTGTAGGGATGGTATTGGTCAGGTGAGGAGAAGTGCCTGGTTAACTCCAGACATGTTGCTTGCCATTCAGGCAAAAGGGTTCAATCTTTGTTTCATCAGACCAGAGAATTTTGTTTCTGATGGTCTGAGAGTCCTTCAGGTGTCTTTTGGAAAACTCCAGGAGGACTGTCATGTGCCTTTTACTGAGGAGTGCTGCAGAGATGGTTGTTCTTCTGGAAGGCTCACCTCTCTACATAGAGAAACGCTGGAGCTCCGTCAGAGTCAACATTGGGTTCTTTTTCACCTCCCTGACTAAGACCTTTTCCCGATTGCTCAGTTTGGCTGCGCGGCCTGTTCTGGTGGTTCCAAACTTGTTCCATTTATGGATGATGGAGACCACTGTTCTCATTGGGACTTTCAATGCTGCAGAATATTTCCTGTACCCTTCCCCAGATCTGTGCCTTGATACAATCCTGTCTCTGAGGTCTACAAACAATTCCTTGGATGTGCTCTGGCTTGGTTTGTGCCCTGACTTGCACTGTTAACTGTGGGACCTCATATAGATGGGAGTGTGCCTTTCCAAATCATGTCCAATCAGCTGAATTTACCACAGCTGGACTCCAATCAAGTTGTAGTAATATGTCAAGTATGATCAGTGGAAACAGGATGTACCTGAGCTCAATTTTGAGTGTCATGGCAAAGGCTGTGTTACTTATGTACATGGGATTTTTTTTTATTTTGAATACATTTGCAAAGATTTCAAACAAACTTCTTTCACATTGTCATTATGGGGTATTGTTTGTAGAATTTTGAGGAAAATAATGAATTTAATCCATATTGGAATAAGGCTGTAACATATCAAAATGTGGAAAAAGTCAAGCGCTGTGAATACTTTCCAGATGCACTGTATTCTGCTTCATATTTTTGTAAAAATCCCAATAAGCGTATATTGATTAAAGAGAAAAAGTGCAGCGCACAAGTGGAAAAATCTAAATAATTACTCAATATGTAACTCAAACACATGACAAATATTGATAAATATTAATATTGATGAAAAATTTATAAATGTGATCAGATCATAAAAAACTATATCTGAATAGTGCAAAAAAAAAAAAAAACATATTGCGTGAAAATTTAAACGCATAAAATTAATGCATTAAAATTTGTGATTATAATAACCAAATAAATGTCCATATATCAGAAAATAAAGTGCGAAAAACGTGATATAGACAAGGAACTGCCAAGGTGAAAACATTCAAAGTGCGTGCTTTAAAATGGAAAGTATTCAAATTGACCACGCAGATATCATCATCCTTTTATTAAATGTAAAATGGAGGCTTACCAGAACACTGGTCTTTAGGGCGTATAAGATCAAACATCAAGTCAATCCAGGATCATCCGGGGGCCAAACTCTGCATCAGTAGTTACCTGCTCTCAGAGAATGTGTATCGCTTAATCCCGTAGGAGCTGCTGGAAATTTGCCAAGGTTCTTTTCTCCAGTAGTTTGCCCCGCAACCAGGCACACAATCTTAGCCACACTTTTCCTCAGTAACCAATCTAGGGGTGTTTTCGTATTTATTTTGGAGAGCTTGGATAGAGTTGAGGGAATTGAGTAAGATACTCCAAAAGCAGAAATGGTGAAAGGAGTTCATTTCTGCTCATCTGTATTGGTGCTGTTCAGGCTGTTAAATCCACTCAATTTGCAGACTTCTGCTTACCTGAGTATGAAGACCCCCCATGTTTCTTTTATACCTACTCAGGGATATACCTCTTGGATGTTCTGTGAACCAGTGGGAGAACCAGAGAGTGAGCGGGGACCGGAGTTGGTGGGACAAGCCAGCGACCCTGATACCGCAATGGTCTCGTCCCGCGCCGCTTTGCTTTCTTTTTAGAGCCGTGTCTGTAGCTCCGTATGGAGGGGTATGGGGGGGTGGCACATCTCCTTGCGCCGCTAATTTGCCTCCTGGGGGGGTAGCAGGGTCCTGCACAGAGTCTCTCACTCTCCCTGCCTCTCCACCATCCTCCCTCTCGTTCACACCTGCACAGAGCCGGCTGATGAGATCAGGCCCCGACCCCCATGCTGATCGTGACGTCAGCACATCCTCCATCTGGCTTCATGAATGAGTGCGCTCTCACTCTCTAATACCAGTCACTGGAAGTCTAACATGGCACCTCATGGCAAAGAACTCTGAGGAGCTGAAAAAAAGAATTGTTGCTCTACATAAATGACCTAGGCTATAAGCCAAGACCCTGAAACTGAGCTGCAGCACAGTGGCCAAGACCATACACCGGTTTAACCACTTCCGGACCGCCTTGAGGACGGATATCGTTGTTATGGCAGCAGCTAGCTGCCATAACCCCGTTATCGCCGTGTTCGGCCGGCGGTCCGGTACAAGATAAAAGTGGTCTCTGCGGTGGATTTGCCGCAAGATCACTTTTATCGGCAGCGGGAGAGGGCCATCCCTCCTCCCGCCGCGATGTCCCCCACCCGTCTCCATGACACTGCAGGGCGGAAGCAATGTCAAAACGTCACTTCCGCCCATAGCTCTTAAATGGGCTTTTTTTTTTAAATGACAACTTTTATTTTTATTATTGCATTTTATTGTAAATATGAGATCTGAGGTCTTTTTGAACCCCGATCTCATATTTAAGAGGTCCTGTCATGCTTTTTTTCTATTACAAGGGATGTTTACATTCCTTGTAATAGGAATAAAAATAACACCATTTTTATTTTTATTTTTAAAACAGTGTAAAATAAAAAAAGGTAAAATAAGAAAAAACTTATATTTTTTTTTAAACGACCCCCGACCCGCCGAGCTCGCGTGCAAAAGCGAACGCATACATGAGTAATGCCCGCATATGAAAACGGTGTTCAAACCACACATGTGAGGTATCGCCACGATGTAACGCAAAACATGCAACCTGTAGACATGTCGCCTATGGAGATTAAGGATAAAAGTTTGTCGCCATTCCACGAGCGGGCACAATTTTGAAGCATGACATGTTGGGTATTAATTTACTCGGCGTAACATTATCCTTCACAATATAAAAAAAAATTGGGCCAACTTTACTGTTGTCTTATTTTTAATTCAAAAAAGTGTATTTTTAAAAAAAAAAGTGCGCTTGTAAGACTGCTGCGCAAATACGGTGTGACAGAAAGTATTGCAACGACCGACATTTCATTCTCTAGGGTGTTAGAAAAATATGTATAATGTTGGGGGGTTCTAAGTCATTTTCTAGCAAAAAAAATTTTTTAACTTGTAAACAACATATTTAAAAAAGAGGCTCAGTCCTTAAGTGGTTAACAGGACAGGTTCCACTCCGAACAGGCCTCGCCATGGACGACCAAAGAAGTTGAATGCAAGTGCTCAGCGTCATATCCAGAGGTTGACTTCGTGAAATAGACGTATGAGTGCTGCCAGCATTGCTGTAGAGATTTAAGGGGTGGGGTGTCAGCCTGTCAGTGCTCAGACCATACGCTGCACACTGCATTTAAATTGGTCTGCATGGCTGTCGTCCCAGAAGGGAGCCTCTTCTAAACACAATGCACAAGAAAGCCCAAAAATAGTTTGCTGAAAACAAGCAGACTAAGGACATGGATTACTGGAACCATGTCTTGTGGTCTGATGAGACCAAGATAAACTTGTTTGGTTCAGATGGTGTCAAGCGTGTGTCAGCAACCAGGTGAGGAGTACAAAGACAAGTGTGTCTTGCCTATAGTCAAGCATGGTGGGGGGAGTGTCATGGTCTGGGGCTGCATGAGAGCTGCCGGCACTGGGGGGCTACAGTTCATTGAGGGAACCATGAATGCCAACATGTACTGTGACATACTGAATCAGAGCATGATCCCCTCCCTTTCGGAGACTGAGCCACACAAAATATTGACACTTTGGGCCCAATTTGGACATTTTCACTAAGTGGTGAGTTATTTTGAGGGGACAGCAAATTTACCCCTTTAAAAGCTGTACACGCACTACTTTATGTTGTAGCAAAGTGTAATTTCTTTAGTGTTGTCACATGAAAAGATATAATAAAATATTTACATAAATGTGAGGGGTGTACTCACTTTTGTGAGATACTGTATGTATTGTACATGTTTATGCAGTAATCATACAATTCACAGGGTTGTAAAGGTAAGTGTTTTTTCACCTTAATGCATCCGATGCATTAAGGTGAAAAAACACCTGCCAGTGTGCTGCCCCCAGCCCCCCCCCCCCCCCGTTATACTTACCTGAACCCTCGAACTTGTCCCACAGGGACGCGCCATCTCTCTGCCTGGGGTTCTCGGCTGTTGATTGGATAGATTGATAGCAGTGCAGCCATTGGCTCCCACTGCTGTCAATCAAATCCAATGACACGGTCACCGGGGGGCGGGGCCGTGTCCTGCATTCGGCGTCTATGGACGCCGAATACTGGACTCTGGGGCACGCCCTCCAGGTAACCTCCGGGAGAGCGTTTCTCCCAGGGGGTTATCTGAAGCACGGAGGAGCCGAGAGAGCCGCCGAGGGACCCCAGAAGACCAGGATCAGGGCCACTCTGTGCAAAACGAGCTGTGGAGGTAAGTATGATATGTTTGTTATTTAAAAAAAATAAAATAAAAAATAATAATAATTAACTTTAGTGTCACTTTAAAAAAATAAATACAAATAAAAATAAATTAAATAAAACACACTGGGTAAAAATGCAGAGGACTGCACAATCCGATTGTCCTTTACGGCAGAGATCTCACAATGTAAGGTCACATGCATTCAGTCTTACTAAAAATGTGAATGAGCCCTTTTCAATCAGTTGAGTCGATTATATTCAGAAGTTTGGCCACAGCCCCTTCAACCTTGAAAATAAAATCAATCTACAAACATTAATCATTAGGCAACTTGGTCAAGTATGATCTGGACACCAGATGAGCTTGGTAACAGAAAACTGTGATATGAACAGGTATATTATTATACAAGATTTATATAGAGCCAACAGTTTGTGCAGTGCTTTACAACATGACTAAGTACAACATAACTCATTTTGTGCTACCCAGTTATACACTCCCACCCTTACCATTCCCATTAACGGAGACCACACTGAACTGGAGTGTAAAATAGGCCGTAGCAGCCCCTTTATTAAATATCAAAATATAAATTAACTCTTATAAACAAATAAATAACCAATAACAGCATAACAATGAAGAAAACCCTGACGTAGGACTGTAGGAGGACCTTACCCCCCCCCACCCATTTTACCGTAATCAAAACTCGTGCACTGCGGTCATATAAACTGTAACTAGGCCTCAAGCTGACATGCTAGCTCAGAGACAAAACTATTCCCGCAGCGCAGTCATCCACCATATTCCTTACATCACTTATAAAGAATATTAACAAACGGGTCCATATCTCCAATGGGTCCCGCATCAAATTTTCTGTGGGGAGGGGGTTTCTTCTCTATACCTACGTCAGCCAACATCCGCCACTGCACACAAGGTTAAAACCTTAACCTTGAGCGCACCTCCACACCCTAAGTGCTCTCTCAATTCCGTCCTGTATGCCCATGGTCCACATATCTGTGCCCACTGGGTTCAGATGAACCCCGTCAGCCTTCAAATATCGCCATGTCTCAACCTCTAGCTCTCTGTGTCTGATAGCTAGGCCTCCGTTTTTTATAAAAAACCTACTCGCCTCCTGATTAATCTTTTTTCTGGCCTAATTTATCAGTTCTACTGACCTCGCTAAACGCCACGAAGACCTGGCTATCATGTCCGACCATACCAGGACAGTTTTTGGGAATGCCGCCTGTAGTAGGCAAAAATCATGTTTGATATCCCTGGTTATGTCCAGCTTGGTCCTCAAAACCAAATCATTACCCCCAACATGAATCACTAAAACCTCGGGGGGCCTGTCCCATTGCGCAAATTTGTGCGCCTCCGGGACCAGACGGCTCCAAAGCATCCCCGGGAAACCCAGCCATTTAATGTAAGCCTCCCCCCTGGAAAAACCTAGCTGTCTCCCGTCTGGCCTGGCATCCCCCCTCCTGGCACCCCAGCAAACATAGGAGTGTCCCATGATCCACACGAGACTCGGCGATGGATCTGAAAAGAAAACAATAAGAAAATTCCGGTGAAACTCATCGCAATGCACCACAAGAAACCATGCCGGCACCTACCACCCACAACACTCAGCGAAACTTCAGTTAACTAAATCAAGCCTGACATATGACCGAAATTGCCTAGATTCCCATCTCCCAATCCGTTTTACCGCTTCTTCCGTTAGGCCCCACCTAACTGCCTCCGTCGCCGCACCAATTCTAAACGAATGCGAGGAGAATTTCTGACCCCCCATACCCAAGGCGACTAAAGATCTCTGAAATATAGAAATAAATTGAAAACGCGACAGCGCCACCCCATCCTGATGTACTAAAAGAGGGCCCTCCCCCGCTAGCCTCTGTGCCAAATAAACCTTTGTAACTAAAACGGGGCAGAGTTTGGCGTCCGGAATGGCGAAAACCACCACATCCTTGCCTCGGCCCTCCTGATCCGTTTTAGATCTACGCAAACGCATCACCAGTCTATCATCCAGGCACCGAACCTCCCCCACAGCTAATCCATCCCCTGTTTTCTTGGAGGAACTCACCAGCTCCCCTATCCGAAAAGCCCCGAAAAAGGCCAACACAAAAGCCGTTCTAAAGGACACGGGACCCCGTGACGCTCTGCCCCCGGTACCAGCTCCCGAAACTTCTCCCACTGAAACCGAGAAAGAGCGTCAGCAATCACATTGTCCAGTCCTGGTAAGTGTACTGCCTGAATGAAAATGTTCATCTGCATACACCGAAGCACCAAGTGTCTCAACAAACGTATCACCGGCGGTGATGCCGCCGATACCTTGTTGATAACCTGTACCACCCCCAAATTGTCGATGTGGAAGCGCACCTTTCGATCCCGGAAGAATTCGCCCCACAATTCCACCGCCAGTACTACCGGAAACAACTCAAGCAACAACATGTTCTTGAGCATCCCCGCTTCTTTCCAGCTGTCCCGCCAAGGGCCGGCACTCCAATGCCCCTGAAAAAAGGCCTCATAACCCGCTGACCCCGCTGCATCAGTAAACAATTCAAGGTCGAAATTATCCACCGGCCCAATCAGCCACAGCGCTCTACCATTAAAGTTGTCCAGAAACATATGCCACATTCTCAGGTCATCCTTATGTTCCCGGGAAAGTGTCACATAATGTCTGGGCGACTCAATACCACCCGTACTTGCCGCTAATCTTCTGCCAAAAACCCTGCCCATCGGAATGATCCTGCACGCAAAGTTGAGCTTGCCCAGCACCGATTGCAACGCTCTCAGCTGAACCTTGCGCCGGCCAACCATCCCCTTCACCTCCGCCTGCAATGCAACCAATTTAGCTTCAGGCAACCTGCATTCCATGGCCATGGAATCGATTACAATCCCGAGAAAACTGATCACAGTTGTGGGCCCTTCCGTCTTGTCAGGCGCAAGCGGAATGCCGAATTCCCCTGCAATCCTTTCAACCGTTGTTAAGAGCGCCGCGCAAACGTTAGATGCGGGCGGCCCTATACACAGGAAATCGTCCAAATAATGGATCACCGAGTTCAAACCTGCGGCGTCTCTCACCACCCATTCCACGAATGTGCTGAAACACTCGAAGAATGCGCACGATATAGAACAACACATGTCCACGTAATATTCCTCCTGCCACCTGCAACCCAATAAATGAAAGCTATCGGGATGGACAGGCAGCAAACGAAACGCTGCTTCAATGTCTGTCTTTGCCATCAGGGCCCCTCTACCATACTTCCTTACCCAACCTACTGCGGCATCAAAGGATGTGTATGAGACAGTGCAAACTTCAGGATCAATAGCGTCGTTCACCGACTCCCCTTTTGGGTAAGACAAGTGGTGAATGAGGCGAAATTTGTTCGGCTCCTTTTTGGGTACCACCACCAACGGAGAAACCACCAGGTCCTGCAAAGGTTTTTCGGAAAAGGGGCCCGCCATCCTACCCAGAGCTACCTCCTTGTTAAATTTTTCGGACACCACCTCATGATGTTTTAAAGCGGACTGTAAGTTATCTGGAATGGGAGGAGCTAAGTTCAAAACCGCAGGAATCTTGAAACCTTCCGAAAATCCCAACCTAAGTAGCTGAGCCACCGCCTTATCCGGATATCTATCTAGAAAAGGACGCATTCTTCCCACCTTCACTGGCGTCCTCCCCCTTTCCCGCAAAATCGCTGGCCTTTCCCTTACCCTGCTTAAAACACCGTGCTGCAGGGTGCGATCCACAGCACCCTGAACACTCGTGTTTATACTTACATCCATGTCCGAATTTACAACTTCCTTCGTTGTATTGCCAGCAGACTCCTTTTTTCCTTGTGGCCGATTGACCTGAAGCCCCTGATCCCCCGGCGCCCCCCTGAAAAAACTGACTCGCTAGCTTGGCTGAAGACATCAGGCGCATCCAAAGACTGATGTCTTTGTGATCCCACCTTAAAGCCAGTCTCACTGCCCTTCTCTGCCGAAACTGCTCGTCATAACGCAGCCATGATAGTCCCCCGTATGTCCGATGAGCCTCGCCAATAGCCTCCAAATAACAGAAAAGGGCCGAGCAATGCTCCGGCTCCTTCTCGCCTATTACGCTTGCAAATACCCCGAACGCTTGCAGCCAATTCTGAAACGTCCGGGGTATTAGCCTGTACCTCCTCTTCTCCTCCTGTTCCTTCTTACTATCCTAGTTGAACTTCTCAAGGGGAAGCAGTGAAAAAATCTCCACGTACTCCCCCCTCCAAATTTTTTCCCTAACCTCCTGTTTCAAATGGGCCCCTAATGGCCCCTCGAAACATACATAAACCTCACAGCGTGCGGAATCAGCTAACCGCACTATGTCCTGTTTCTTGGTTTTGTCACCCCCCAATTCCCCCTCAGCCGCCGCGGGCTGAGATGCCCCCCCGCTTCCCCGGTACGTGCCTCACTCCCCCCAGGGGGAAATGCGGGCGGATTAGCCAACACTGTTCCCTCAGCTTGTACTGTCATTCCCTCCCCCCCTACCCCCTGCCCCCCCCGGCAAAACCCTCCCCGATGAAACCCATGCCCCTGCCCCTGCCGGACCCGGGTGCACTGCCGACTATGCCTCCTAGCAGGCGGATCGCCTCCATCCCGCTGACATCCTCTGCTGTGTCCCCCCTGCGCCAAAGACCTCAAGCTGGGCCGACCGCCACCTGCCTGTGAATGTCCTTTTCCCCCCTTGGGCGGAACGAGTACGTGGGCCTCCTCGCAGTAAGCGCTAGCTGTACTGTCCCCTGAGTGAGCGACTGTCCTGTCCCCAACTTCCATGTTCTCTGCCCTTGATGGCGGTATGATCACTTGGGTTGGCTTCTGTCCCCTTACAGGCTTTAGTAAAATATGTGTGTTTACTGCCTCTGTAGTCCCCCCGTCGGCACCCCCCACTTCTCTCATGTTGATACTCTTTACTTTTCTGTGCTGGGCCCCCAACCCCCCCGCCGCCGCGTGTGTGGGAAGGCCTGAGGCCTTGTATGCAGACCGCATGTTGGACGCTCAGCGCCGCGTGCTGCTGGGCCCCCCGCCCCCCCCCCCTCTGCACCAAAAGAGCATGAAGTGCCAGAAAATTCCCCCCTGGCCGACCGCTTTGCCGGCGGTTCGGCGCTGTTTTTTCCCATTTTGCTGCCCGGCATCTCAGCGGCCCTGCGACCCTCTGGTGAATATCTGGCCGGCGGACGAGATCGCCGCGGCCGGATCGTGTGTTCCCCCCCCCCCCCCCCGGACCCTCCGCTCTCACCCTCCAGTGCCAGCTCGACCTGTGCCCTTAGCCAATCTGCTCCTTTGGTAACCGCCGCCGCTTTAATAGTTTTCAGGAGCTCCTCCATAGCGACCTGCTTCCAACTTTTCCCTTGCTGAACTGAATCTTTCTGGGGCTGTTGCCCCTCCTCTTCCTGTTGCCAGCTCCACCCCTCCTCTTAAAGGGCCATACCTAAATGGCATGTTTCCTTCACTCATGCCAGCCCTGCGCCTATTCTTTTTGTTCTCTGCTGCGGGCTGTTCTTGAGGGCTGGCAGTACACTTACAATACAATTCAATACAGGAGGAATAAGAGGTTCCTGCTCATTAGATCTAACAATCACATTAGGTACATATGCTTATGGAGAGAGGAAAAGTAGCGGCTTGAAAAGCAGTTCAAAGGATATCGGACAACAAACTTTATACCACCAACTTGGCCCTTTTACATTTTATATAAAGAATGCCAACAAGACCAACCATTGGACATGATCGCAATACAATTCTTACACACCCAGTAGATAGAACACCACATCTCCAACATGAATTATATCACACTCTATACCACATGAGTCAACACACCAGGCCTGCGGGCTGAATCCAGCCCACCAGGTCATTTCATGTGGCCCTCACACCTCCCCTGAAGCTGTGGCAGCCCTTTAGTCTCCTCCCACAATTTGCTCAGCAGTCGGCAGCAGAGAGGACGACAGAACTCCTCCACTAGATACTATGCTTCTTTGAGCAGACACAAACAGCCTCTCATTTCCACCTCCCCTGGTCTCAGCATTCAGCAGGCTCCAACAGCTGACTTTAGCCCTCCTTTGGTCCTCCTCCAGACCCTGCACTTTATGCTACCCAACACTGTCCCAGCCTCTTCCTGGCAGTAGCACAAGGTAAGGGGGCTGCACTGTGATGTAAGGCCTCATGCACACTGGAAGTTATAATGCCATTATAAAAACGCCAGTAGCTTTGCAGTGAGTTTTTCAACGATTTTGCAATAACGTGTTTTAGAGGTTTTTAGTACTTTTCAGCGTTTTTTAGCATTAGCGGTTTTAAGCTTTTTTTTTTCCACTGGGATCAAAAGCGTTAAAAAATGCTGGTGAACCGCGCTTTTGAGCGTTTATCTGCGTATTTTTTACATTAGAGTATTTTTTTTTTTCTAACAGCCAACAAACGCCCCAGCCAAAAACAGTTGAGAACAACCTACCGTATATACTCGAGTATAGGCCGACCCGAATATAAGCCTAGGCCCCTAATTTACCACAAAAAAACTGGGAAAACTTATTGACCCGTGTATAAGCCGAGGGTGAAAAATGCAGCAGCTACTGTAAGTGGAAAAGAGGGTCAGCAAATGCCCATCTGCAGCTGCATGTCCCCTGTGTCCTGTACAAACCCCCCCCCCCCCCCCGTGTCCCCATTGCAGCCTACCTGTGCCGATCCGCCTCCCACTGATCAGCCTCCCTCCAATCTGCCACCAGTCTTGTGATTGTTAATGCCTCCGCGTGCCTCCGTGTGCCGATCCTGTGTCCCCCATGCTGATCCTGGCGATCAGCGTGTAAGGCGCCATTACACATTTAAAAGCCGCGCCTCCTCCTCCTCCTCGTCCGTGATAGGAGGAACACTCTGTTTTCCCAGCAGTCAGTGTGCAGTGTACCGCCTATCACGGACATCCTCTCATCCTCGTCCATGAGATGAGAATGACAGGACGTCCGTGATAGGCGGAACACTGCACACTGACTTACTTCCGGAGAAAATTAGTGTCCGCCTATCACGGACGGGCGGGAGGAGGAGGCGCGGCTTTTAAACACTGCCGTCTGTCTGCATGACACGCTGTTCATGCAGACAGACGGCACTGACTCGAGTATAAGCCAAGGGGGGGACTTTCAGCCCTAAAAAAAGGGCTGAAAATCTCGGCTTATACTCAAGTATATACGGTATGTATGCATGGACACATAGGATAACATGCTGGAGAGTATATCGACTGTAGAAAAAAACATCTGATGCCAAAAACAGCAGCGGTAAAAACGCCCAAAAACGTCCAGTGTGCATGAGGCCTAAGGGAAGGTGGGGCATCTGATGAAAGGAAGAGTTAGGTGCTCTGGACATCTAGTCTTACAGATACAACTGGCCCTTTGAGGGCAACCATAATACTGATGTGGGCCACAATGAAATTGAATTTGACAATACATAGGCATGTAAGGGCACTGTTGATTGGCCAGGTGTTGGCACCAACATGTGCAAGCCCTTCTCTTCAATAGGACAGTGACCCACTACTGGTAGTTAGAAGCCTTAGCCATATTGTGCCCAACTCCTTGCCATTGGCCCACCCATGACATCCCCAGCCATAAGTCTTTATATTCATAAGAATGGAATGTCCACAATTCAAGTATGTTTTCTGCACATCTTTTAAGAACTGATGTTCTTAACCACTTCAATACCCGGCCATAGTCAAATGACGCCCACAAGGTGGATCTCCCATCCTGGGTGGGCGTCATATGACGTCCTCGGCCTTCCGCCGCTACTGCGGGCCCGGGGGGGCCCGCAGAGCGGCGATCGGGGATCCGGTGTGTGTCCCTCGGGACACAGCCGTCCCCCGATGGGGGTATTGAAGTGGCCAGTTGTGTCCCGAGGCGGTGTTCTGCGCCGTTGCAGCGGCGCCGTTCGCCGCTGATGGCATGTATCCCGGAAGCGGCGTGCACTGCGCGCGCTCCCGGGAACGTTCAGTGACAGATCGGGACTGAGGCTGGCTGAGGCTTTTGCCTTAGATACAGCTCAGCCCCGATCAAAGTAAAAATAAAAAACAATTGGCTATTTAGTGACTGGCTGTGTCCAATGACAGCCAGTCACTAAATGTAAACAAAAAAGAGAGGTAACTCCTGTTGCTGGGTTCTCCTCTTCACACACCGATCCTGTGTGAGGAGGAGATCAGCTAACAGTGAGTTACCTATATACTGTACCCACCTAGTATATATATACCCATCTGTGCCCAGATCACCCCCCCCTACATAAAGAGAACCTGTCATCAGGTGTACCTGTCATCAGGTGTACCTGTCATCAGTACCTGTCATCAGTACCTGTCACCACCAGAGTACCTGCCACCAGAGTACCCGCCATCTCACCACCTGCCAGAGTACCACCAGAGTACCCGCCACCTCACCACCTGCCAGAGTACCCGCCACCTCACCACCTGCCAGAGTACCACCAGAGTACCCGCCACCTCACCACCTGCCAGAGTACCACCAGAGTACCCGCCACCTCACCACCTGCCAGAGTACCACCAGAGTACCCGCCACCTCACCACCTGCCAGAGTACCACCAGAGTACCCGCCACCTCACCACCTGCCAGAGTACCACCAGAGTACCCGCCACCTGCCAGAGTACCTGCCATCAGAGTACCTGCAACCAGAGTACCTGCGATCAGAGTACCACCAGAGTACCCGCCACCTCATCACCTGCCACCAGTGTACCTGCCACCAGTGTACCTACCACCAGAGTACCCGCCACCTCACCAGCTGCCACAAGAGTACTCGCCACCTCACCAGCTGCCACCAGAGTACCCGCCACCTCACCAGCTGCTACCTGCCACCTCACCACCTGCCACCAGAGTACCCGCCACCTCACCAGAATACCCGCCACCTCACCACCTGCCACCAGAGTACCTGCCACTATGTCCAAAAGGATGTACACCCCAGAGGAGGCATACCAAATACTCTCTGAGCGATGAGAGCATCGGGGAGCTCTCACCGCTCAGTTCTGTTTCAGTTTCTGGCTCAGAATATGAGCCCCCTGAAGGCAGCACCTCAGGATCTGAATTGGAGGAGGAAGCAGCCCCTCCTAAAAGAAGACGGTCGGAACCCCAGGCATCTACCAGCAGTGCCAACGGCGGTAGACCCCAGGAGGAGAGGCCCAGTTCAAGCGCTGCTAGACCCCAGGAGGAGAGGCCCAGTGTGCGCCAAAGAATTAGGGCCCAAAATCAGCTGCCAGAAAGCTTGGCAAACCCATTGTGGCTGCCTTCTACCACAGGGTCAGCCACGATCCCCCCTTTTACAGCACAGCCAGGTGTGCAGGTCAACACTGCAGGTTTTTCCAAGATGGATTTTTTTTATTTATTTTTCCCAGAGGAATTACTTCAAATCGTCATGGACCAAACCAATCTTTGTGCCCAACAATTTATCACAGCCAACCCCAACTCCAGCTATGCCCGCCCTTTTGAATGGCGACCCCTAACAATTCCAGAGCTGAAAGTGTTTTTAGGCCTAACGCTAAACATGGGGCTTACAAAAAAAAATGAGATACATAAGTATTGGTCGACCAAATCCATCCATCACATGCCAGTTTTTTCTGCAGCCATGTCCAGGTCCCGATATGAAATTATTATGCGCTTCCTGCATTTTAGTGTCAACTCACAGTGCCCCCCCCCCCCCCCCGGAATCACCCACAATTTGACAAGCTGTATAAAATTCGCCCCCTAATTGATTTTTTTTTTTTTTCCAAAAAGTTTGCTGAACTTTATGTCCCTGACAGAAATATATCTGTGGACGAATCCCTGGTGCATTTCACAGGCCGGCTGGGTATGAAACAATACATCCCAAGTAAGAGAGCGAGGTATGGCTTGAAGCTCAACAAGCTCTGTGAAAGTGCCACCGGTTATGTGCACTCCTTCCGTGTGTACGAAGGCAAAGATTCCCAGCTCCAGCCCCCTGAGTGTCCATCGTACATGGGAATTAGTGGGAAAATTGTTTGGGAGTTGGCATTCCCACTCCTCCAAAAGGGGTATCATATATATATGGACAATTTTTATACGAGTTTGCCCCTTCTCCGCCACCTGTACCTAAAAAAAAACATTGGCCTGTGGTACAATAAGAAAAAAACAGAAGGGCTTCCCACAGCGTCTTGTCGCCACAAACATTCAAAGGGGGGAATCGGCCAGCTTGAGGAATGAGGAAGTGCTGGCTGTGAAGTGGAAGGATACTAAAGATGTGTATATGATGTCCACCATCCACAATGACACCTCAGTGGAACTTCACAGAAGACGCGGTCCCGTTCGCACGCCTTCCTGCACCAATGCTTATAATAAATTTATGGGGGGGGGGGGATTTAAATGACCAGATGTTGCAGCCCTATCTGTCAATAAGAAAATCCCTTTTTTGGTATAAAAAAGTTGCAATTTACTTTTTTCATTTGGCCCTTTTAAATTCTTTTATAATTTACCAAAAATCCTCAGCAACACCCACCACCTTCATAAAATATATTGAAGACATTGTCACTTCACTTATTTATCAAGAGGAATCCCCCCCAGAAAGCATTCGCTCAGATTCTGGCGTCAGGCTACATGAGCGTCATTTTCCGGAACATATTCCACCATCAGCATCCGGAAGACGACGCCAAAAAAATGCCGGGTGTGCACTAAGAGAGGAGTTAGGAAAGACATCAGCTTCTATTGTCCCGATTGTCCCTCCCTACCTGGCCTTTGCATCGGACAATGCTTCAGGCGATATCACACTGTGGACCACTATTAGCCCATATTTCCAATAGACTGCCATTTCCCCCCAATTTCTGTCATGAATATTTCCCTGCCTCAACCAACCATATCATTGTCTTCCATGTGAACTGACCCTGGCCTGTTTCTCGACTATGCCTCTGCCTACCGTCTGCATTGTTTATCCGCCATGTTTCTGCCTTTCAAGTGAACTGACCCTGGACTGTATCGACTATGCCTCTGCCTACCGTCTATGTCTGCCTTTTACCTGCACTGACCTCGGCTTGTTGACCATGTTTTTGCCTGCCCCTTGGACTGATCTTTTACCCTGCTACACAGGGGTCTCACATATGTGAGGGGCTCCAGAAGAGTGTTCGGAGTTCAGAAAACCAGTTTTTCTGTGTTCCCATAACAGGGTCTGGTTGTCCGGAGGCTTCAAAGAGATTTGGGTGGGAGAAGCCTCTACCCCTGTCCCCATTCTTCCCTGACCGATACCCTAAGCTTGATGGTCCTGTCTGCTCCCTGGAAAAAATACTCTGGCTGTGCTGACCATACCTCTGCCTGCTGCCTTTACTAATTATGGACAGTATTCCTGCCTGCTGCATGGACGATCCTTTGATCCTTTTGCTGCTGCTGACCACATCCCTGCCTGCTATCTGGACTAATGCATTGGCTGTGTTGACAACATCTCTACCTGTGCTGACTATTCCTGCCTGCTGCCTGTTTTGATGTCGCTGTCCACGTTCCTGCCTGCTGCCTGTTTTGCTGTCGCTGTCTACGTTCCTGCCTGCTGCCTGGACCGATGCTCTCCTCTGTGGACCACTGCACTACTAAAACCGCAGGTAATCTTTTCTTTACCCTTTGCTCAGCAGAATGTATTTTGGTTTGTAATTGGTATGTACAGTACATGCTATGTGTTAGAAATATGAAGGGCCTTCAACAATGTGATAGGTTGGCAGGAATTTATGTGTGTAATTTATGCTCCTAGAACACCTGACAGTGCTACTTGGGCCTCTGTATGTGGCCAGGCTGTGTAAAAGTCTCACATATTTGGTATCGCCATACTCGGGAGGAGTAGCAGAATGTATTTTGGGGTGTCAGTTTTGCTATGTACATGCTATGTGTTGGACATATCTTATAAATGGACAACTTTGTATAAAAAAAAAATGCGTTTTCATTTTTTTCCCACATATTCCAAAAACTTTGGGAAAAAAATGAACCATTCAAAAGACTCATTATGCCTCATATATTATACGTTGGGGTGTTAGCGTTCCAAAATGGGGTCATTTTGTGGGCTTTTCCATTGTCCTGGTGCTCCAGGGCCTTCAAAACTGTAATAGGTGGTTGAGAAATGAGATGTGTAATTTATGCATGTAGAACGCCTGACGGTGCTACTTCAATGTGGGCCTCTGTATGTGGCCAGGCTGTGTAAAAGTCTCACATATTTGGTATCGCCATACTCAGAAGGAGTAGCAGAATGTATTTTGGGGTGTCAGTTTTGCTATGTACATGCTATGTGTTGGAAATATCTTATAAATGGACAACTTTGTATAAAAAAAAAATGCGTTTTCATTTTTTTCCCCACATATTCCAAAAACTTTGGGAAAAAAATGAACCATTCAAAAGACTCATTATGCCTCATATATTATACGTTGGGGTGTTAGCTTTCCAAAATGGGGTCATTTTGTGGGCGTTTCCATTGTCCTGGTGCTCCAGGGCCTTCAAAACTGTAATAGGTGGTTGAGAAATGAGATGTGTAATTTATGCATGTAGAACGCCTGACGGTGCTACTTCAATGTTGGGCCTCTGTATGTGGCCAGGCTGTGTAAAAGTCTCACACATTTGGTATCGCCATACTCAGGAGGAGTAGCAGAATGTATTTTGGGGTGTCATTTTTGCTATGTACATGCTATGTGTTGGAAATATCTTATAAATGGACAACTTTATGTAAAAAAAAAAATGCGTTTTCATTTTTTTCCACAGTTTCCAAATACTACTGGAAAAAAAACGAACCATTCAAAAGACTCATTATGCCTCATATATTATACGTTGGGGTGTTAGCTTTCCAAAATGGGGTCATTTTGTGGGCGTTTCCATTGTCCTGGTGCTCCAGGGCCTTCAAAACTGTAATAGGTGGTTGAGAAATGAGATGTGTAATTTATGCATGTAGAACGCCTGACGGTGCTACTTCAATGTTGGGCCTCTGTATGTGGCCAGGCTGTGTAAAAGTCTCACACATTTGGTATCGCCATGCTCAGGAGGAGTAGCAGAATGTATTTTGGGGTGTCATTTTTGCTATGAACATGCTATGTGTTGGAAATATCTTATAAATGGACAACTTTATGTAAAAAAAAAAATGCGTTTTCATTTTTTTCCACAGTTTCCAAATACTACTGGAAAAAAACGAACCATTCAAAAGACTCATTATGCCTCATATATTATACGTTGGGGTGTTAGCTTTCCAAAATGGGGTCATTTTGTGGGCGTTTCCATTGTCCTGGTGCTCCAGGGCCTTCAAAACTGTAATAGGTGGTTGAGAAATGAGATGTGTAATTTATGCATGTAGAACGCCTGACGGTGCTACTTCAATGTTGGGCCTCTGTATGTGGCCAGGCTGTGTAAAAGTCTCACATATTTGGTATCGCCATACTCGGAAGGAGTAGCAGAATGTATTTTGGGGTGTCAGTTTTGCTATGTACATGCTATGTGTTGGAAATATCTTATAAATGGACAACTTTGTATAAAAAAAATGCGTTTTCATTTTTTTCCCACATATTCCAAAAACTTTGGGAAAAAAATGAACCATTCAAAAGACTCATTATGCCTCATATATTATACGTTGGGGTGTTAGCTTTCCAAAATGGGGTCATTTTGTGGGCGTTTGCATTGACCTGGTGCTCCAGGGCCTTCAAAAGTGTGATAGGTTGTCATCAAATGAGATGTGCAATTTATGCTCGTAGAACGCCTGACGGTGCTACTTGGATGTTAGACCTCTGTATGTGGCCAGGCTATGTAAAAGTCTCACACATGTGGTATCACTATACTCAGGAGGAGTAGCAGAATATATTTTGGGGTGTCATTGCAAGTATGCATGTGCTGTGTGAGAGAAATAACTTGTTTTTATGACAATTTTGTGCAAAAAAAAAAAAAAATTATAATTTTTTATCATTTTTCCAAGAATTTTGGGAAAAAATTACAACTTCAAAAAACTCGCCAAGCCTCTTACTAAATACCTTGGAATGTCTGCTTTCCAAAAAGGGGTAATTTGGGGGGTATTTGTACTTTCCTGGCTTGTTAGGGTCTCAAGAAATGAGATAGGCCTTCAGTGAATCAGGTGTGATCAGATGTGATCATTTTCAATGATTTGCACCATAGCTTTTAGACGCTATAACTTTCACAGCAACCAAATAATATACACTTATTTGGGTTATTTTTACTAAAGATAAGTAGCAGTTTACATTTTGGCCAAAATTTTGGAAAAAAAAATGTTTTTTTTTTTGAAACTAAAAATTTTTTTTTTCAATAGAAATTAAAAAAAAAAAGTGTAATTAAATTTTTTTTGAAAAATTTCTCTCTTTTTTCGCTAATATTGCAAAAAATAAAAAACCCAGCAGTAATTAAATACCACCAAAAGAAACCTCTGTTTGTGAGAAAAAAATGATAAAAATTTGGTTTGGGTAGCATGTAGCATGACTGAGTAATTGTCATTCAAAGTGTGAGAGCGCTGAAAGCTAAAAATTGGTCTGGTAAGGAAGGGTGTTTAAAAGCCCTGTATTGAAGTGGTTCCACTTGGCAGTAGTTTACTACATCCACATGGCTGTGAGATGTTTGGCTCCTATGCCCCACCTCTCTAGGCTGCTACCCTCCTGCCATTTATATGGACACTAACTTCACCAACCACATTACTACAGGTAGGCTTTACCTAAAAAGGGACCTAACACCCAATTACATAATTCCCCATTACACGCAACTAACTGCACCTTCTTACAGGGTGCTAAACCTCCAACATGGCCAACTGATGGACATGACCAGAGCATAACACTAATAAACTCTATACATAGATACACCAACAAAATAGTCTGACCACTAGGCATGAGAGCAAAATTATTATATTACATTCACTACACAGTACACTACACCAGCATGAATGACCTCTGAACATGATTATATTAAAATTCTTAAACAGCCTATAGATAGAATACCTAATCCCCAACATGAATTCTGTCACACTCTATACATAACGCACTAAATCTCCAACATGACCAACCACTGGACATGACCAGACCATAATACTATTAAATTATATACAGTATCTGCCAAAAGTGAGTACACCCCTCACATTTCTCTAAATATTTTATTACCGTCTATCTTTTCATGTGACAACACTGAAGAAATTACACTTTGCTACATTGTAAAGTAGTGAGTGTACAGCTTGTATAACTGTGTAAGTTTGCTGTCAAAATAACTCAACACAGCCATTAATGTCAAAACCACTGGCAACAAAAGTGAGTACAACCCTAAGTGAAAATGCCCAAATTGGGCCCAAAGTGTAAATATTTTGTGTGGCCACCATTATTTTCCAGCACTGCCTTAACCCTCTTGGGCATGGAGTTCACCAGAGCTTCATAGGTTGCCACTGGAGTCCTTTTCCACTTCTCCATGACGGAGCTGGTGGATGCGCTTCTCAACCCACGATCCGCTGCCCAGAAATTGTCCACCTCTTTTTTTTGCAAATTAATAAGATCACATAATCTCTTCGGTACATGGAGAGTAAAACATCCCACTCAAAAAAGCTATACCTTCTACTCCCCCTCTCGTAAACTATATTCTAGATTAGACCACTTTTTAGTCACAGCCCCCCTCCTCCCCTATGTAATTGCATCAGAGATAAATCCTATCACCTGGTCGGATCACGCACCCATTGAACTCGACATTGTGCTGACATCTACCACCTCTAAAACCTGTCATTGGCGCCTTAATGAATCCATGCTTAAAAACCCGGTATCCCAATCCCATCTCCAACTAAAACTGACTGAATTTTTTCAATTAAATGAAGGATCGGTTTCAGAGATTTACACTTTGTGGGAAGCCCACAAGGCTTTTTTCAGAGGCGAATGTATATCCACAGGCTCCCGCTTAAAGCGAGACTCTGCAAAATAGAGAACTGACCTACTTGCTCAACTGTTATCTGCAGAAACACAACTCCTGGCATCCCCCACAGTGGAAAAACTAAGAATTGTCACCTCACTCCGAAAATCAAATCACTTGATATGAACAAGATCTCCAAATCTATGATGTGGGCCAAACAAAAATTTTATGTGTTTGCTAACAAACCTCATACTATCTTAGTTAATAGATTAAAACCACAACCCTTCCTATCAATACCCGACCACTTAATACAACCAGATGGTACACCTACGTATTGCCCTATTGCCCTACAGCTGTCTAAAACATTTGGAAACTTCTATAACCAATTATACAACTGCCTAGGCTCCGATCCAAATACCCAATTTTCACAGTCTAAATTTGAAGAATTCATGTCTTCCCTCATATTACCTAAACTATCCACCGAACAAATCTCCATACTTAACTCTCCAATCGACACCAAGGAAATAGCCGAGGTGATCAAAAACCTCAAAACTCACAAATCCCCAGGCCCAGATGGCCTCCCTTATGCTTACTACAAGACTTTTTCACAAATCGCCCCACCCCCTTATGATGTCACAGTCCTGGAGGATGCTGGGACTGTGACATCATATGGGGCGGGGTCACCATGTGACATGAGCAGGTGACCCGCCCCTTGTCCTTATATAAGTCACAGCACAGCGTGTCTCTGCCATTACGGCCAGAGAGAGCGTCGTGTCAACATCAGATGAAGAAAGAAGAACAAGAAGCAGAAGCAGAAGGCGGCGGCAACAGTGATGACAGCGACGGCAGCGACGGCAACACAACAAGCCCGGGCCACTGCTCGTAAAAGAGCTGGAAGAAGAAAGCGGAGGCCGGCAAGAAGAACAGAAGAGACCCCTGAAGACCCCCGAAGTCGGAACAAGACCCCCAGATGGCGGCGGCGACAAAGAAGAAAGCCGGGCTCCTCCACTAGTGAAAGAGCTAGTAAAAGAGCAGAAGATAGCGGAGGAGTCCAGCGAGAAAACCCCCCAAGACGGAAGAAGACCCCCGGAGCTGTGCAATAAAGTATTTTTAAAAATTGTGTATTTTTTTTTTTATTTACACTTTTTTCCTTAGGTGAATGGGTAGGGGTACATCGTACCCCATACTCATTCACATAGGGCGGGGGCCGGGATCTAGGGGCCCCCTTATTAAAGGGGGCTCCCGGATTCCGATAAGCCCCCCGCCCGCAGACCCTGACAACCAACGGCCAGGGTTGGCAGGAAGAGGCCCTTGTCCTCATCAACATGGGGACAAGGTGCTTTGGGGTGGGGGGGCCGCAGGGCCCCCCTTTCCCAGGGCACCCCCCATGTTGAGGGCACACGGCCTGGTACGGCTCAGGATGGGGGGTGCTCACTCGTCCCCACCCCCTTTCCTGACCGGCCGGGCTGTGTGCTTGGATAAGGGTCTGAGATGGATTTGGGGGGGACCCCGACGCCGTTTTTTCGGCGTAGGGATTCCCCTTTAAATCCATACCAGGTGACGGGGCTAGCGCGGCGGCATTGACTTCCTTCGCTAGTCCCGTCTACCTGGAGTTATGTTCTAAATGAACGGACTTTCCTCCGTGTGTGAGGCAAGTCCGTTCATTTCAAAAGTCCCGCTGACTAGCACACAGACGGCGGGATTGTCCGCTGGACTGCCGAGTCCGGCAGACAATTTAAAGTCAAAATGTAAAACTTAGTCCGCTGGACTTTTGGGAACAAAAAGTCCGCAGGAGCCCCACACATGGTCGGAATGTCCGGCGGACAATCCTGCGGGAAAGGCCGATCGTGTGTACACGGCCTTTGAAATACTATGTGCAGATGGCCCGTATGAACCCAAATGAATCTCATCTATATATAAAATGTTACATGAAACCCCCCTTTTGACAGATTCTACACATAATTATATGAGGAAATGGTCCGAGTATTGAATCGCCCGATTTCACTGCTAGACTGGGGTAAAATATGGGAATCATCTTCTAACACAAAAAGAAACTGCCATCAAGATATTATTTTTTTGGTATAGAACTCCTGATATACTCCATACTCAAAACCCATCCATTTCTAATCTTTGGTCAGAGAAACACCACTGCTCTAGGCAAATCCAGAGAACACAAAAATAGCTTCTCCAAGCAGAGGGTTTCTGGGTGCAGACCACAGCATGCAGACAATGTAAGTAATTAGAAGACTCTGGATGGCCGCACTCCAAAACAAATTCAGTGCCTTTATTAAAGTAATTAGAAGACTCTGGATGGCCGCACTCCAAAACAAATTCGGTGCGGGACGTCTCCTTTATTAAAAAATAAACTGTACAGCGAGACCGGCCGGCTCGCCTTTTGTCCTGATTTTATCCAAGCTCCATGTAAGTGTACATCTTGCTGCTTTTTTTATACAATAAACATTAAGAAGGGTTTACACTATGTGAGCACTTTTGTCCTTTATCGGTACTGGTTCGCTGCCTACTACTCTGACCTGAGCTGATCCCCATTGAACACTTCCTGACCGATAGCCCAGGAGAGGCCTTTAGGAGTTCGTTCCATCCCTGGGTGGGGTTAAGAGCCATCTGCCTATACGGGTCCCCTGTAACAAGGGACCACGTATTTCCGGTAAGCGGACAAGTGTGTCTTATGGTGGTGGTTCAACTCACTCTGCAGCGTGCTGTGAAAAGTCACTCCGAATTTCTTCTGGAAGTCCCTTTTCTGTTTTTGTTTTTGTTTTTACTTTTTTGTGCCCCTTACATGGGACATTATACAACATCTTATTTGGACTTTGTCACTTTATTGGCTACAACATTGTACTGAGATTATTCAATGGTGTGGTTATATGTTTAGCCTTAAGCTTAGTACCAACCGCTCTTTTTGGGTGTTACAGGCTCGGCCTGCTGTTTACTATCCATACTCACTTATGGTGTTTCACCACCGGTATTACAAGTAGAGGTTATATTTATGATACTAGACACATTATCTATGCACATTAATTGTGTCCATTCACTAATTCTAGCGCAGCTCCTTTTCCTTTTCACTTTATTTGATGTAGTATAACATTTTGAGCAGCAGCTTTGTTCTAAGGGATAGCGCAATTTTTGATCTTTACAAGTAATTAGAAGACTCTGGACGGCCGCACTCCAAAACAAATTCAGTGCCTTTATTAAAAAAAAAAACACAGGAACACTACAAATGACATCACAGCAAGAAGCGACAACAGTTTACGAGTTTCACACTACAGGGAGTGCTTATTCATAGCTGACAAACATGAGGGCAAGCAACAAATAAATATGGTATTGCAATTTGACAGGGGGCGGAGCCAAGCGATGATTCAATTGAACAGTGAATACATCACCTGGTTACTAGCCCACCTAGTCCACCTTTTTGCGATTCGGCACTGCTTTGATTTAACTGACAATTGCGCGGTCGTGCGACGTGGCTCTCAAACAAAATTGGCGTCCTTTTTTTCCCACAAATGTTTCTTTTGGTGGTATTTGATCGCCCCTGCGGTTTTTATTTTTTGCGCTATAAACAAAAATAGAGCGACAATTTTGAAAATAATGCAACATTTTTTTGCTTTTTGCTATAAGAAATATCCCCAAAAATATATATAAAATGTTTTTTTTCTTTCTCAGTTTAGGCAGATACGTATTCTCCTACATATTTTTGGTAAAAAAAATTGCAATTAGCGATTATTGATTGGTTTGCGCAAAAGTTATAGCGTTTACAAAATAGGGGATAGTTTTATAGCATTTTTATTAATATATTTTTTTTTTTTACTAGTAATGGCGGCGATCAGCGATTTTTATTGTGACTGCGACATTATGGCGGACACATCGGACATTTTTGACACATTTTTGGGACCATTGTCATTTATACAGCAATCAATGCTATTTAAATGCATTGATTCCTGTATAAATGACAGTTGTAGTGAAAGAGTTAACCACTAGGGGGAGGGGAGGGGTTATGGGCTGTGACGTGTGTGTTTTTTACATTAGGGGGCGGGGCTGACGTCTGACGTCATTGATCGGCTTTCCCGATAACCAGCAACAGCCAATCAATGACAGGCAGAGTAGGAAGTGCGGGGAGAGGTTTGTTTACACATACCTCTCCCCGTTCTTCAGCTCCATGACCCGATCGCGGGATACCATCGGCGATCGGGTCCGCTGGTCCCACGGCCGGGGTCACGGAGCTCCCGACCGGGTCGAGCGCGCCGCTGGCGGCGCGCGCGTGACCCACGGGCTGGCATTTAAAGGGGACGTACAGGTACATGCTTTTGCCTGCCCGTGCCATTCTGCTGACGTATATAGTCAGTGGGCGGTCGGGAAGCGGTTAAAGAAACAAAGAAATATGAAGGTGAAAAGTGAAAAATTAGACTGTGAATTTTTTTTTTATATATATATAATATGAAGGTGCATATTTAAGCATGGCCAAGACGTCCATGGGGGTGTGTAAAATGAGTGAATAAATAAATGAATAAAAATATATATAATTGTCATAATTAAGATGTGCTACGTTGAAGGGGTGTGGTCTAAGATGGCGGAGTAGGAAGACACACACTAGCTCGGCTCCCTCCATCCCCCAGGCGTGCATGTGAAGCCGGGCAGTACTAATGCCCGGCGTCTAACTTGATTGACTTCTCCGGGTGATCTCTACGCCGGAATGAGAAGGAGAGAGGAGAGAATTCAGAGGGTTCCTGCCCAGCCGGAAATTCCCCAATATTTCCCCCGCACAAGAACAGCAGTGTCCCGAAACTGCGAGCCGGGAACAGGGCTGGACGGAGAACCGAGTGCATCTGTGAGTGCGGCAAGCTGCCACGCTATTGACGCCGCCGCTGGGGACGCTGGCCATGCCGAATGCGGAGGCCGGCGTGTACAGTGAAGGAGAGGAGACGCTCCGGCAGACACAGAGGGGGGCTGAGATGCCGAACACGGCAGGGGAAGAAATAGACCTCAGAGTGCTCTTGCAGGCGCTCCCAACACGGGCAGATTGGCAGGTACTTCCCACACATGCAGACTTGGAGGGATGGATGACTCGCATGAAAGAGATCCACCGCAGGGATCTAGAGGAAGTGCGGTCTGAAGTGCAGCAACTATCAGAGAGGCTGAGGGTGGGAGAAAACGCACAATTGTTATTGGCAGAACGAGTTACACGGCTGGAACAGATACAGTCTGCACATAATTCCCATGTCCCTTCAATGCATCTCCATTTCGAAGAGCTTGAGGACCGCAGCAGACAGAAAAATTTAAGGTTCAAGGGGGTGCCTGAGACAGTAGGAAGAGAGGCATTACAATCTACCATAGGGGCAATATGCCAGCAATTGGACATTCAAATCCCCCCACAGGACTTAGAATTTGAGAGGTTGCACAGAGTGATGGGCTCCCCTTCTCTTAACCCCGAAAGACCACGAGATGTGATTTGCTGTTTTCATCGATATGCACATAAGGAATTGATAAGCCGTAAGGCTTGGGTGGCAGGAGAGGTGATATATAAAGGAATGCGGATAAAAATTTTGCCAGATTTATCTAGAGCAACCCTGCAGCTAAGAACTTTGTTACGTCCTCTTCTGGATAGAATCAAAAAGTCGGGGGCTCTTATTGGTGGGGTTATCCGATTTCATTGATAGTGAAGAGAGACTCTAGGTCATTTGTCCTGCGGCAACCTACGGACTTACCTGAGCTGTTTTCTTTCTTGGGAGTAGAGGCGGTAGAGATACCAAACTGGTTACAATATTTGGGCCGACAAAATGAACAGGGGGGACAGAAGAGTTAAAACCTTTAACCTTTCAGAAAAATGAAGAGAGAAGACCCCAGCCTTTTATGTTTTAGGAATTATGGACATTATTATTACAAATTGATAAACTGCTGTCCATTTGGGGTTTAATTCTGATTTAATTTTGGGGCCTCTCCACCCCCACCCCCCCTCTTTTTTTTTTGTCTTCCTCTCCCTTGTCTCCCCTTTCCTCCCCCTTTTTTATTTTTTTCTGGGGTTGGGTTTTTTTTTATTTTTTGGGACATGTATAGTATATGCGTTGGGTTTCCCTCTGTTTCCTTTATTTATCATCATTTTTTCTTTAGGAGGACTTCTGCAACCAGGAACCCTCGTGGCCTTTACTCACATAATATAGGCACTTTTTAAAGGATTTAGGGGGGATAAAGAAGGGAAAAATGTCCCCCTTTTTGTTTTTTCTTTCGTTTTTTTGTTTTTTTCTCTATATTTTGGTAGATTGGGGGTACCTTCACTATGAATCACTTTTTTTATTTTTTTTGGATATTTGTATTCACAAATGTATTTGTATACGTATATATATGGGTTATTTTTTATTTTTTTTGCTTGCTTTTTAAAGCATATGACATGCAAATGCACTTGAAAATGAGAGGGTAGGTGGGCCTCCTACCCCCTTTTAGGTGGCAAACAGAGTTTTTTTCTTTTGTATCACAATGTCACATAAATGTCACATATGATTATTTACTGTACATGAGGGGGGACGGGAGACCAGGAAAGAGATTTTTTTGGCTCCGCACTGTACTGTACTGAGGTTTTTATCTTTTTCTTTGGAGGGGGGGGGGGGACCCCCTCTTACCCCCTTTTTTTTTTTTTTCACCTTCGGTATGGGAATGCGTAAAAAGATATAGATCCAGGAATACTAGAAAGTAGGTAGAGCATAGCAGGATCCGTCTTGATAGACACATAAGGTAAGAACTAAGGGGGGGGGGGTAATAAAAGTTATAGGGTTAAGGGTATGATAGGGGGGATAGGGGGTGGAGAAGAGGGTTGGAGGGGGGGGAGAGGAGCGAGGGAGGGGGTATAGTAATTAGAAAGGAAATAGTAGGGGAGGGAACACAAGGTAATTAAATCAGATCCTGAGTGTGAAAATTAAAGTAAATTAATGGGATAATATATAAGATTTGAATAAAAGTGGGATCGAAGGGAGTTCTAGCGGAAGCCAACTAAAGGAAGGAATATAGCCACGGAAGTGGGGTAGAGAAGGGGAGAGGGGGAGAGGGAGGGATGAATAGAGAGTGAGGTTGGCTCCGCACTGTACTGTACTGTACTGAGGTTTTTATCTTTTTCTTTGGAGGGGGGGGATAACCCCCCTCTTCGCCTTCGGTATGGGATGCGTAAAAAGATATAGATCCAGGAATACTAGGAAGTAGGTAGAGTATAGCAGGATCCGTCTTGATAGACACATAAAGTAAGAACTAAGGGGGGGGGGGTAATAAAAGTTATAGGGTTAAGGGTATGATGGGGGGGATAGGGGGTGGAGAAGGGGGTTGGAGGGGGGGAGGGGGGCGGGGGAGGGGGAGGGGGTTTGTCCTCACAAAATTAACAGAATTTTCTGAAGGCAAGCTGATTCTGGGAGGCGATTTTAATATTGCTTTAGACCCTAAAATTGACACATCTTCAGGGACATCGTCTGTTTCACATGGCACCAGGAGAGGAATACTGAGGAAATTATATGAAACACAACTGGTAGATGTTTGGCGGATTATGGATGCAGGAGAGAGGGATTATACCTTTTTTTCTAATCCCCATCAGATTTACTCTCGTATTGATCTCTTCCTGGTCCCACATTATTTACTTTCTATGATATCAGAGGTGTCCATAGGAAATATAACGTGGTCACACCATGCCCCGATTAATTTGTGTCTATCACTCTCTGGTGCAGTGTGTGCCCCGGACAGAAGGTGGCGCTTGAATGAGAGTTTGCTACAGAGTCCTGAAATTCAGGAAGAAGTAGCAAAAGAAATTGAGGCTTACTTTCAGATAAATGATACCCCGGAAGCAACCCCGGCATAGTTTGGGAGGCTCATAAAACAGTAATTCGGGGCATCCTGATCAGATATGGTTCTAAATTAAAGAAAGAGAGAGAAAAACAAGTGATGAAACTTTTACAGGAAATTCAGGATTTGGAACTTCAGCACAAGAGGATGCAGGCATCTTCTATTGGTAGAGACCTGGATCATTTGAGGCGTCAGGTCATAGATATTCTGCGGTTTGAAGCTAAAGCAATAATACAAAAAGGCAGGAAGACAACTTGAATTAGGAGATAAATGTACTAAATTGTTAGCAGGCAAACTTAAAGAAAAGAGTATGACAACATATATACCTCAAATAAAAGGGAAGAATGGGCAATTAATCTCCCAGCCTAAAGGGATAGCTCAGACATTCGGAGAATATTATTCTTCACTGTATAACTTGGAACCAATGCCTACGTCCGCATCGGTATTGGAGGAGTATCTCTCCTCAGCAAGACTCTCAAGGTTATCATCCTTAGAACGTGGTAAACTGGAAGAGCCTATTTTGGTGGAGGAATTAAATGCAGTGATAAAAACAGTGAAGCCAGGGAAGGCCCCTGGCCCGGATGGCTTCACTTTACAATATTACAAAAAAATTTCATTACAGCTAAGCAACCAGTTAGTAAGGGTCTTTAATGCTTTAGGCCAAACTGCCGCATTCCCACCGGACTCACTTTTGGCACATATTACGATGACCCCGAAGGAAGGGAAGGACCCGTCGGAATGCGGCAGTTACAGGCCGATCTCACTGCTAAACATAGATTTGAAGCTTTTCACTAAAATTTTAGCATTACGGATTCAGCCATTGCTTAGTCAGTTGGTGGACCTGGTTTATTCCCTCACGGTAGGCGAGGGATAATACTATCAAAGTACTTAATTTGGTCCACCATGCCATTAAGACAAGTACCCCCTGCTTCTTCTTGAGCACCGATGCGGAGAAGGCATTTGATAGGGTGAGATGGTCCTTCCTGTTTGAAGTATTGAGATATGTTGGCATGGGTGATCAAATGATTCAGTGGATTATGAGCGTATATACTTTCACAAAAGCGGAGGTAAAAGTGAATGGAATATTCTCTAAATCTTTTAAAATCTCAAATGGTACACGACAGGGATGCCCCCTCTCACCCTTGTTGTTTTCTCTCTCGATAGAGCCCTTATTAAATAAAATAAGACAGAATACGGATATTCAGGGGCTAAAAATAGGAGATCGGAACTATAAAATTTCAGCTTACGTGGATGACTTGTTGTTCTCCATGTCTGCTCCACATATCTCGATTCCCAATCTTATGAAAGAGTTTGAAACCTATGGTAGTTTTTCCAATTTAACAATAAACTATACTAAATCAGAAGCGATGGGAGTGGCGTTGCAAACCACGACTCGCAATATGATTCAACCAAATTTTAGTTTTAACCACACATTCCACCAGATATAGGAAAGACTTTTAAGGTGAACTTCCCAGCTTTATACAACTCAGTGCGGCTGTTACTGGATAAATGGCATCAGGGTATACATTCATGGTTCGGCCGATGTAACATCATTAAGATGTGTATTTTACCAAAATTTTGGTATTTATTTCAAGCCTTACCAATTGCTATCCCAGGGGTCTTTCTTTGCCAAATTTGCTCTCTTTTTACAAAATTTATATGGGCGAAGAAAAGACGAAGGATAGAAAGAGGCATTATGATGTTGCCCAGGTGTTTTGGTGGAATAGCCGCCCCAGATATAGGGAAATACTATCATGCAGTTCACCTAGGGAGGGTGGTGGACTGGTGCAGACATGGAGAACTCAAGTTATGGGTAGATTTGGAACAGCAGTTTAGCGCTATCCCCTTAGGTAGGGCACCTTGGTGCTATGAAACATTACCGGACTCTATTAGGAAGCATCCAATTATAGGTACTACAATACGCATCAGTGCTACCATACGTCGGGACCCCAAAATCTTATCGAAAAATTCACCCTTGTTCCCGGTATTGGGTAACCGGGGGTTCTCACCCGGTACAGAGGTAGGGGTATTTAAAAACGTATTAGAGAAGGGAATTTTTCAAGTCTCACATTTTATTCAAAATGGGGAGTGGCCTACAACAGAGGCCTTGGTACAACCAGGGGGACTTTATGAAATAAATGTATGGCGAGCAATACAATTACAAAATTTTTTGAGATCTCTGGGGCCAGCGGCAAACTACAAACAATATTGTAATGAGAAAGAACCTCTCCCTCGGTTGATCTCAAAGATGTATGCGTTGTTAAATACCCCTCCTGAGGATTTTGTGCTACCAAGTATTGTTAAATGGGAAAGGGATTTGAATGGGACATTTTCCCCGGTTTAGCGTAGGAACATTATTTATTTGGCTTTGAACACATCAATGTGCACACGAATTCAAAAATTAAACTATAAATTATTAACACAATGGTACTACACGCCGACAAGGCTCCGGAGATTCTACGCGGAGGCTTCGGATCTTTGCTGGCGATGTGGAGAGGAACAAGGAACTTTACTACACATATTTTGGTCATGTTCTAAGATTAGGCCTTACTGGGGGGAGGTGCAGAGAATCTCAGAAATTTACAGAATTTTTAATACCAGACGACCCCGCTTTTATTTTGCTCCACTGCTCTCAAATACCGATACATATATATAGAAAGTCTATATTGTGTCATCTGATTAACGTGACTAAGGCTACTGTTACAATGCATTGGAAGGACAGGACCCCACCGTCAGTAGCAAGGTGGCTCAATAGAGTAAGACAGATTGGAGCTATGGAAGATTTAGTGCTTTCGGGCCAGAATAAGAGAGCGGTACAATGAAACTTGGGCAATGAGGAATGGATTTATGTACACCGAGGAAGGGAAAAAACTGATGGGAGAAAATGAAGGAGAGGGAGTCGGAGGAGAGCCTCGATGCTAGAATACCTCCGTCTCGTAGGGAAAAGCAAAGGGATGGGGGAGGCAGGCAAGATAAATGCCGTTGGGGGTGGGGGTTTGGTTTTGGGGGATGTTGTTCGGAGGGCAAGGGGGTTGTTTTGATGAAATAAAGAGGAGGGGGTAAGAATACAAGGGGAAGACAGAGCACTGAGGAAAAGTGCTCTAAAGGTCCCGAATAGTAATGACAGGAATTGATGTTGATAGGTAACGGTGGTAATATAAGTATGCCATGTTTGTTTTTGTATGTGTGTAGTTACCTTCTATGTTCTTGAATGGAAGTTTCCTTTCGCTATATATGGATTGTTAAGTGACAACGTTCTCTGTACCACCCTTATACCTTGTACCACCCTTATTTAAAAATAAAGATAAAATATGTAAAAAAAGATGTGCTACGTTTAGTCCAGTGAATACGGAAAAAAAAAAAAATTATATATATATATATATATGATATATAGTATATAAACCATTTGTGTATGTGTACAAATATAAAAGTACAACACTGTGTGTATGTGAATATAAATAGCAATAGAAAAACTAGACATGAGGGTGGGGCGTCTGAAAAAAAAAACGACTAAAAGACAAAAAAGGAAATAAATAAACTCCGGGTCACATCTTACTTCCCATTATACTCTATGGGCATTCCTTTCTATCATGTATCTGTCATTCCATAGAAAACAACTGTAATCCCAAACAATCTCAATTTTAGAATCTGCTACTCTACTCGAGGAACACCTGTGGGAAAGGTGAAGTTGCTATGTCTCTCAGATTTGCCTGCAAACAAGTTTATATTTTGCTTCCCATTATACTCTATGTGCATTCCCTTCTGTCATTCACCTTTGTCATTCCATAGAAAACAATAATAATCCTGCTTCATCTCAATTTTGAACATCACCACTAAACATAGAGAGTATGTCTACTAAAGATTGATCGGATATGACAAATGGTTCTGACTCCAGGTCACATCTCGCTTCCCATATACTCTATGGGCATTCCTTTCTTTTATGTTTCTGTCATTCCATAGAAAACAGCTGGAATCACAAATAATCTCAATATTACTATATCCTTTTCTACTTGAGGAACACCTGTGGAAACAGATTAATCGCTATGTGTCTCAGATTTGCCTGCAAATCAGTTTATATTTTGCTTCACATTATACTCTATGGGCATTGCCTTCTGTCATTCACCCTTGTCATTCCATAGAAAACAATAATAATCCCGCTTCATCTCAATATTAAACATTGCCTTTTATTATGGACAGAATGTCTTCTAAAGATTGATCTGATATATTGAATGGGTTTGATTCCAGGACACATCTTGATTCCCATTATACTCTATGGGCATTCTTTTCTATCATTTATTTGTCATTCCATAGAAAAGAGATGTAATCCCCAATAATCTCAATATTAATATCTGCTGCTCTACATGAGGAACAGTTGTGGTAAAGGATAAATTGCTATGTCTCTCAAATTGCCTGCAAATGAGTTTATATTTTACTTCCCATTATACTCTATGGACATTCCCTTCTGTCATTCACCTTTGTTATGCCATAAAAAACAACAATAATCCCACCTAATCTCAATATTAAACAAAAAAAATGATATTTAAAAGTAGGTTTAAAAAAATTATTCTCTATGGGCATTCTGATGGGCATTCCATCTCCCTGTTAAAGTCTATTTTTTCCCATTATTCTCTATGGGCATTCCACTTTGTTCCATTATTCTCTATGGACATTCCACTTTGTTCCATTATTTTTTCTATGGGGGGGGGGGGGGGGGGGGGTTGGTGGGGGGGAGTGGGGGGGGGGGGGGGGGGGGGGGGTGGGTGTTGGGGTGGGGGGGTGGGGGTTTGGGCTGGGGGGTGGGGGGGGGGGGGGTAGGGGTGGGGGGGGGTTGGGGTTGGGGGGGGGGGGGGGGCGGTGGGTGGGGGTTGTGGGTGTGGTGGGGGTCGGGTTGATTCCGTCATGGGGGGGGGGTTTGTATGTCCCTGGATAGGTGTGAGCCAGTGCCAGGCCCCTACCCTGCAATGACAGGACTAGGTGGCTGCAGCTAATGTGACTGTTGGCATTGCCAGCAGTGATAGCATGGCTGCATTCACTCAGGCACATATCAGGATCATCAGACAGAAAAAAAAAAACGATGTATAGGTAATAATAACCATAGGTGTACACAGCCTATTGCATTAAGGGTGTGCACCCCAAAGCTCAAACACAAACTGTATATATATATATATATATATATATATATATATACACGTTCATGTGTATAAATACTGGCAGTGTCATAAATTGGTGTCAGGTTATTTCTTCCAATTATTTTTTTAACTTTCTTTTTTTTTTTTTATCCGAAAAAAATAAGAATTTTATTTGGTGACATATCAGAGGTGTAAACATGGGTAATGTGTGGCACATGGGGTGATTTAGGTGTGCCCAGGCCTATGGGCAATACTAAGAAGTCTGTGCTCCTGCTAATTTTTCTATTGTATGGATGCTTATATTATTATCTCATACATGTCATGTGTCATCCTGCTCATAGTCCCATAAGTGACAGTGGAATGAGTCCATTGTGGGGACACAGCAGGCTCCTAGCACTGGGCTGCTCTGCTGACGTCTGGGAAGGCACGTGACCGTCCTCCAGGCAGGGAGATCGGGAGCGCGCGCGCGAGTGTAGAGATGTATGCGGGGGCGCGCACAAGGAAACGTGCACGCTGGTAGAGGGATGCTCGTATGCCTTCTGACAGGATATATTCTGCAAATCACGCATGCGCAATGGCCTTGTGCCGCTTCTCCCAGGTAACCGCATTCGCCGTGAAGCGTTGGGCATTCGCTAGGAGTGCCGGGGCGGGGCTTGGAGAAGGCGTGTCTGAGCAACTCCCCTTTTTTGTGTGGGTAACACAGGCTGCTTTTGCCGACTCTAGCGTTTAGCCAATCCGAACATTAGTCCGGTACCGGGGGGAGGGGCCGGTCCTTGTGTATGGGCATGACCATGTCTAGCATGCTAGGCTGTGGCTTGTGTTGGTAAGGTAGCCTGTGACGTCGCTGGTGCTGCAGTGATGGAGAGCGGGGGGAGCAGCCGGTGACCGGGGGAGGGAAGGAGGCAACCGGCAGCGGGGGAAGGTTCGCTTTGTTACCGGAATGGGTGCGCGTTATTGGACGGTGACTGGGGGATAGAGGTGACCTCCGCACAACCATCCTGCGGTACGGCTTCTACCCTCCTGGCCGGTGGAGGATACACGGAATGTCACCCCGGGGAGCCTTCTAGCATTGGAGGTAAGGCTTCCCTACCGTGCCATCTACACCCACTACAAGTCCCAGCATGCCCGGACACACTGCAATACATAGCTATGCCATGGCTGGAGAGCTGAATCATACCAGAGATCCCTTCCCAATGGCCAATCCCATCCATACACTGCCCAATGCCTGCCCATCAACCATTCCATCCTATAGGCTGCCCATAGACAGTGTGATTCCCAAGGGCTGCCTGTTTGATACCAAAGGTTTCCCCTAAACTGGTCTATCCCATAGACTGCCCATCAACTGGCCTATTCCAAACGGTTGCCTATTTCAGGATAGCTGTTCATTGGCTGCCGGATTTCAAAGGCCTCCCTTAGACTGGCCGATCCCAAGGGCTACCCATAAACAGTCTGATCCCATGGGCTGCCCATCAAAACCCAAAGATTTCCCCTAAACTGATCCATCCTAAAGGCTGCCCGTTGGCTGGCTGGCCGATTCCCAAAGGCTGCCCGTTGGCTGGCTGGCCGATTCCCAAAGGCTGCCCGTTGGCTGGCTGGCCGATTCCCAAAAGGTGCCTCTCAAATCCGGCTTTTTCTAAATTGGTCCATTCCAAAGGCTGGCCAATCCTATAAGCTGCCCATAGACAGTGTGATCCCAAGGGCTGCCTGTTTGATACCAAAGGTTTCCCCTTAAACTGATTTTTCCCATAGGCTGCCCATCAACTGCCCTATTCCAAAGGGTTGCCTATAGGATGGATAGCTGTTCATTGGCTGCTGAATTCCAGAGGCCTCCCCTAGATTGGCAGATTCCAAAGGCTGCCCATAAACAGTCTGTTCCCATGGGCTGCCCATCAAAACCCAAAGACTTCTCCTAAACTGATCCATCCCAAAGGCTGACCAGCCACCCCCGAAGGCTTGCCCATTGGCTGGCCGGCCTACCCCGAAAGGCCGCCTGTCAAATCCCAAAAGCTTTTTCTAAATTGGTCCATTCCAAAGCTTTTTGGCTGGCCGATTCCAAAGGCTTCCCTTAGACTAAACAATCCCAATGTCTGCCCCATGAACCGGCCGATCCCAAGGGCTGCCTACAGGATGGCTGATTGATCTCTCATTGATAACAATGCAAGGTGAAAGGCGATTTTTTGTTTATTTATCCTTTTTTGTTTTCTTTTGGAGCAAATGATCACACATCACAAGAATTTTCCAATTTCGTGAAAAATCTCTACTTGTGGTAACCCGTACTTCCGATGCTTGACATACCTGATTCTTACCCAAATCTGCCACATAGCTTGCAAAATTGGTTGATTTGTCGTGCCTGTGAATGTGGTCTGTAGATACCTCAACATCTTTCTGTATCCATCTATCATAATTAATTTGTGTGTATAAAATTTGCATCGTGTGTGTGTGTGTGTATGTATGTATGTATGTATATATATATATATATATATATATATATGTATATGTATATATATATATATATATATATATATATATATATATGTATATATATATATATATATATATATATATATATGGCTCAGACATCCACAGATGTGCAAGATACATTTGTTTCATCACAAAATGAACTGTGAATATATGTGATTTAGCTCCAGCAGAATGTGCAGTGAATGTATACATAACATACACACACGTAGTAGGGAGGGGCCGTACAGTCTGCTATTTCTTTATTGTACTGAAGGTTTCCCCTCCTCCTCCCCTGTCATTACTGAACATCTCATCATGAAAAGACCCCCCTATGGAACTGAGAATCCCCATGGAAAAGCAGGTTTTGCTGTCATTCAGGAATAAAGCCCTGCTTCTTCAATTGCCTCGTCTGCACATAAATTTGGGAAAGTGAAGGCTCACAGAAATCAATCGATTGTGTCGTTGTGTGAGCCTCTGCATTTTGTGATGTGATCACAGCCATGCTGTGTGATCGTATACTAGATCTTCTGCATTCTGCTAGTGACAATGGCCTGTCTTATTCATAACTCCTCTCCAATATAGAACTAAAATTAAATATATAACGCATTCATCTTTGCCAAGCAACCCTACGGACGACACTGGTAGAGACTGTGTTGGATGAGCGGCAACACTGACATTTCTTTTTCTAGATGATAACTGATCAATTAATGTAATTCATGGTGTAGCAGAACAATGGTGGATGACTAGTATGATGACTGTACTAGCTCAGTGTATGTACATCCATGAGTTGTAGCATTGTATCTGACGTCTTTTGAGCGTGTTTTTTCAGCATGCGTCTTCCTTTAGCATTGACGCTCCTGAAAACGAACAGATTTTGCGCAAATCCAGCTTTGATGCCATGTGCATAAGATATTAAGAATGATTCATATTTCGTCCGATATGAGAGGATCTATTACAGGGTCTGCCATTGTATGATTGCAGGCCATGCCAAAGCTTTCCTTGTCTCCAGTGCTGCAGAATTTCCAACACATTGCTTAGCAATCCCCCCTCCTTGTTGCAGAGTGTAATTAACCCCTCGGTTTCTCTGTGTGCCTGATCAACATTAAAGAATCACTTTGACCAGTGCTGTGATGACAGAAGTGGCTTGATCTATACAAGATGAGCTGGGTTCTGTCATTGGATGGGCTCTGCAGAGAGCAACAGTGATTATTATTAAGCAGCTGATCACCTGGGTGTGTGCAAGGGATATAATGGACACTTTTACTACACAAGGATAGCTGAGCATCCCCTGTACACAAAGCTGTCACCTTCCTGACACATGGATGGAAATCTCTCTTTGTACTTTACTATGAGAACATTTTGCTAAGCAAGTTGAAGGTCAGATTGAATGAATGGTAAAGTAACTTGCGGTTGCTTGGAAAAAGTACATCAGGCATGCTATGTGTAACGTGTGTTCTGCCATCTGCAGGAAAGTAGTTTTTGACCTTCAGATAAAGCCTGGTACACACAAGGAGAATATCAGAATAATGATCATTATGGATTTTTTACATTTTTTTTTTTTTTGCATGCTGGTCTCAAATGGAAAACCAATAGGTTACTAAAAATACCAAAATTCTCTTGCGACAGAATACAACTTCAGAAGTAATGTTTTCTTTCATTTCTGAGCATGCGTGGTCTTGGTCACACAATTTTTAATACATTTTTTTTTTTTTTTTTTTGTACAAACACCATACCAATTACAATTGAAAGAGGCCTTATAGAATAAATTATTTTTAAACTGACAGACTGATCGGGTCCGCCTGTCAGTTTTTCAGGCACACCTGATCGGACCATCCATTGCTCTCTATGAAGTGGCGGATGTCAACGGACACATGTCTGCTGAGATCTGCCAACATCCGATCCTGTCTGCTAAAGACAGATGGATGGGGATCATTCCCATCCGTCTGGTGGATCAGATGGCAACAGAATGGAAACGGACAAGGGGTCCATGTACATCTAACAGCCCATGGAGAACAGTGGGCTGTGCCTGTGTCCTCTGCATCAGCGAAGCGGACACGGACCTGTCATCCACTCTCTCAGCGGAGAGATTCCCTGCTGAGTAGGTGGATGCACTGGCGGGCTCCGCTAGTGTAAACGGGGCCTTAGTGTACCAGAAATTTACATGCTTGTTCCTTCAGATATTTTCACATGAACTGTTGTGGCTCTCGAAAGCTGTGTACTAGCAAACAGATTATCAGACGGTCACTCCAAAAGCAGTATTTTTCATCCAATTTTCTCATCGTTTTATATTAGGCATTAGAGCCGGTTCACACTACCACGACTTGGAGGGCGACTTGTCAGACCCCAAGTCGCTTGACATCAGAAATTAAATGCAAGTGAATGAGAGCCGTCTTAATGAACGCTACTGACGTCTCTCCGACTTCAGAAAAGGTTCCTGTACTACTTCAATCCGACTTCTAGGCGATTTGTACCCATTGATTTCAATGGAAGTCGCCTCCAAGTCTGATCTCCATCTATTATTGACGCAACAGTGTCGCCTTGAGGGGGAACTCCACGCCAAATTTTAAATAAAAAAAACGGCATGGGTTCCCCCTCCAGGAGCATACCAGGCCCTTAGGTTTGGTATGGGTTTTAAAGGGAACCCCCTACGCCGAAAAAACGGCATGGGGGTCCCCCAAAAATCCATACCAGACCCTTATCCGAGCACACAGCCTGGCCGGTCAGGAAAAGGGGTGGGGACGAGCAAGTGCCCCCCCCCCTCCTGAACTGTACTAGGCCATTTATTTATGTATTTTTTTTTATTTGGCAAGTGGTCAATAGAAATAGTTTTTAACAACCCCAGGATTGCTCATTATTGAACATATACAGTGCATCTGGACAGTATTCACAGCACTTCACTTTTTCTGCATTTTGTTGTGTTACAGCCTTATTCCAAAATTGATTAAATTCATTATTTTCCTAAAAAATTTACAAACAATACCCCTTAATGACAAAGTGAAAGATAATTGTTTGAAATCTTTGCAAATTTATTAAAAATAAAAAATTAATCGCACGTACATAAGTATTTACAGCCTTTGCCATGAAACTCAAAATTGAGCTCAGGTGCATCCTGTTTCCACTGTTCATTCTTCAGATGTTTCTACAACTTGATTGGAGTCCACCTGTGGCAAATACAGTTGATTGGACATGATTTGGAAAGGCACACACCTGTCTATATAAGGTCCCACAGTTAACAGTGCATGTCAGAGCACAAACCATGAAGTCCAAGGAATTGTTTGTACACCTCCGAAACAGAATTCTATTGAGGCACAACTCTGGGGAAGGGTACAGAAAAATGTCTGGAGCATTGGAGGTCCCAATGAGCACAGTTGTCTCCATCATCCCTAAATGGAAGAAGTTTGGAACCACCAGGACTCTTCCTAAAACGGGCCGCCCGGCCAAACTGATCGGGGGAGAATGGCCTTAGTCGGGGAGGTGACCAAGAACCCGATGGTCACTCTGACAGAACTCCAGTGTTCCTGCAGAAGAACAACCATCTCTGCAACACTCCACCAATCAGGCCTGTATGGTAGAGTGGCCAGACGGAAGCCACTCCTCAGTAAAAGGCACATGACAGCCCACCTGGAGTTTGCCAAAAGGCACCTGAAGGACTCTCAGACCATGAGAAACAAATATCTCTGGTCTGCTGAAACACAAAGATTAAATTCTTTGTCCAAAATGACAAGCGTCATGTCTGGAGGAAACCAGGCCCGCTCATCACCTGGCCAATACCATCCCCACATGCTGGTGGCAACATCATGCTGTGGGGATGTTCTTCAGTGGCAGGAACTGGGAGACTAGTCAGGATCGAGGGGAAGATGACTGCAGCAATGTACAGAGACTTCCTTGATGAAAACCTGCTCCAGAGCGCTCTGGGGCAAAGGTTCATCTTCCAACAGGGCAACGACCCTAAGCACACAGCCAAGATAACAAGGAGTGGCTACAGGACATCTCTGTGAATGTCCTTGAGTGGCCCACGGGAGCCCAGACTTGAACCTGATGTAACATCTCTGGAGAGATCTGAAAATGGCTGTGCACCGACGCTCCCCATCCAACCTGATGGAGCTTGACAGGTCCTGCAAAAAAGAATGGGAGAAACTACCCAAAAGCCCAAGCTTGTAGCATCATACTCGAAAAGACTTGAGGCTGTAATTGGTGCCAAAGGTGCTTCAACAAAGTGTTAAGCAAAGGCTGTAAATGCTTATGTACATGTGATTTTTTTTAAAATAAATTTGCAAGGATTTCAAACAAACTTCTTTCACATTTGGGGTATTGTTTTGTAGAATTTTGAGGGGGAAAAAAAAAAATAACAAATTGAATCCATTTTGGAATAAGGCTGTAACATAACAAAAAGTGAAGGGCTGTGAATACTTTCGGGATGCACTGTAAGTGGTACAAAGACAATAGCTATCCAGACAGCGATGCATAGCAAATGGGTAAGGCAGAATAGAAATACTTTAGTGATATTAAATAATATATGAAAATTGAATCTTAGGTTAACCAGGACACTTGCCAATCAAATCGCTGTCATTTTCTGACCTGCAGTAAGGAAAGAAGAAATGGGATGCTTGCTCCTCACTATGCTCTGTTTTCAATAATCGGCCTCATTAGCACTGGCTGTGCATGGATATAATTGGTTTGTCGTGGGCTTATCACTTCTGATTGGCCAGTTGGTTTAGTCTATAGTTGGCTAGTCCCTTGAATATATAAACTAGCACTTTAAAGCCTTGGCCGTTCTTGGTGAGACGTCTACCATTCCGCGGCCACCCTTTCAGTTTGCACAGTTGCCAAGTAATTTGATGTCTCTATTACTTCGTAAACTAAGCGTCTGTTTTGTCAGGGAATCGATGATCTCTGTAGTTTGAGCTGCTATTGATCTTCTGTTATCTTCAGACATGCATTTGTTGGAAAATGCTGATCATAAAATTTACTGAGATTTGGTGAAATAAGGAGCTGCTGAATTATTGAAATGAATAGACTTAAAAGGGGTTGTTAACCCACTACAGTATAACCATACAATCCCCTCTGTAAAATAACATTGTGTCCTGTGTTATAAGGTAGAAAGCTGCATCTCTTTTATATATCAGAGTGACTCCTCGGCTGACGGCTATAGCGGGAGGGGCAGAGAATTCCCGCTGATGTCAGAGGGAGACGAGGAGTCACATAAGCGCCGGGAGACACTCTGATATAAAGTAGAAATGGGCATCTCTTATATATAACACAGACATTGGGACACATAATGTTATTTTACAGAGGGGATTGTATGGTTATACTGTAGTTATGATAGCAGCAGAAGGGAAGGGCTGGGGAATGGACGGAGCTGACAGGTAGAGAGGGGGGGGCGAGGAGGACAGGAGAGCTGCGCATGATGAAGGCACATAAACTGACCAAGGTGTCGGGCTCAGCAGCCATGTTAAACCGTGGTCAGTTTACAGGGAGGAGGACCGAACCAGGCAGGATCAGCCGGGTTTTTCAGGTTAAATTGCACAGCACAAGAACACTGCTGCTGTTCATGTGTTTAAGGGAACAGGATCTATTTTTTTTTTAATGAATTATTTTTGGGGACAAAAATTATTTTTACTTTTTTTTTTTTTTTTTTTTTGTTCTTTACAATGCCATTCCTTTTTATATTCCAAGGAAGGAGAGACCTAAAGCTGTCAGATTATCATTTTAAGAATAAAATAAATTGCATTGACAGTGCTTGGAAAAGAGGAGAAAATAAACATTATAGCTCCAGAAATTCCTTTAAATGGGATCTACTGCAGTCAACACTTGTTAGTGGCATAACAAACGAATGGTTGCTGGCAGGTAGCGGATGTTAGGAGATGTGAGTCAGATTTCTGCAGACATTGGAGCACGTTGTTTCTGACAGCAAGAGCATTTTACAAACACATCCAAGAAATTTCTACCCACATCAAAATTCTGTAGTATCGTATGGTTGTTGGCGGTAGGGTTGGCTGTATTAGCTTGAGTTTATTTTTTTACAAACAGCAGAAAGAAGAGACCTAGTGTTGTGCCTTTGTTTTATCTGCAGTCTTTTTCTACCATCCTTTCTTGTTAGATGATTTGGTAGCCATTGCTCTTATATCTCTGAGTTTTGACAAATATTTTTATTTTATTGGAATGTCTAAGGGCCATTGCACACTGGCCATGCACATTAGGTCATTTAGAGGCAGGAAAAAAAAAAACTTCTGTTTTTTGTGATTTTTTTTTTTTTTTTTTTTTTGTATTTTTTTTTAATTTTTTTTTTTTTTTTTTTCTGGCAGAGAAAAACACTAAATGCTCCTAAACACTTAAAATGAGTATCTTTCTTTTTTAAACCACTTGCCGACCGTGCTATAGCCAAATGACGGCTACCGTTCCGGGAGGCCGTCATTTTATTTGGCAAAAAAAAAAACAGTGGTGATTAACTATTTGCCGACCAGCCCCTGTCCTTATACGGCGACAGGTTGGCTCTCCTGCGCAAATCGCCGTAGCTGTATGGCGGCTGGTGCATGGCGGCGTGCGCAAGCTGCGGGAACTCTATGTCCACCAGCGACCCACGATCGCCTAGTACAGAGGCAGTGTGTGTGTGTTTTGTGTGGTGTTTTTTATTTTTTTTTATTATTATAATATATTGTATAGCCCTCAACTGATACAAATTATTATATATATACAGTGGTGTGAAAAAGTGTTTGCCCCCTTCCTCATTTCCTGTTCCTTTGCATGTTTGTCACACTTAAGTGTTTCGGAACATCAAACCAAATTTAAACAATAGTCAAGGACAACACAAGTAAACACAAAATGCAATTTGTAAATGAAGGTGTTTATTATTAAAGGTGAAAAAGAATCCAAACCATCATGGCCCTGTGTGAAAAAGTGATTGCCCCCTAAACCTAATAACTGGTTGGGCCACCCTTAGCAGCAACAACTGCAACCAAGCGTTTGCGATAACGTGCAATGAGGCTTTTACAGCGTCCTGGAGGAATTTTGGCCCACTCATCTTTGCAGAATTGTCCTAATTCAGTTACATTAGAGGGTGTTCGAGCATGAACGGCCTTTTTAAGGTCATACCACAACATCTCAATAGGATTCAGGTCAGGACTTTGGCTAGGCCACTCCAAAGTCTTCATTTTGTTTTTCTTCAGCCATTCGGTGGTGGACTTGCTGGTGTGTTTAGGATCATTGTCCTGCTGCAGAACCCAAGTTCGTTTCAGCTTGAGTACACGAACAGATGGTCGGACATTCTCCTTCAGGATCTCTTGGTAGACAGCAGAATTCATAGTTCCTTTTATCACGGCAAGTCTTCCAGGTCCTGAAGCAGCAAAACAGCCCCAGACCATCACACTACCACCACCATATTTTACTGTTGGTATAATGTTCTTTTTCTGAAATGCAGTGTTCCTTCTACGCCAGATATACTTGGACACACACCTTCCAAAGAGTTCCACTTTTGTCTCATCGGTCCACAGAATGTTGTCCCAAAAGTCTTGGGGATCATCAAGATGTGTTGTGGAGAAATTGAGACAAGCTTTGATGTTCTTTTTGCTCAGCAGTGGTTTTCTCCTTGGAACTCTGCCATGCAGGCCATTTTTGCCCAGTCTTTTCCTGATGGTGGAGGCATGAACGCTGACCTTAACTGAGGCAAGTGAGGCCTGCAGTTCCTTGGACGTTGTTGTGGGGTCTTTTGTGACCTCTTGGATGAGTCGTCGCTGCGCTCTTGGGGTAATTTTGGGCGGCCGGCCACTCCTGGGAAGGTTCACCACTGTTCCATGTCTTCGCCATTTGTGGATAATGGCTCTCACTGTGGTTCGCTGGATTCCCAAAGCTTTGGAAATGGCTTTATAACCCTTTCCAGACTGATAGATCTCAATTACTTTCTTTCTCAATTGTTCCTGAATTTCTTTGGGTCTCGGCATGATGTGTAGCTTTTAAGGATCTTCTGGTGGACCTTACTGTGTCAAGCAGCTCCTATTTAAGTGATGCCTTGATTGTGAACAGGTGTGGCAATAATCAGGCCTGGGTGTGGCTAGAGAAATTGAACTCAGGTGTGGACAACCACAGTTATAGTATGTTTTAACAAGGGGGGCAATCACTTTTTCACACAGGGCCATGATGGTTTGGATTTTTTTTCACCTTTAATAATAAACACCTTCATTTACAAATTGCATTTTGTGTTTACTTGTGTTGTCCTTGACTATTGTTTAAATTGGTTTGATGTTCCGAAACACTTAAGTGTGACAAACATGCAAAGGAACAGGAAATGAGGAAGGGGGCAAACACTTTTTC
>CM053038.1:106046650-106073127 GCA_028564925.1 Lithobates sylvaticus
AAACATATTTTGAACATATTATTTATTGTTAATTCACAACATCCAAAAAATTAAGTAAATTAATATAGACATATTTTCTGTCCACCAAATTTGAAATAAAAAATTAAAAATATAAACAGAAAATAGTACACCCAAAACCAACAAACAAATATAGCCTATTAAATTATACTTTAAACCACAAAAAATATGCAAAATTAGTAGCCCCTAAACTCCCCAGACCACTGGCCTTGTTGGGCATCCTGCGGCTGATTTTGCCACTGACCACCATGCTGCTGAGGTGGCTGTGCTTGCTGAGGTGGGTAGGGTTGCTGAGGTGGGTAGGGTTGCTGAGGTGGGTAGGGTTGCTGAGGTGGGTAGGGTTGCTGTGGAGGAGGTAAAGTTGGGTGTTCCAAATCGCAGACGTGCGAGTTTGAGGTGAGCTCTCGTTTCCTGGCCTTGCTGAATAGCTGTATGATGATCCCTTCACATAGCTCCCTTTGGTCTGGGTCGATTTCTCTCAGCTTATTGGCTGTAAAACAGCCAAACCCTTCAGCACTATCGGGTGCTGTCGTTATGACTGATGTAGCCCTAGCCAGGAACTCAGCTGTGGCCTCATCCAGGTGTTGGCTCTTCCTGGCTCTTTTCTTGGGAGGGCGCAGGAGAGGGATTCTGCACACTGTGCTTGGTTGGCTGCTGGGCCCAGCCTCGTCTTGGCTCAGAAGTTCCTCCTTTGTGAAAAAACAACATGATTTTAATTTGTGGTCATCAATCACAAACCTTTCATCTCTTTACTTTTCTAATTTTGAATGTGTCCAATTATTAAAGACTATCAATTTTGACTCCATCATTTCTCATTCTTGTTGCAAAACTTTATGGCCACTACTTGTCCATTGATATGTAACTTTTTTTGGAAACACAACTAATTATTAGGCATACTAGCATCTAATTAGCAACATATCTAAGATATATATATATATATAGATAGATAGAGAGAGAGAGAGAGAGAGAGAGAGAGAGAGAGAGAGAGAGAGAGATGCCAAGATTTTAAACAATGCTATACCTGGGTCAAGCTGAGCTCCTCCTCTTCTTCATCCTGTGTAAGCTCCTGCTCAGTATCGCTGACGTCAGCTGATGCTGATGGTAAAGTTGATAGGGATTTTCTTGGCACCGTTTGGTCTTTTAAAAAAGCAAGGCTGTTGAAGTACCATAACTTTGGAACATACACCTCTTCAGTTCCTGCTCCAGAACGCTTGGATTCCTCAATTCTCTTGAGTTCCCTTTTGTGGACACTTCTGAGGGCACCAATTTTGTTTTTGACCATAGTGTCGGTTGCTCGGGGGTATACGGTTTTCGCCAACTCCACAAGTTGTAGCCATGCTGCCATCCTTTTATTTTTGTCAGAGTAGTCTTTATTTTTTACTTGCCAGAGACAGGTGAGCTCCCTATACTTCTCAATAAATTGAGCAATAAATTCTGGTGAATTCAATTTTGATTTCATCGTTTGGATTGCTGCAAAACAGTAAAAAACAAACCATAATGGGTGGCGTATAGTTCAGAAGCTGCTCACAATATGGGCATTTATTTAAGCCAGGGGTGCCCAACCTTTTAAAGAGCGAGGACCATCGAAGCAACTTGGTAACTGGTCATGGGCCAAAATAATTGTAATGGACAGATGACAGGTTTGGATCTACCCCACATATGGCGAATGGATATGGACACAGCCCATGCTACTCTATGGGCCCTCCAATTCAATCTGTCAGGAGGGGACGTTTCCCCTTATTTTTTTGGCGTATCTGATTGAAGGTAAGCAGGGGTAAAGGGACATAGAGGGTGCATGGAGGGTCCGATTGGGTCCTAAGGCTGCTTTCACTATGATGTGCCACGTGCACCTGTGACTTACCTGCAGATTATCTGTACTTTATAGTGCAGCAAAGCCACATGTAATTACTAGACTTGTTCCAAAAAAAACAAAAAAGTTTGTGTACATTGTTATCTTCAAAATAGCTAATTTCGGTAGGTTGTATTCGTTAATTAAAGTTACTACGTTTTTAAAAAACTAGTTAGTAATAGTATACAATATTCGTTAGACAGAATCTCAAATCCTATCGAATTCATTTGTTATAAACGATAGAATTTATTTCGTATATTTGGAAATGCCTTCCTTTTAGTTACACATTCTGATGCATTCGTTTGTCGGCAAGCTGCCAAATTCGTCCGAACTTCCATTCGTTCCGAAACGAATTGTACAAGCCTAGTATTAACCAAACTCTATACAGCTCAGTGCAGGTAACCTGCAGGTGTGTGTTTCAAGGTGGGTGTTTGCGCATGTTTACTATATTTAACAACAGTCCGAGTACTAAATTACATCTTCAAAGCAAAAGACAATCATTTGAAAGTACCAGCGGTAAAGAGAAATTAATAAAATGTACCTTTCGTCCGTGTCTACCTTCGTACTGCGTCGGCTTGCGTCGTTTAGCGTCGGCTTGCGTTCGTCTCCCGCCAGAACGGTACATTGCACCACACGTTCGTGCTTTATACACGGCGTATGCGTGACCCTCTGCCCTCCAAGCGTCATGACGTCAAGCCTTGACCATACACATTCAGCAAAGCATCGTTATTACTAATTAACATTAGTGTCCCATCGACGTTAATTTTTTGCTTTCTTCATGTCCCGAATATATTCATTCATAAATATTTAGCTTCTTTCATTTACATGCAAAGACTTCGTAAAAAGAGAAAAGACTCCGTAAAAAGAGAATTTCAGTGCGTCAACATTTATATCGTGTATGTAGTGTATTCCTTCGTATCTTCCGTTCGTAAATTTCTATAGGCCGCGCGTTAAGCATGGATATACCATTACGCGTGCGCGAACCACCGCTTGCGTCGCCCGCCCCGACGTTCCTTTTCTCGGCTATTCCCCGCCCCTTATCCCCTCGTTGCGTAGTCGGAGAAAATATGGCGGAAGAACAACATGCGAGGAGGAGGTTTAAGGCCACAAACATGGCCTTTGAGGAAATGGTGGAGATGGTGCGGATTCTGGTCAAGGACGACTATGATGGCAAGCATGGGCCCTACCTGCACCCCAACATGGTGAAGGACAGAATCCTCACCAAAGTAGTGAGAAGGCTGGAGGAGAAGTTCGGGGTCCATCGGTCCAAAGACCAGCTTCGCAAACGATGGTCGGACATCAAAACCAGGGAGCCGGACCAGTTTATGAAAATTAAAAAGGCGCTGAAAAATAGTAAGTACCTGGCGTACATAAGTCTATTGCCGTTCGTATGTGTGTGTCATCGTTCGTACGGTGGCTGTTTTGTAAATGCGTGGCTGTTTTCGAAAATGCGATGTTTTGATATTTAATACGTGATTGTTGATGAATATGTGCACTGAGTATATTTTTGATTTAATTCCATGTTATTTTTTTCAGCTTTGCATTTTTTGTGTATATTTAGTAATGTTATTTCGGGATGTTCCGAATGTCAAATGTTGAGAGTTGAGAATGGACGTATTTACGAAAAGAAAAATTCGTAAATACGTCCATTCTGAACTCTCAACAGTTGATAATTCAGAACATCCAGAACCAACGATACTTGGAAACTGTCGTTATTTGTGAATGTTCCGAATGTCAACTGTTGAGAGTTCATAATAGACGTATTTACGAAAAGAAACATTCGTAAATACGTCCATTCTGAACTCTCAACAGTTGACATTCGGAACATTCACAAATAACGACAGTTTCCAAGTATCGTTGGTTCTGGATGTTCAGAATTATCAACTGTTGAGAGTTCAGAATGGACGTATTTACGAATGTTTCTTTTCGTAAATACGTCCATTCTCAACTCTCAACAGTTGACATTCGGAACATTCACAAATAACGACAGTTTCCAAGTATCGTTGGTTCTGGATGTTCCGAATTATCAACTGTTGAGAGTTCAGAATGGACGTATTTACGAATGTTTCTTTTCGTAAATACGTCCATTCTCAACTCTCAACAGTTGACATTCGGAACATTCACAAATAACGACAGTTTCCAAGTATCGTTGGTTCTGGATGTTCAGAATTATCAACTGTTGAGAGTTCAGAATGGACGTATTTACGAATGTTTCTTTTCGTAAATACGACCATTCTTCAGAATGGTCAAAATATAGTAAATTGGAATGTAAGGAGAGGGCATTCAACAGCTTTTTACACAGCTGGATTCAGGAGCACTAGTGTGCGACATCAGAGAATTTTGGTCAAGAAAGGTTAATTCTTTATGTTTTATTAAAAGGGAAACTTCATCATGTCTTGAACTTAGATCTCTTGATATAAACAGACAATTGTACACCACCGCAAAGCAATGTTTACCGTCTGTGCGCTAAAAGTATACCTTTTGTTTGATTCTCATAGGGGAGCAAAGACTCAGGCACCCAAATCGCAGGGACGCCCCAGCTCAGCCAGACCCCCACCCTCACCGGGGCCACCACCCTCACCGGGCCAAACATCGGCGCCAGGACCCCCACCCTCGCCAGGACACCCATCCTCGCCAGGACCCCCACCCTCGCCAGGACCCCCACCCTCGCCAGGACCCCCATCCTCGCCAGGACCCCCACCCTCGCCAGGACACCCATCCTCGCCAGGACCCCCACCCTCGCCAGGACCCCCACCCTCGCCAGGACACCCATCCTCGCCAGGACACCCATCCTCGCCAGGACACCCATCCTCGCCAGGACCCCCAGCCTCGCCAGGACACCCACCCTCACCGGCCTGTTTGGGGAATTTCTCCCAGCGATGTGGAGGATGTTGTGGAAGAGGAGGTGGAGGAAGTGACAGATGTCACCAGGTGAGTGTCTGACACCACTGTTTCACCACTGTTGCACATAATCTATGTCTGGCCACACCTTTATTAATACATTATTTTTTTCTTACTTTTTTTAGATGATGTGCTGGTTTTGGAGCAACCGTTCACACAGGACAGTGCGCAGAGGCTCATCGGGCAAATAATGGGGTGGAACGGGGAAATAGATGCCATGCGCAATCGACTGAACATCATGCAGCAGCAAATGAAAGATATGATTGATATTTTGGCCAGAATAAATTAAATTAAAAAAATTAAAGTTTTCAATCATATCTAGTTCCTCATTTGCTGCTGCATGATGTTGACTCGATTGCGCATCATCATCCTTGCAAAGTTTATTTGTTTTTATTTTTTTTATATTTTTAAAAAACTTGATTATAAAAAACAAAAATAATATTTTTCATGTTGAAAAAAAATAATCAAAAAATAACAAAAAAATATATTTTTCATGTTAAAAAAAAATAATCAAAAAATAACAAAAAAATATATTTTTCATGTTAAAAAAAATAATCAAAAAATAACAAAAAAATATATTTTTTCATGTTAAAAAAAAATAATCAAAAAAAATAACAAAAAAATATATTTTTCATGTTAAAAAAAAATAATCAAAAAATAACAAAAAAATATATTTTTCATGTTGAAAAAAAATAATCAAAAAAAAAAAAAAATATATATTTTTCATGTTAAAAAAAAATAATCAAAAAATAAAAAAAAAAATATATTTTTCATGTTGAAAAAAAATAATCAAAAAATAACCAAAAAAAAAAAAAAAAAGGCACATGTGAATGTGCACAGAATAAAAAAAGTTGAAACAAAACCAATGTGTGCCTTCTTATTTCAATGCTCAATATCAGTATATTTGTTACGTGGTTGTAGTTGCATTGACCATGTACTCAAAAATGTGTGTAGGTGAAATACAGCACAATCTACAAGTTAGCTGGAATTGAGATGGATACCTCATGTTGCACATCAGGTTGGTTCAAACTAGTGGCAAAAAGGACAAAGATCATGGCTAGTTGCAAACATATAAGAAACAGACAACAGTCATTCAAATTAAAGAATATTTTATTTTTTGATTACAATTGGAACTAATTCTCCAAAACATTTTGCTGCCAAGGCACTGCCCCTCGACCAATAAAATAGTCGGCGTATTGTTGGCGGACAACACGCCCATTCTGTACGCCAAAACCAGCATGTGCACTTTCAAGTGCTGGCATCAAGGACTCTTCAGCTGGTTCACCCGTTGCCCCTAAGCCAATGTAGGAGGAAGCATTCCTCCGTAGAAAGTTGTGCAGGATGCAGCAGCATAATACCACATGATTTAATTTATATTCAGCCAAATTTATGGCTGTTAAAAAGATCCGGAATCGGCTGGACATGATGCCAAAGGCATTTTCGACTACCCTTCGGGCACGAGAGAGCCTGTAATTAAAAATCCGTTGCTCTGGGGTCAGATTCCGCATTGGGAAGGGCTTTAGAATATGTGGCCCCAAAGAAAAAGCATCATCTGCGACAAAAACAAAATTGAGGCCCTCCACATTGTCCTCAGCACGTGGCAAATTTAAAGTTCCTCTCTGCAGCCGGTCATAAAATTCAGTGTTCATCATAACTCCTCCATCTGAGTGACGACCATTAATGCCAACGTCGACATATAAAAACTCATATTTGGCTGACACCACAGCAAGGAGGACAATGCTAGAAAAACCTTTATAATTAAAAAAATAGGATCCAGAATTTGGTGGTGGCACTATCCTCACATGTTTGCCATCTATGGCACCTCCACAGTTGGGGAAATCCCATAAATGGGCAAACTGCGCAGCAACATCCTGCCATTCCTGGCTGTTTTTCGGAAACTGTGGAGTCAAACAAATAAAGCAAAAATTAATACCGGAGTACATTAAATTGCAAACATATTTGACACAAACATTGTGGGCCAAAATAATATTCTAACATGTAAAAGTGCATTTCAAGAACAAAATAAAAAGGTACAATTATATGGTCCCTCACCCCCTCTGGTGGCACATTAAAAAAAGCTTAGGAAGGGGGAGTTGAATGAGTATCTGTTTTGGACAAGTAAACCTCAACACTTCCAGGAGAACTAAAGGCATTAAAATTTAAGTTTAATTTGGGTAAGCCATCCATCTTGACAAGATTATCAGGCCAGTGGACAGCAGTGGCGGTGCGTGCATAGAGGGCGCAGGAGCGCCGCCCCCCCTCTCCTGCACCGCTCTATCACCAATAGATAGATTAATGCATTGCATGAATCTAGCTATTGTCACCGCTGCCGCCCCCCCCCCCCTATTCAGGTGTCCGGCCCCTTGTCGGGCGCCGGGCATGTGAATTACAGCGGGGGGGGGGTGTTTCTGGAAGCGCCCTTTTAGAGCTGTAAAGCTCAAATAGGGGACCTTATTAGAGCGGTGTGCTCTAATAGGCTTCCAGAAGTGTAAACAGCGGGCGCAATGCTTGGCGTTCGCTGCTTACACAGTATTGTGTTAGCGAAGCGAATACATCGCTTCCCTAACACAGACCCGCCTCTCAGCCAATCAGGTTGCCGGTCTGTGTTACCGGTCCCCTGATTGGCTGAAGTCACAGGCGCTGTGAAGACATGAGCACGGGAGAAGATGAGGAGACACCGCTCGCCACCTGACAAGGTAAGTGCCATTGGCAGCATTTAATGGGCACAGTGACAGCGTTAGATGGGCATAGTGGCAGTGTTAGATGGGCACAGTGGCAGCGTTTGATGGCACAGTGAGGCTGTTTGTTTTGCGGCTCCCCAAAAAATTGGAGCACCAGCTGCCACTGGTGGACAGGTAAGAAGTGGAATAAAACAAAAATATGAATGCACATTGACAAAATCTATACACATTTTGACATACATCGTACTAAATAATAAAAAGGATAATTAATTATGAGTATTTGTTAAGATGAACTTAAAAAGCAAGGAAGTTGGCACAGCACAGGGATGTTGGGAGCTATTCATAATGAGAAAAAAAACATGATGAAAGTCTAATTTGTCGATTTTAAAGCTAATCAGGCAGGCCATTACACTACATTTAGCCCACAATCTTAAGTCAAAAAATAAGGTACACAGTATATGTGTTTTGCCAAATCTGCAGATGGAGGAGTTGTGTTGGTTGACTCTGCATTTTCTAATATTTTATTACATTTTCGTTAAATTTTTTTGGAGGTTGGGGGGGTGTGGGGGGAGGGGGGGAGTGTTTCAAACTAAATAAGAGACTCTTTTTAAGGGCAGGAATAATATTGGGACACATTTTAGGCGGTGTTTAGGGTAACGAAGGAAGCATAATAAATACAGTGTTAAGTACTAGACTACGTGTGGATGGGCCCAGTGTAGCATGCTGTGGAGGTTAGGGGAGGAAAATATGCATGTAGGCCACGAAAAAGGTTAAGGCATGCATGAGGACAAAGAGGACATTCAATCACACCATATTCCTAAAATGTGGAGGATGGAATGGCCAAAAACTATAAAATGCATTACTAAACATGACAGTGATATTAAAGCAAAAATACTTACACGAATATAGTCCTTCTGCAATACTTGAATGATAGCACAACATGTGTCAGGGATAATGACTCCCAGAGCCTGGGGAGAGATACCTGTTGTGAATTTAATATCCTGGAGACTCCTCCCTGTTGCCAAATACCGCAAAGTGGCTATGAGCCTTTGCTCGGCTGGTATTGCAGCCCGCATGCATGTGTCCTGCTTGGAAATATAGGGGGACAGCAAGGACAATAACTGCTGAAAGCAGGAGTCCGTCATTCTCAGATAATTCCGGAAATCATCCGGATTGTTCTCCTGTAGCTCACGCAGTAATGGCATATGGCTGAATTGGTCACGATTAAGTAGCCAAGTTTTGGTCCAAACACTCCTTAACCCAGTATTGCGCCTATTTCTCGACTGGGCTCGAGTCACAGCAATGACTCCAAGCCCATAAACAGCACGCTCTCTCCTAGGATCGCGCAACATGGCTGGCCAAAACGGTCGGAAAGTAACACGGACCGAAAATCGCGAATCACCACTGACCAAACGTCTGCTAGCTCGAAGTTAGCAGACGGAACCCGAAGGGTGACGCGAGAGAATTGAACGTCCTCTTTTGAAGCGTCGTCAGTACGTTGAAACGTCATTACGTTCGTGTTGGTTGTCTCAAAAGTCCGACCGTGTGTATGCAGTACCAACTTGAGGGCCAACGCCCTTTGGACAAAAGTCCAAGGGAAAGTTGGTCCACGGTCCGACCGTGTGTATGGGGCTTTAGCAATAACGCACTTAAATCTGTCCAAACAAGAGCCTAGTAGATATCCCGGGTATGATGAGGTTTGAAACGCATCATGAATTATAATATAATAAATATAAATAATATTATCATAATAAAATGAATTTCCCCACTATCGCTCAAATCTGCAAGTCTTCTAATTTACTATCGCTGTTTTCTAGCTGGTCTAAAAACCACTTTTGACGTAAAAACACACTTTTTGGTTGCTATGGACAATCTCCAGTTCCCAGGCAGATAGACCAGTATATATCATATAAAACTGCATGCAGGGCATTAGACAAAGCACTGGGGACAAAAGGGATGTGAAATCGTTTCATACAGTAATGTAATTTGTAAGATTACAGTAATACTGTATGTATTATGATTTTTCACTTTTTTGAATTTGCCGCCAGGCTCCGCCCCCGTACGACACTCACAGGGAACGGAGCCCGGCACAGAGAGGCATCGGGCGGAGGACAGAACCCACGGACACAGCGGGGGGACATCGCAGGATCCTGGGGACAAGGTAAGTACACCGCAGCAGGATCCTGCAATGCAATCCCGAGTGTGGCTCTGGGTTACCGCTAATGGTACTGAAATTTAACCCCGAGCCACACTTGGGGAAAACCGCCAGGGAGGTTTAATCAAAAAAATAAAAAAAATTATGTTCCCTTAAAGCATGTTATACAGCACAGCACAGCACAGCACAGCACTTGTGCTGTGTCATTTGGCCCTCCTGTATAGCCTGAAAAACCTGGCTGATCCTGCCTGGCTATACCCTCCCTGCAGCCTGCTCTCTGCAGCTCTCCCATGTCTGTGTCTCCTCTGTCCTCCTCCCCCACCCAGCATCCTCATATCTTCTAATAAATAGTCTTATCCCCTCTGTACCATTATAACGTGTGCCTGTATAATGTAAAAAATCTGCCGATCTGTACCTGTATAAACACGGCTCCCGGCGCTCAGCTGATTGTTAGCGCTCTTTCCCCCCCCCTCCTCCCCAGCTGACGTCAGCGGGAGGGCTCGGCCCCACCCACTGCAGCTGTGAGCCGAAGAGAGGAATCAGCTGAGCGCCCGGGGGGGGGGGGGGGGGAGCTTATATCGGTACAGATCAGCTGTGTGTTTTTTTTTTTAGGTTTATTTTTTTTATTTTTTTACATTACACAGGGACACACGTTATATTGGTACAGAGGGGAGAACACAATTTATTAGAAGTGGGTTAACATCCACTTTAATAATTAACCACTTCAGTCCCGGAAGGTTTTACCCTTTTAATGACCAGAGCACTTTTTACAATTTTTGGCAGTGCACTGCTTTAACTGGTAATTGCGCGGTCATGCAATGCTGTACACAAACAAAATTTGCGTCCTTTTTTTTCACACAAATAGAGCTTTCTTTTGGTGGTATTTGATCACCTCCTGGAATAAAAAAAATGTTGCCATATAAACTAAGACTTTTGGAAAAAAAAAATTTATATTTTCGACTTTGTTATTTAAAAAAAAAAAAAAAAATCCAATAAACTCAATTTTAGTCATACATTTTGGCCAAATGTATTCAGCCACATGTCTTGTGTATGTGGTAGCCACGGAAACAGTCACCAATGCAGAGACCAGGTTGGTCAGGAAAGGAGGCACAATAATAGCGTCTTCATTTTCTACAGACACGACATCTTCTTCTTTGGAGTGATCTTTCGGCAGGGGTACCAGGGAGGACATCCGGAAAATGCCTCCCATGCAGCCGACTCACTGCATTTGAATTGAGAAGTTGGGCCACAGCACCTTCTGGAAACAGGCTGTGACAAACTCTTCCTGGAATTTTAGGAAGGATCCAGTTCGTCCAGACACTTTTTGTATAGCACATAAGCGTTGAACAGAGCCAATTGGAATAGGTATACAGACACTTTTTTTTTTTTTTTTTTTTTTTTTTTTTTGTACCAGCGTCTGGCCTTACGGACAATTAAGTGCAGTGCCATCATCTGGCCGTTGAAGTTAACCCCTCCCATTTTAAGGTTGTATTCGTGGACACAGAGGGGCTTCTTAACGACACCAGTCGCTGTAGGAATTTGGACTGCCGTGTCTGCGTTAATATAAGACAGAACGAAAATGTTCTGTTTGTCCTTCTATCTCACAGCAAGCAATTAGTTGGACCTCAAGCAGGCTCTCTCCCCCAGACTAAGTAAGTCTGGCATCCACAAGCTGTTGGGGGGGGAGAAGCCCCAGGGATTAGATTGCACGGTGCCACATGCGCCAATTCCTAATTGAAAGAGGTGTCTAAAAAGTGGCACGATTTTCGGATCGTGTGTACATTACTTTCGACAGCCGATCACGACTGTTCATCCAATATTATTAGATCGGACATGCACGGAAATTTTCCTCATACGATTCCAGATCGTACGATTTTCGTTTTAGTCAGTATAGTTGTTGTCCAAAAAATCAATACAAATACATGACCTCGCTTCCGTGTTTTTTTTTTTTTTCTTTTTTTATTCTTTTTTTCAGTCGTACGATAATTTTCGTGACATTATTTAGCTATTCAATTTCTACTTGCGATTATTAACCGAAAAAGGTCGTACGATCGTGTGTACGGGGCATTGGGCTCCATTCACAAAATTAACTGTTAGCGTTAGCAGGGATCAGGCCTGACTCTGCTAACGCTGCAGTTTTGCGTGCTGTGTTTTGTAAACTGGCAGTGATCTTCTGATACTGCACTTTGGGTGGGCTGGACAGAGGGGCTAAATGCAGGTGTTGGCAGGTGTCAGGGATGATCCTGCGAACGCTGCGTTTTTGGGAACACTATACTACTGGGGACGCTAGTATAGATCTGATCAGAGCAAAGATATTGATCCCTTCAAACACTATTCTAGTAAAGGCCCATACACACGATCAGACTTTTTGACAACCAACATGCAAATTAGCTGTTTTGGACCAACATCTGACCGTGTGTACGCTCCATCGGACCAACTTTTTCCAGGTTTCATCGGACTTTTGCGAACGGACCAACTTTCTGCCAACAGAAGTCCGATGGACCAAAGTCCGACCGTGTGTACACAAAACCAACGGACTTTTGTACAAACCAATGCAGAACCAATGCAAAAGATCAGACAACAATACAGAAGTTGACCAAAGGTGGCGGTAAAGAGCAGAAAAACCAAGTGAATTGGTGAAAGTTGGCTGAAAAAGTCCTGCCGTGTGTATGCAATACCAACTTGGGGCCAACGCCCTTTGGACAAAAATCCACGGGAAAGTTGGTCCACGGTCCGATCGTGTGTATGAGGCTTAAGGGAGGTGTGTATGGTGTGTGTGTGTGTGTGTGTGTGTGTTAGTGCTACTGGCAATCAAAAGGTTAAAATCTGATGCTGACCCTAACACCTAACTGATGTCACCTGTGACACTAATAGGGTGATCGAAAAATAAATCTGTACACTATACTAGTGACACTGTGACAGAGAGTGAAATGGTTAACTGGGGGGCGATCAAGGGGTTAAACTTTTATTGGTAAATATGTTGGGGATACCCTAAACCAGTGATGACGAACCTTGGCGCCCCAGATGTTTTGGAACTTCATTTCCCATGATGCTCAACTACACTGCAGAGCGCATGAGCATCATGGGACATGTAGTTCCAAAACATCTGGGTTGCCAAGGTTTGCCATCACTGCCCTAAACCTACATGGGCCTATCACTAACTGCCCTAATGCTGTTTAGTGTCACAAGGGACACCAGTACAGTAATCAGTGAAAATTCTGAAAACTGCACTTGGTGACACTATGACAGGGAGTGAAAATGTTAACTGGGGGAGGCGATCAGGGGGTAAAAAGTGTGCTGGTGTTAGTGTAGTGTTTGGTCTACTCACTGTGGATGTCTTTTCTCTTCGCTCGCTGGAACCGGAAAGGGCTCCGCGAGGGGAGATGACATAATTTCCTCTGGCTGTGTTTTACATTACACAGGCAGAGGAGGCTTTTCATTCGCCAGAAATGATCAGCAGGTCCAGGCCAGAAATCATTGTCCTGGACCTGTAGACTGATCGGTTCTGATAGACTCGCGCAGGAGAGCCACCTTGTCGCAGTGTAAGTGTATGTCCAACCAAATCAGTTTTTGATATACAGGGGGTCCCCGGGTTACGAACCCGTTAGGGACTGTCCTCCTGTTTTGTAATTCGTTCCGTTGAATGCCGTTCTGCGCATGCGTGGCAAATTACAGACATTTCCGATGTTTTCCGTCATTTTCCGAGGCTCCGTCTGGCCGCACATGCCTAGAAACGGCCAATGTCCGCGCAAAATGGCAGAGGGTCTCTGCAGCGCCCGGTTCGTAAGTAGGAGATGTTTGTAGGTCGGGCGTTCGTAAGTGGCGGACCCCATGTAGTAAGGATGAATTAGAACTCTGGTTGGGTTTTTATGCTATTCAGGTGCCCATTGCTGAGATTTCCCCTCACTTCCTGTTCTTGCATAGTTGGTGAGTTTGAACTGAATGGACTGATGTCTTTTTTCAATCTATGATATGTGTGTGTTTATGTCAATTGTACATCGTATACCCCTGTATGTTGTGGTCTTTGAGGTGCCCATCTAATATTTTTTATTTTTTTTAAACTATCGACGCTCCCTGCTGATACCACTGCTTGTGGAATAGAATTCCACATCCTTACCGCTCTGACAGTAGAGAACCCTCTATGCAGTTTATGGTTAAACCGCTTCTCTTCCAACTTTAGTGAATGTCCTTTTAAATTCCTTTCCACTAAATTATTTTTTTTCCCTATGCTAGGGTCGCCAGTATGGTATTTGTACATTGATATTATTTCCCCTCTCAAGCGTCTCCTCTCCAAAGAGAAGTTCAATGCTTGTAGTCTTTCCCCATAGCTGAGGTCCTCTATTCCCTTAATTATTCTTGTTGCCCTTCTCTGGATGCTCTCCATTTTCAGCACATCCTTCCTGAGGACTGGTGCCCAAGTTATTGCCCTGCTTAACTTGGTATCGTCAGCAAATACTGAGATTGAGCTGTTAATTCCATCCTCCTAGATCGTTTATGAATAAATTAAACAGGATTGGTCCCAGGACAGATCCCTGGGGGACCCCACTTTCCACACCTGACCATTTCTGAGTATTCCCCATTTATCACCACCCTTTGTACTCACCCTGTGGTCCATGCCGACAGACCTCAGTTTGTACAGTAATCGCTTGTGGGGAACTGTATCGAATGCCTTTGCAAATTCCATATACACCACATTCACATTCCTTTCTCTATCTAGAGATGGCAGCTCACTTCATAGAAGGTTAATAGATTGGTTTGGCAAGAACGATTCTTCATGAATCCATGTGGATTACTGCTAATGATACCGTTTTCAATACTAAAATCTTGTGTATATAGTACCTTTATCCTCCTCCTCTCCAATAACTTGCAGACTATTGATGTTAGGCTAACTGGCCTGTAGTTCCCAGAGATCTCAGCCCTTTTTTAAACATTGGTGCCGCATTTGCTTTTGTCCAATCAGCTGATACCATTGCAGTCAGTAAACCGTCCATAAAAAAATTGTGAACAATGGTCTGGCTATCATCACCTGGCTGAGCTCCTTAGGGTTGTCCCGATACCGATACTATGATGGTGAATCTCAAACGCAGATAAAATAAGATGCTTTTATGGGGGGGTTGAACCTTGTAAATATCATGTGATCGCAGTGGTTGGTAGGTGAGATGGAAACTTTTCTTTGTTTTTTGACAATTTTCAACCTTCCATGTGCTCCTTGCTGCAGAAGCCATAGGTTGGGGTGACTGCCCTTTTGTTTGTACATGTGGTCACAGTGATTACTCCCTCACAATGACCATAAGGTACTGAGCCTCTTGGATCATAGTTGGTGAGGTTGAAAAAAGACACAAGTCCAACGTGTGTGTGTGTGGGTGTGCGCGCGCTTTTATGTCAGTATTCCATTATATATATATATATATATTAGGGTTGTCCCGATACCGATACTAGTATCGGTATCGGGACCGATACCGAGCATTTGCGCGAGTACTTGTACTCGCACAAATGCTCCCGATGGCTTATCCGATACCTGGTCGGCGGGTGGACGGATAGGGCGGGTGAAGGCAGAGGGCGGGCGGAGACAGCGGTGGACGAAGAGGGCGGGTGAAGGCAGAGGGCGGGCGGAGTCAGCGGTGGACGAAGAGGGCGGGTGAAGGCAGAGGGCGGGCGGAGTCAGCGGTGGACGAGGAGGGCGGGTGAAGGCAGAGGGCGGGCGGAGTCAGCGGGTGAAGGCAGAGGGCGGGCGGACGAAGAGGGCGGGCGGAGTCAGCGGGTGAAGGCAGAGGGCGGGCGGCGTCAGCGGGTGAAGGCAGAGGGCGGGCGGGTGGGCGGAGTCAGCGTGTATAATTAAGACATTACAAGGGAGCGTGCTGCCCTGTTCCTCACTGTGACAGAGATTGAAGCTGAGATAAGGGAGAGAGAGAGAGATAAGGAGAGAGAGAGAGAGAGAGAGAGAGAGAGAGAGAGAGAGAGATCAGGGAGAGAGAGAGAGAGAGAGATCAGGAGAGAGAGAGAGATCAGGGAGAGAGAGAGAGAGAGAGAGAGAGAGAGAGGGAGAGAGAGAGAGAGAGAGAGAGAGGGAGAGAGAGAGAGAGAGAGAGATCAGGGAGAGAGAGAGAGAGAGAGAGAGAGAGGGAGGGAGAGAGAGAGAGAGAGAGAGAGATCAGGGAGAGAGAGAGGAGAGAGAGAGAGAGAGAGAGGAGAGAGAGAGAGAGAGAGAGAGAGAGAGAGATCAGAGAGAGAGAGAGAGAGAGAGAGAGAGGGAGAGAGATCAGAGAGAGAGAGAGAGAGATCAGAGAGAGAGGGAGAACAGAGAGAGATCAGGGAGAGAGGGACAACAGAGAGAGATCAGGGAGAGAGGGACAACAGAGAGAGATCAGGGAGAGAGGAGAGAGAGATCAGGGAGAGAGGGACAACAGAGAGAGATCAGACAGAGAGAGATCAGGGAGAGAGGGACAACAGAGAGAGATCAGGGAGAGAGGGACAGAGACAGAGAGAGATCAGGGAGAGAGGGACAACAGAGAGAGATCAGAGAGAGAGGGAGGGACAACAGAGAGAGATCAGGGAGAGAGGGACAACAGAGAGAGATCGATCGAGAGAGATCAGGGAGAGAGGAACAACAGAGAGAGAGGGAGGGAGAGAGGGACAACAGAGAGACAACAGAGAGAGAGAGAGATCAGGAGAGGGAGAGAGGGACAACAGAGAGAGATCGATCGAGAGAGATCAGGGAGAGGGACAACAGAGAGAGATCGAACAGAGAGAGAGAGAGATCGATCGAGAGAGATCAGGGAGAGGGGGACAACAGAGAGAGATCAGGGAGAGAGGGACAACAGAGAGAGATCGATCGAGAGAGATCAGGGAGAGAGGGACAACAGAGAGAGATCGATCGAGGGAGAGGGACAACAGAGAGAGATCGATCGAGGAAGAGGGATCAGGGAGAGGGACAATAGAGAGGGATCAGGGAGAGGGACAACAGAGAGAGATCAGGGAGAGGGGGACAACAGAGAGAGATCGATCGAGGGAGAGGGATCAGGGAGAGGGACAACGGAGAGAGATCAGGGGGAGAGACAGCAGAGAGAGGGGGAGAGACAACAGAGAGAGGGGGAGAGAGAGACAACCGAGAGAGCCGTCAGCGGCTGAACATCCCGATACCCATCTTGGTACACTCTGCACTTGGCTGTAGTAAGCCAGCAGTGGACATCTTGTTACACCCAGCTCATATAGTTCGATGCTGCTGCTTACTGCGGCAGGGTGTACAGCATTTTAAAAAATGAATCCTTTCCTCATGTCATTTATTGCTGCATTTCAGTGCCAGCCACCTGTCAGTGCCCATAAGTGCCATCTATCAGTGCCAGCCACTTGTCGGTGCCACCTATCAGTGCCCAGAAGTACCGTCTATCAGTGCCACCTATCAGTGCCAGCCACCTGTCAGTGCCAGCTATCAGTGCCTATAATTGCCGCCTATCAGTGCCCATAAGTGCCTTTTAGTCCCCATCAGTCAGTGCTAGCCATCAGTCAGTGCCACCTATCAGTGCCCATCAGTCAAACTGTCACATGACATTAAAAAAAAAGTATCGGTAATCGGTATCGGCGAGTACTTGAAAAAAAGTATCGGTACTTGTACTCGGTCTTAAAAAAAGTGGTATCGGGACAACCCTAATATATATATATACATATATATATATATATATATATATATATATATATATATATATATATATATATATATATATATATATATATATATATATATATATATATATATATATATATATAAAATCTCATTACATTTTTTTTTTTTTTTTTTAAAGAACAGTGTAGAAGCGACCGCACATGAAAACGGTGTTCAAACCACACATGTGAGGTATTGCCTTGTTCGGTAGAGCAATAACTCTAGCCCTAGAACTCCTTTGTAAATCAAAACATGCAACCTGTAGAATTTTATTCTCCAGGGTGTTAGAAAAAAATATATGTTTGGCAGTTCTAAGTAATTTTCTAGCAAAAATTTTCTAGCAAAAAAAATCTGTTTTTAACTTGTAAACACCAAATCTTAGAGGCTTGGTCCTTAAGTGGTTACCGTACTTTGTACATAACCTGCCTTCTAAAGCCCTATTATAGTAGAAAAGCAGAGGGCCGGTCTACCAACAACTGGTATTTCAGTGTTTGGTAGTTGCTGGAAAGTTGACCTAACTGTCAGGTTCTGACATCTCTCAGTGATGTTACAGGTGAGATCTCTGCGATTTGTGCTCATAGGTATAGGCACCTGCTCAAGCCATTATGTTCCTGCTCACCTTGCTGTATTGTTTATTTTATATTATGTTATATGAAACCGGGCAGGTATACCCAATACTTCCAGGTGGACAGGAACAGGTTTGTGAATTATTGTAGAACTTGCTGTTGAGGATATCCTAGATGTGTAAGGCTGCTGGGCTTAGTCCACCAGTTACCATCTATAAGTAAAATATACATTTTGGGTGGACTGGCCCTTTTAATGGTGAGAATTATTTTTTTTTTTTTTTTTTTTTGCTTTTTAATTGGAGAACTGGGACCTGTGTGTGACTCGTATGTAGCTGCCAAAGAACCTCTAATGACGTACCAGGAGTGCTAGTCAACTGTGACAACGCTATGAATAAACTTGAGCTATCGGTAAAGGCTTGTATGTGACATTGATGTAGATGCAAGCGACCTTGGAAGGATGCTCTTTCTGTATGTAAGCAGTGTGGGTGCCTCTGCAGCTTTGCTGATCTCAACCAGAGAAATTTCAGTCTTTGCAGTAAGATCATATTACTTTCCATCTGATATGATTTCTGCTACACAAATGGCAAAGACTGGACATTTCACTAATGTATCATTTGGCTTGAGTTGGAAAATGTGCACTCAATTGCTTTTTATAATTAGTCTGCCTACCTATTCCCTTGCAGCCTGGCACTGTCCATTTTTTCTTTCAAAACAAGAACCGACAGATGTGATGGGTTCCTTTACGGGCATAGTTATCTTATGCTCAAGATATATATAGATGGATAGACTAGAATTTGTATAATTTTAGAAACCAGTACATTGATTATAATGTTAGCTGCAAAACATTGCAGTGTGTGTGTGTGTGTGTGTGTGTGTGTGTGTAGCCGACAATTACGGACATTTCCGATGTTCTGTCAAATGCCGTTCTGCGCATGCACGGGAAATTACGGACTTTTCCGACATTTTACAAGGCTCCGTCTGGCCGCGCATGCGCAGAATGGCAGAGGGTCCCTGCAGCGCCCTGTTTGTAAGTAGGAGTGGTTCGTAAGTCGGGCGTTCATAATTCGGGGACCCCCTGTATGGTATAATTACAAGCATTTCATGAGTGAAGGCTTTTATTGACAATTACATTAAGTTTATGCAAACAGTCGATATTTGCAGTGTTGACCCTTCTTTTTCAAGACCTCTGCAATTCACCCTGGCATGCTGTCAATCAACTTCTGGGCCACATTCTGACTGATGGCAGCCCTTTCTTACATAATCAATGCTTGGAGTTTTTCAGAATTTGTGGGGGTGTTTTTTTGTTGACCCGCCTCTTGAGCATTGACCACAAGTTCTCAATGGGATTAAGGTCTGGGGAGTTTCCTTGCCATGGACCCAAAGTTTTGATGTTTTGTTTCCCAAGCCACTTGGTTATCACTTTTTTGCCTTTATGGCAAGGTGATCCATTGGGCTGGAAAAGGCATTCTTCGTCACCAAACTGTTCTTGGATGGTTGGGAGATTGTGCCCTCGGAGGATGTTTTTAGTACCATTCTTCATTCATGGCTGTGTTTTTTCAGGCAAAATTGTGAGTGTGCCCACTCCCCTGGCTGAGAAGCAACCCCACGCATGAATGGTCTCAGGATGCTTTACTGTTGGCATGACACAGGACTGATGGTAGCGCTCACCTTTTCTTCTCCAGACAAGGTTTTTTCCGGATGCTCCAAACCATTGGAAAGGGGATTTATCAGAGAAAACTACTTTACCCCATTCCTCACTAGTCGCTGTCTCTGATGTTTTTCTTGGCGAGAAGTGGCTTCTTTACTCCTCTTCTTGACATCAGGCCTTTCTCAAAGTCTTCACTTAAATGTGCGTGCTGATGCACTCACACCTGCCTTCCTCCATTCCTGAGCAAGCTCTGCACTGGCAGTGCCCTGATCCCGCAGCTGAATCAACTGTAGGAGACGGTCCTGGCGCTTGCTGGACTTTCTTGGGCGCCCTGAAGCCTTTTGCACAAATGGAGTGGAATTAAGTTAATTTTAATGGCAAAGAGGGACTTTGCAATTTATCTCATCACTCTTCATAACATTCTGGAGTATATGCAAATTGCCATCATAAAAACTGAGGCAGCAGACTTTGTGGAAATGAATATTTGTGTCATTCTCAAAACTTGTGTGTGTGTGTGTGTGTGTGTGTGTGTGTGTGATATATACAGAGGGTAAAATAAGTATTTGAAAATGTCGCCATTTTTCTAGGTAAATATGTCTAAAGGTGCTATTGACATGAAATTATCACCACATGTTGGTAACAACGCATGCAATCCATACATGCAAAGAAGTTAAAAAATTAACCACTTCCGGACCGCCCACCGTCATTGTACATCGGTACTTTGAAGAGGAATATCGTTGTTATGGCAGCAGCTAGCTGCCATAATCCCAGTATCCTCCTATTCTTCAGTGGGCGGTCTGCTTCAAGATAAAAGTGGTCTCTGCGCGCATTCGTTGCAAGATCACTTTAATCTGCGGAACCCCCTCCCGCCACGCTCCGGTGCCCTCCGACGCTTACCGGAACCGTCGGTAGCGGCGGAGGCGATCGGATCCTCTCCCTAGCCTGACACCGAGATGAGTGAGGAAGATGTCTCCATATCATTGTAGGGTGAAAGCGACGTCAAAACTTCATTTCCGCCCATAGCTCTTAAAGGGACATTTTTTATTATTTATTTATTTTTTATTCTTGCATTTTAGTGTAAATATGAGGTCTTTTTGACCCCAGATCTCAGATTCTATTACAAGGGATGTTTGTTCCTGCATCGCATATGTGTGAAGCTGGGCTTAGCGGGGATATGATTAACATGTATAAATACATAAGTGGTCCATGTAGTGAGCTTGGTGATGTTATTCACTATAAGGTCATCACAGAGGACAAAGAGAGGAAAAGCAGTTTAATCTCCAAATACGGAAAGGTTTCTTCACAGTAAGAGCTATGAAAATGTGGAATAAACTCCCTCGAGCTGGTTCTGGCCAGCTCAGTGGATTGCTTTAAAAAAGCCCTGTATTCTTTCCTAAATATACATAATAGAACTGGATACTAACATAGGTAAAGTTGATCCAAGGAAGATCTGATTTTGCTTCTTGAGGATCAGAATTATTTCCTCTGCTGGAGCAATTTGGATCCTGCCTTGCTTGAGTCTTTTTTGCCTTCCTCCTGGATCATTTGTGGGTATAGGTTAGTGTATATATAAGATTGTATAACTTTTATTTTTTATTTTTTCCTGTTTTATTGGTTGAACTCTTCCTTCTTCTTTTTTTTTTTTTTTTTTACACCACTTGCTTACTGGGCACTTAACCCCCCCCCCCCCCCCGCCCAGACCAATTTTCAGAATTCGGCGCGCTGACACACTTTGAATGACAATTGCGCGGTCATACAACACTGTACCCAAATTACATTTTTATAATTTTTTTTCCCACAAATGGGGGTTTCTTTTGGTGGTATTTAATCACAGCTGGGGGTTTTTATTTTTTGCTAAACAAACAAAAAAGGATGGAAAAGAAAAAAAAAAGAAAAAAATCATGTTTAATAGTTTGTTATAAAATTTTGCAAACAGGTAATTTTTCTGCGTCATTGATATGCACTGATAGGCGGCACTGGTGGGGACAGATAAGGTGGCACGGATGGGCACTGGTAGGGGACACTGATGTGCAGCACTGTAAAGGCACATTGTGGGCACTGACAGGTGGAACTGGTGGGCACTGGTAGGTGGCACTTGTATAGGGCACAGGTGGGCACTATGGACCTGGGGCACATTGCAGTGATCGGGACTAATGTCCCTCTCACTGCCGCCGGCTCTGTTGATATCACTTGATCAGCTGTCATTGGCTGACAGCTGATCACGTGGTAAGGGGTCGGGATCGACCCCTTACTCGGATCTGTGATCCAGCGAGTCTCACAGACTCGCTGATCAGAGCGCGCCACGCGCGCCCTTCAGGGGGTGCGCAGGCCTCTCGTGAACGGGACGACGTCAATAGACGTAGTCCCGGCAAGTTATATCCGCGCTGTAGCCGTCATTCGGTTTAAAGTGTTACTAAAACCACAACAGTAAAATCAGTCTGTATATGCAGCATAGCATGCTTGTTATACTCACTGTGGAACTTAAAGCGGTTGTAAACCCACTTTGGAAAAAAAAACTAACACCTGCAAGACAAAGGCATAATGAGCTAGTATGCATAGCATACTAGCTCATTATGTAATACTCATCTGAGATCGAAGCCACTCGCTGCGTTGCCCGACCGGTGACATCACTCCCGGGAGTTACTTTTGGGTATCGCCGGTCTGGCGCTGTGATTGGCCGGAGCCGCGATAACGTCACTGAGCCGCCGGTAACTGCACACTCATTGAAGCAAACGGCACGTACATGCCATTGCTTCAGTTTGCATGTGCCGATGACGTTGAACTATTTTCATATTACTGGGTTTAGTAACACTTACCTGTACACGGCGCCCTCTAGCACAGCGATGTCGCAGATCTCCCCAACGCCTCCATCTTCACCTAATCTTCTTTCCGTGTTTGTGGACTCCATCTTTTTGAATGCCCCGGGCCGCAATGACGGCACTCCTGCACATGTGCGAGGGAGCCTCTGCAGTGTTGCAACGCTCTGCATTCTACGGCACACTGTATGCCCTGAATGCAGAGCGTCACTGCGCATAGGAGGGTGTTGTCATCAGCTGTTGCTGATGTGAATATCTCCTAAACGGTACACGTTTTAGGAGATATTCATTGTACCTACAAAGTAAGCTTGATTGTAAGCTTACCTGTAGGTACAACTTTAAAACATTTTTTTACTACTGCTTCAACTGTGAATTTTGGCCCTAGACTTATTACTTTTATCCAAGGTTCACACTGCTGCGAGATTGAAATCATCATGCCAGTTCAGCTGAACTCGCACGATTTCATTCCCGCAATTTTCATACTTCAGGGGTGATTTCAGGGACATCTGTGCGGGTTCCTGTACAGATGTCTATTGAAATCACACCCCAAGTCTCCAATAGTACAGAAACAGCTTTTGGGAATCAAAAAGTCGGTTTGGACGGTGCCATTGCCGGCAATAGCCGCCAAGTTGCGCATGCTAAATCGCATCAATGTGAACCTGGGCTCACTCTGACAATATTGCACGTGTGGTGCAATTGATTTTACATACACATGCTTATCTTATGCTGCCCTTTTTTTTTTTTTGTATTATGGGGTGTGTACAGGTATGATGTGCTTTTAAAATTTTGTATTTTGTAAAAAAAATTCCCCCACTTGTGTGTTTTTGTGTTTACTTTTTTGCTGTCACAAATGGACGAACAGACCCCCTAGGTCAGGGATATGCAATTAGCGGACCTCCAGCTGTTGCAGAACTACAACTCCCATGAGGCATAGCAAAACTCTGACAGCCACAAGCATGACACCCAGAGACAGAGGCATGATGGGACTTGTAGTTTTGCAACATCTGCAGGTCCGCTAATTGCATATCCCTGCCCTAGGTGATGGCACAGGCAGGCGAAAGGTACTCTTTATGGACACATTAGGGGTCTGTTAGACCCCCCCATTGTCTCCCCTAGCCTCCAATGCAGCGATTCTAGCACTGATACTGGGAGTTTCCAAATGTGTTCTTTATATCTAGTGATGACATTCTTAGTTCTCAATGTAATTACACATTGAAGTCCCTTGTGAGTTACCTTGTTAGTGTGCAAACTAATTTGGGACTGTTTTATCCTTGGTTTGCTGGAGGCAGCGAGGACATTTCCTCATCTACGTGTGACAGGAGATAGTTGCTTGTACGCTCTTTTTTGTTTTATCTAATCATTAAACCGCATAGGACAAGCTTAATGTCTACCTGCATAGTTTACAAATATATAAAGTTAAAGCTGTACTCCCGGCACAAATTCTGCTTCTGGCAGCTACCCTCCCCCAATGTTATCGGCAATTGGTGTGGAAATGGGCCTTTATGCCAGCCATAGATGAATCGATTCTCCCATCAATGCAGCCAGTGTGTTCTTTGGGCAGGGGGTAGTCGTCCCTGCCGGGAGAACAGTGACTATGGATATTGGCTATAATAGCCGCTAGCAATAATCGCATGTAAATTCCATGCTCGGCCGGTTCAGCAGGGACTATCTACACTCACCGGCCACTGTCTTGGGTACACTTGTTCATTTGCTTGGTAACACAAATTGCTAATCAGCCAATCGCATGGAAGCAACTCGATGCATTTAGGAATCTAGACATGGTGAAGATACCTTTGTTGAAGTTCAAACCGGCATCAAAATGGGGGGGGGGATATGAACGTGGCATGGTTGTTGGTGCCAGACGGGCTGGTCTGAGTGAAATATCCAATGAACGGTAGTTGTGTGGACGAAAATGCCTTGTTAAAGTCCGAGGTCAGTGGAGAATGGGCAGACTAGTTTGAGATGATAGAAAGGCAATGGTAACTGAAATAACCACTCGTTACAACCAAGGTATGCAGCATACCATCTTTTGAATGCACAACACATCAAACCTTGAAGCAAAAGACCGGACCGGGTGCCACTCTTGTCAGCTAAGAACAGGAAACTGAGGCTACAATTGCAAAGACTCACCACAATTGGACAGTAGAAGATTGGAAAAACGTTGCCTGGTCTGATAAGCTGCGACATTCAGATGGTAGGGTCAGAATTTACATAAACATGAAAGCATGGATCCACCCTGTTCGGATCGGCACACCCCGTGAGCCTTAGGAAAGGCCGCGGCTTCGGCCTAGCTCCGGAGCAGCGGCCATCTTGGTACACCCGGCCACTGTTTACAATGTGATCGCTCCGTCAAATGACGGAGCTATCACCTGTAAACAAACTCTGCATTACCCTGCCAATACTCTGCGATACCCAGCCAATACTCTGCGATACCCAGCCAATACTCTGCGATACCCGGCCAATACTCTGCGATACCCAGCCAATACTCTGCGATACCCAGCCAATACTCTGCCAATACTCTGCCATACCCTGCCAATACTCTGCCATACCCTGCCAATACTCTGCCATACCCTGCCAATACTCTGCCATACCCTGCCAATACTCTGCCATACCCCTGCCAATACTCTGCCATACCCTGCCAATACTCTGCCCATACCCTGCCAATACTCTGCCATACCCTGCCAATACTCTGCCATACCCTGCCAATACTCTGCCATACCCTGCCAATACTCTGCCATAACCCTGCCAATACTCTGCCATACTCAGACAATATAATAGTGGGGCAGAAGACGTGGATATTACAGCGGGCACTATATGGTGGCGGAATTTTCACAGGTTTTTGCAAATTCAATTATTATTTGCTGATCCGAAAAATTATCCGATCCGTGACTCTGATCTGAGGAACGATCCGATCCGTGAGTTTTTTGATCCGTTGCACCCCTACTGCTGTTTATCAAGGGTTCAGGCTGGTGGTGGTGTAATGGTGTGGGGGATATTTTCTTGGCACAATTTGAACCCTTTTAGTACCAATTGAGCATCGTTTTAAAGGCCACGGCCTACCTGAGTATTGTTCCTGACCATGTCCATCCCTTTATGACTACAGTGTACCCATCTTCCAGCAGGATAATACACCATGTCACAAAGCTCAGATCATCTCACCACTGGTTTCTTGAACATGACAATGAGATCACTGTACTCCAATGGACTCCACAGTCACCAGATTTCAATCCAATAGAGCACCTTTGGGATGTGGTGGAATGGGAGAGTAGCATCATGGATGTGCAGCTGACAAATCTGCAGAAAATGCGTGATACTAACATGTCAATATGGACCAAAATCTCTGAGGAATGTTTCCAACACCTTGTTGAATTTATGCCATGAAGAAGTAAGGCAGTTCCAAAGTCAAAGGGGGTCTAACCCGGTACTAGCGAGGTGTACCTAATAAAGTGGCCGGTGTATGGCATTCAGTTCAGTTACTGATCTTGCAGGACAAATCATTTAAAAGACAAATCATGTACTGATAGTGAAAAACCTAGTGCGAGAAATAGAAAAAGTAAAGCACAGCACTACTAAGCAGGTAAAGATGGGCTGAATTTACATCACCATTACAAGGCACCCTTTGTCCCAGTGATGTGTTGTACCTGGAGGGTTCTGCTCCGGTGTGAAATGTTTTTTTAGCAAGAGGTGTTTATAGGCTGCAATTAGAGCATTTGTAGCATCAAATTCAGAAATCTGAATTCAAGGATCTGTAGTGTAGATTGTACATGTTTTTATTTAAAAAAAATGTTTCCAAGTATTGTTCCTTCAGTGTATCTTTCTGTTGTATAGCAACAAGGCACATTCCAGTGGAGCAAAGTCCAGAATTGACACATTGTAGTATGTGTCCAGTCTCTGTAAAATGGATTAGGACAATGCCAGCCTGTCCATAGGTCATTGTATGCATATCTGTTTACATGGTAATCACTTTGTAGGTTAAATAGCTGAAAATAGTAAAGTAAGTTATTTTACAGAAGAGAGCTGTGAAAGATCAACAGGTATTTTCTGTACTTTTTTAAGAAAATGTTCTTAGCCTGAGAAGGAAAACTAATGTAGAAACCACATCCAAGGACTTGGTGACCTGCAATATATAACATTTTGGGGTTTAGAAACGCTTTCACTTTATACATGCACTCCTCCTCCTCCT